>VWYH01005725.1:145898-179073 GCA_013399365.1 Pampusana beccarii
CACTGGAACAGGCTGCCCAGGGAGGGTGTGGAGTCTCCTTCTCTGGAGACATTCAAAACCCGCCTGGACGCCTTCCTGTGTAACCTCATCTAGGTGTCCTGCTTCGGCAGGGGGATTGGACTGGATGATCTTTTGAGGTCCCTTCCAATCCCTAACATTCTGTGATTCTGTGATGAGCAGGTAAAATGAGTGTTCCAGTCCCCATCCAGTGTAAGCCAGTGTTAAAAGGAGAAACACTGAGGACATGCTACAATACACTGACTCATTGGCCAGGGCACCCCCTCACCCCACACATGTGGGAAATGCAGGTTCAAAGCTCTTCCAGTAAAGAAAGCCTCAAATGTCTGGAATGACTCAGGAGCAGTGAGTGACCTGCAATGCCCAGGGAGCTGCAGCTTCATCACCAGCCTTACTCAGACCTCCACTGCTACTACACATATGGGGTTTGAGGAGTCCATCAGAAGAGCTGGGGAAGTGGGATGTGGCAGATCCTTTAGAAGAATTCAGGTGGAATTCAAGAAATAAGGGAATGACGAGTAACCATGAAGTGAAGCCAGGAGGCAATGGTGTTTCCCTTTTCCAATCTCCTTCTTCCCTCATCCTCCCCTGTTCTACAAATTATTCCCCTGTGCACCCTCCCGTCTTTCAGAGGCTCTTGTATCTTTCCTCCCATCAAGTCTAATCCATCTCCAAACAAGCATCCTCTCCTGTCCTCCTGCCTACATACCTTCCCTCAAGTTCCTCAGCCTGGGGGGAGGGAGGAAAGGAAAGGAAAGGGAAATGAGCCAGGCCTGGGCCTGCCTTGGCTCCCAAAAGGTTTTGGGCAGTTTAAGCTTGAAGGACCAGCTCAGTGAGCAGAGCTAGGAGTGGTATTTGTATTATGACCAAACACTCGGAGGCAGCAAGCCTTTCTCTCGCCCATTAGAGAAGTCTCCCACCCCATGTACGGGGTGTTGGGAAGCTGTAACAGGCTTGCTGATGCTTGGGAGAAACATCGCTGTGTGCTCAGTCTCTTCTCGTGTCCATTGCCTGGCAAGTGCAGGAGGCCATGAGAGGAGATGGGTCCCCACTGAACAGATCTTTGGGCCTGACCTTGGCTCAGCCTCTCTTATGTCTGCCAACCCTGTTCTGATTTCTCCAGCACAGGCAAACCATGAAAGCAGGGAAAGCAGGCAGTTGCCACCCCTTCTCACACCTCCTGCCTCTGGTGCAAATTTTGAGGACAAGGTTTTGGAAGTTTTTGTACTTACTTATCACTTTTCCTTACAATCCCCCATAAAGAGGATCAATTTTGTTTAGCTGCAAAAGGTTATTACAACGGGAAATACTCGTGAAGGAGGACGTCAGGTCAATGATGTTAACACAAAAGGAGAGGGACTGCCTACCCTTTGTTTCTGTTTTTGCCATTTTTCTTACCAATATTTGAAAAAAACTACATGACAAAATATTTTAAAATTAATTCTCAGCTATTATGCAGAAGCCTCAACCAGTATGATACCACTTAAAGAGGAATGGCAGGATATAATCTTCAGGTTAAAGTGAAAACTCAAACAAAAAAAAGTCAATGGACAGCAGTATGTTATTCTGATCCCATACAGAAGTGTTTAACCTCTTTTACAAAGACATCGTGATCAAAAGATGGGGGGCAGAAAAAAAAAGGAAGGTTAATAACTGTGGATTTCTGAGCCTTTTTATCTAGGAACTAGGGAAATATCTTCTCTCTGCCTTTTTTCCTTTTTTTAAACCACTGCCCCCTTTTCCAAAAATCATTAATTCTTTATCAGTTGCAGTAGCAATGCTAGTGTTTTCTACAGAATGTCATGCAGAGAGAGACACACACACTGCATTCAGAGATCTGCATCAGAAATTGGACTCACTAGAGCAAAAAAGAAAACTAAATGATCTCAGCAGGGAGAGAAGAGAGGAAGAATATGATGATGCTTCAAAAGATATCTGATAAATTCTTTTCCGTGCTAGAATTTTAAACCAGCCTAGATTCTTCACTGCTTTAAGTAATAAATTTCTGATTTTATGTCACTGAGGAAAAACAAATCTAAACATTTTAATAAACATTATTTCAGTTTCATGGACAGTAAACAAAACAGTAAGAAAATTCTTGCCCTTTTATGGAAACACTCATCTTTAAAAGCTATCTTCTTGAAAGCTAGTGCTTTATCATCTGACAGTCAGAGTCCCAGATACGTTAGCACAGGTAGATGACTATTCTGTGAGATCAGGCAAAAATCAAGAGACAAAAAAAAAAAACCCTTTGGAAAGTGTTTTTGATGTACCAGCAGTAGTAGTGTATTTATAGTTGTGGTGATGTGTGCTTGCAGTTCCCAGAGAAAAATACCCACACATTTCTGGGACAAAACAAAAAAGAAGAAAAAGAAAAAAAAATCAATGTTTAATGCATGTCAATATTCAGCTATGTTTAATGCTACCATACAGAGCTGCTCTGCCATACATCTCCCAGTGGACTTTACCTCCTCCTCTTTAAGCTTTTGTCTCCGTTTTTCTTCAACAGCTGCTCTCTTCTGCTCCTCTCTCAGCCTCTGCTCCTCCAGTCTTCTCCATCGCTCCTCGATTTGCTTTTCATATTGAAGTTTTGCTCTTCTCTCCTTCTCCAATATCTGCTGTTCCCTAGCAGCTTAGGCAGAGAAAAAGTTGCATTTTACTTTCTGCAAATTTTTTTCCTGCTTTAAAATGATTTGATAACATGAAACAACAGAGTAAAACAACAAATACAGGTATACAGGTTTTTAATCCACTCAGATCAAAAATATAGTGCACAGAAGTGCTGGAATGATTAGCAAATCTAAGTGATTTGCTCAATAAATAAACAGGTAAGACCTTTGTGCACAAGGTGACAGTTTGTGCCCCTTACCTATGTAAAAACAGTATAGAGAATAGTTAACAGCTCTTTTTTATTTATGTTTCAAATCCCTCTGTAGCATAAAGCCAAATTGTTTTTTAAGACATAACAAATGTTCCCAGCAGGTTTTAAAGTGAATCAGTTATACACACTGAAGCAAAAGCCCTTGCAATTTCTTTAAACCTGCTTCTCATTATGCGGCTGCCTTCAAAATAAATACATGAAAAAAACACAAACATATGCTAAGTTTTCTATTAAGTTTTGAAAATACACTATTCTGTTCATAATTTGGTGCTACATCGTTATCCACTTTTGCCTCTTCGCATAAAAAAAAAATTACTTCTATTATTGAGGGTTTGCCCAGTTGTTTATTCCAACTGCAGTTTTAATCTTCATGACACATTAGCTTGTTGTTACAGGAATTCAGACTGCAACACTACACAAAGGACTGTTGCTTCAGGTTTACATAAGGTAACAAGTAGCAGAAGTCACTGTGACAAATCACGAGCGAAAAAAATCCTCTTCATGCAAGTGTATGCCATAAAAAGGCAGGAAAGAGGAGTTCAATAGGCATGCCTATATACACACAAGCCTGTTATGTCACATACGAACACACGCACAGCCAATATCAAAGGAGGAATTTTCTCACAGTTGCCAGGCTAGAACTTGAAAGTTAGGGAAGGCCAGAATTAACGTTGCCTGTACAAGAGCTAGTCCTTCATCCTGCTCACCTATTCACCTTCAGCCCGCTTTTACAGTTCCTGTTTCCTTGGACAGCAAATATTTGCTCTTCTAACTCTCTCTCAGCATCCTCCCATCATTCCTATGCCCTTGCCCAGTCATCTCAAGTCCACTTCTCAGATCAGCCTTTTCCCCATAGCTCCCACTCTCAGGTTCAACCACAGCTGTGACCTTCAGTCCCTTCTAGCCTCACACTCCATCCTCAAGTCCCAGGTTTAAAGCAAGAGTCACCCCCAACACCAGATCCTTCTCCAATGGTTGCATTTCTTTTCCTTAAATACTGGATCTTCCCAAGATACTTCTTCCTCACATCCAACCTGCTTTACAGACAACCTTCTACCTTATTCTTTTAAAAAAAAATGGTTGATGTTGTCTTCCCCTTTTGCTTTACGGGAACTTGTTTCTTCCTCCACTCCGCAGAACAGGGCAGTAAGAGACGAGTGTCAGTGCTGCAGGTGAGCCTGGGCTTGTAAGCATGAAGAATCAGACTTGTCAACACAAAGAATTACCTCAGAGACAGTGGAAGACAAGTGACCAGTCACTAATTGTTAAAGACTACTAGCCATGTCAGTTAGAGCAGGTGAAAACAGCATGCTGGAGTTGAGAAATAATAAAAATACAGTGAAGTGTCCAGATATTGTGCTAAGATTACCTTTTGAGTAAGTAGGTGAAACCTGCGATTGATTCTGGACAGAGAAGCAAACCATTCTGTCATCACGAACATACATACAATTTTTGTTCTTTAATTTAGATACTAGACCACCGATTACTGAGTTTGGGCTTTGACGAGAAGGTTATTCCGTATTGCTGCAAAGTACCTGCTAGCTGCATAAAGTTCGGTTCTTCTGGGGAACTTGTTGCTTTTTTCTAAACTTCCAAAAGAAATTTGCCAAAGACAAGTAGCTGCTGTAGCCAAAACCCAGAGCCTCCCATTCTAGGAATGGTCTTAACCCTAAAAAAGTATGTTTCCAAAAAGCACGTATGGCATCTGGAGACAAGAACTGGAGCCAACAACTTTCAAATGCCCTGGAGCAACCGCTCCCAGATTCTCCAGCTTTCAGTTTTCCTCTCATCTGCTCTTCTGCTTTGTAATTCAAGTCCTTTCCAATCTACTCATCATGTCACCTCCTTCAGAACCAGCAAAGAAGGGATAACCAAGACAAAAGAAGAGAGAGTCTGGACTGAGTATACCTGGAAGAGATGTAAGCTGGTGCATGCTCCACATAGACAGAACCTCCAGGGAGATTAAACACCAGCAGATTTTCACAGGGACTACCAAAAAGAATCTTGCTCATCACCCTCACAGTACAAAACAGTGCCAACTGTCTGGTCTCAAGCCTCAGGTTTTGTCAAGAAGTTGTCAACAATATATTTATTGCAAGAAAAACAGTGTTTCCTTATGATTCTTTTCACAGGTGTCCACACTGTTTTAGTTGTAATTTCCTCAAAATACATGCCTAACTTATATTTTACAAAATCATAAGACACTAACAATTCCTTCTGATAGGTATTGTCACGGAACCTTAAGAAACAGTGCTGCTGGCATTTCTTGTTATTACACTGAGGAATGAAATTACCTGTTCAACATCTCATATGTGTACGTATATATAGAAAGTATAGAAAGTCCAACACAACATTGAACAGTTGATTTCATTCATATGTATTTGTATATGCATATATAAAAATTAACTGAATATACACATACATTCTCTCTCTCTCTCTTTCTCTCTCTCTCTCTATATAAAAACTTGCAAAATCTCCTCAACATTTCCCTGGAGGTATTTGGAAGTATTAGTAGATTGACACCAACTATTTTTAAAACTCAAAAATCAATGCTTATATCATTCAGGAAATGAATAAACTTATTTCATTCTCTTGAAAGATTAATAATTTTAAAAATTATGGCAAAGTACCTACTTTATGCCATACTTAACTCTATAATATCTTTTAATATGGCTAAAATTTAATAGACTAAAATTGAGGCTGTTTCACCTTGGGTATTACTCAAGGCTTATTTGGTATTTTTACAAATCGGGATCCTAGCAGTCAATATCTTGCACATAAACCTGTATTCAAAAGTATGTACACCAAAGAAGAAAGTAAACTTTTAGCTATAGAATCATAAATCCTCAAATGGCAATCAAAGATGACATCGATTAATTTGGTTTTTATAATTTAATTTAGAAGTAGTAATATAAACGAAAGACTAGGAACACACTGAACCACAATGTTTAAAATTCAAAACAGAAAAAAATATTGTGTTAGTAACTTAAGCTTATTAACACATATACATAAATAATACATACACCTCCTGCAATCTTACCAAGGTATTTCTCCCTTTCTTCTCTTCTCTCCTTTGCCAGTCTTTGTCTTTCGTCTGTTTTCAGAAATCCATCAATGGCTGAAATCAGGGAGAGAGGAAAAAAACAAAAAAAGCTGTCAGTAAAACTAAAGAAGCATCTAAAAGAACTAAAAAAAGCCACCAAAAATAAGTCATAACTACTGCACTTAACAACTCCAACAACAAAAATTATTTTGCAGTTGTATGCAGGCAGGTTAACCAGCTAGACTTCGGATTTATCTTGAGCAGAATCTCCTACCTACAGCCGGACTCCAAGCACAGCTCCTCAGTGTAAATGCCTGACTCCTCTTCTCAGAGCAAAAAAGCATTCTGCCAGTGCTTGTTCTAGAACTTGAAGTTTTCTTGGGAAAAACCACAAGGATGCAATTAACACGGACTCATCTTTGTTAATATCCGCATTTTTGAAGTTTTTGGCTAAAAAAAAGGCAAAGGCAGTTTGGGAAAGCAGTAAAAGCCATACGCAGTGCTTTTACAGTTTAATGCTATATGGAGTCCCAGCCTTCGTATTTATGGCTTAACACAGCCCCAGAGCTCCCCTGCCCACAGGAAACCATCAGCACCAGCTCATCCCAGCAACCAGCAATTAGTGCTGGATGAGGCCAGGGAGGCAGCAGCCCTCCTGCCCTCTTTTCCAGGTAGGAAACTTTGTTTCCTCCTCGAGTTGGTATCTAAAGGCAGGTTATTTGTTTGGGAGGAGGTTGCCTAAGGATGTTTTGTACCTGGATCCAGACACCCCAGTTTTGTACGGCGTGAGCCAGCGAAAAGCGCAATTTAAGCAGGCAGGCAGAGCATGACAGAGGAGGTGCCTGGGGGTCACCTCCTGCCTGGGAAGGAGCAGCCAGCCAGACCTCAGCAGGCTCTTCCATGGACCTTCTGCACTAGCACAGGTAAGCCCACCAGCCTGTGCTCTCTGGGCAGGCCTCAGCCAGTGATGTGATAGACCAGCCAGAGGATGGTATCCTTTTAAAACAGCTGATGGGGCCTCCAGAGCCTTTGTTTTTCTCTTTGCTCTAAGGAACTCCTGGGGTCTTGGCAGCACTGCAGTGCAAACAGGCACAGTGTCTCACAGCACAGTTTACATCCTTTGCAATCATTATTTGGGCTCCCTACTGAGTTACTGAATTATAATTAAGTCCCCTTCCCTTTTGCTCTAAGAACTGCATTTGTTAATTTTATCAGATAAATATGAGTGGAAAAGTTACTTGAATTGCATCCCCACTGTCTTCCTGAGAAGTCACATTTGCAGGCTGCTCTCCGAAGGCATCCTGTCTGTGCGAGCAAAGATGTTGCGCAGCAAGTGCCTTTCTGTAAAATGCACTGTTCTGTAGGAAGGCTGAAAACCAGCCTTGGTGGTCCTTGGTGACTGGTGAAAAATGCAGGTCTCAGCTGTCCCTCATTGGAATAGCACCTTGCTTTTTCCCCAAGCAGCACCTTCAAACACCATTTCTAATCCTCCTCTGCACACAGAGACAGACACTACCTTACAGCAGCCAGGCCTCTGGAAAATTGCGATTATACCTCCCAGCTGGTTAATTACAACTAGAATTTGTGGGTCAAATACATATCTATTAGCGAAGACTCATCCTACTTCCATCCTAGTCCACTTGTTTGCTTGGCTGCCATTTATTGTCAGAGTTGACAAGCAGGGAGAAGAGATGAGGAGGTGGCTCAGTAAAGCAACCACAGCCAAGGTTTGCAACTACTTTGAAGGGGCCTGCAAGAAGCAGCCAAGAAGGGGAATCCTGTTGTCACAGCATAGTTAAATTACAGCTCCAATGGAAAGTTTTTCAGTGATCTGAAAGTCAAAACAGCATGAAACCTACAATTTAGGCTAGAAGCAGCAGAGGAGGTAAAATCAAGACTGCATCAAGAGCCCAAAGAGGGAAGACTGAGCTTGAGAGCAAGTGGAGGCTGAAGAAAGGGAAAGAGGCAAGTAGAGGCAGGAGCTAAGGCCTTCTGCTGCAAGGGATGTAACTCAGATGGAGAGGTGGAACCTGAAGTATGGAAACTAGGATGGGGATAAGCTGTAGGGATGGGGAGAAGGACAGCAAGACAGTCCATGTCCATGGATTACGTTGACAAAATCCTGCACTGACTCATCACTCCTGCTTTCAGCAACCATCTGTGAAACCCACTGACAAAAATACATCCCATTTATGCTTGTCAACAAAATTACAGCAAACTTATATCTACTTTGATTGCTTCATGAATGCAACTGGCAGAAGAGATCTAAAAGCTCAGGACTTGCTCACAACTGCCACAGCTATCCAAAGTTGCCGAACAATTTTTCAGGTTGGCTTTCTCAACCCCACTCAGGTAATATTAAAAGAAGATCTAGGCTGTAATGCCAGACACTTAAGAAATGAGGATGTATCAGAATTGAAGCAGTCTGTACCACCCTTACTTTGCTTCCTTTTACACATATATTATGCATTTTTTCCTTTTAGGTCCCTTTGCTTATTCAGTGCATAAGATGAACGTCCTCAAGAGGTGAACCAAGTGATCAGTGCTTCTTGATCCATTTCCTTCTGAAACTGGAAAGCAGACAGAACACTAACCTGAAGCCTTGAAGAACAGCAGTCCAGACTTGGTTATATCACAGATGAAACAACAAATACATGGGATTGCTGCTCATTACATGTGTAACACACCAGCGTGCAAAAAAATAGTTCACAATTTAGTAAGTACAGGCATCAAATGCATACACATGCAGCAAGGGTAGCACTAAAATAGCACAGACATCCTCAATACTAGCATTTCTTAATGCAAGTACTTGGCTTCACGAATCAGCATGCCTGCCAAAAATCAGAAATGTGCTTGCCTTCAGAAAAGTAAATACAGCTTTGAAGGACTGCTTGCTGGGTAATAACATGTACCTTGGGATGATTTTTAAGGCTAAAATTAGGGTATTTACTACACATCTTCATACATTACATAAGCATAGCAGTTACCTGTGGCAAGAAATTTGATAACAGGAATTCAACCTCTGTTTGGTAAAGCAGACTGCAAACAGCAAGCCAGCACAAGTAACTCTATCATGAAAACAACATCCTCCCTGTTTCCTAACACAAACTGCCTGCAGAGGGCAGAACAAGGTTTCCATGAAAAAGAAAACACCTCAGCAAAAAAGCTTCCACTGTCACTAGCAGCCTCAGGTTCATATTCTGTATACTCAGCTTTATCCTGAGCCTTTCTCATATTTACAGCTAAGCCTCTGATCCCTCAAGTTAGAAAGGCATATAGCGGCAAATGACACGTTTAAGAGTCAGGACGTAAACGCAGGCTGGTTGTGCCTTCTGCCAACCAGAGTAACGAATACAAAGAGACACTGGCAGAAAATTCTCTAACATCCGTTTATTCCTAGACTTGCAGAATAATAAGGAAACCACCCAAGCAACAACATTGAAGATTTTACTGTAAGGAACAACACACACACAAATCTCTGCTACTTCTAATCCATCTCCCAGCCGTCCCCAAGAACTCATTTTCCAAAGGGTCCCCTCTCTCAAAGGCACATATCTAACCGCTGGGCTAATTCCTTGAGACTGTGCTTTATTTTTTTGACTGAAGAGGGCCAGCTGCTCTTCTGGGACTTTGTTACAACAAGAATTTCTAGAAAAAAATACTGTAACTTAAAACCAGTTAAAAAGACAGCAGCAGTCCCGCAGCAGTGATACTAGCTAATATACTAATGCTGCAGGATGCTTTCAATAATGTTACTTTGAAATAAATATTCACAGAAGTAAAAACTGACACGGGAATCGCTGCTTCAACCTTCTTTGATGGGCAAGGTAAACCTATGCAGAGTGATGAAACTGTGCCAGAACACGTCCACACGCACTCTGCTCCGCTCCACATACCACTTGCGTAAGCCTCTTGGTGGTTGCTCAAGGCAGAGAGGAAGGTTGTCCTGTCCTGATGAGACACAAGGCAAGCTCTGCCTTTTCAAATCCGTATCCTGTTTCTGATTGAGAAAACAAGCACAGGAGCAGGACAATCCGGCTAATGGCAGCAGAGAGTACATTTCAGAAGGACAAACCAGCTGCTCGGACACCTCCTCTCCTGAAATTTGCACCCGAGTGACTGCAAGCAGGCAGGGCTTCCCTTTGTGGTTGTTTTTTTTTTTTTTTTTGGGGGGGGTCCTATTTTGTTATTGAACCCACATACACTTCTGTCCTCTATACCATCCCATGGTATTTGGTTTCACAATTTATATATAGCAGACAAAGCCCTTGATAGCAGGCACCCCAACACAGAAGAAGTCAGCTGGGGATCTGAGCCCAGCTCTACGTAACAGTTTTCAACATACCTAGAACTTTGGCCATCCTACATGACCACATTCAACACATTTAGACTTTCACCGATTCCAGATGACATGATCCAGCATTTTTAGACCTTTGCCACAGGACGTGTCATCTACAGTGACACCACTGTGTTGGTGGAATTCCTGATTTGGACGCAGTTCTGCCAAAGGGTGGCCTTGCCAGGGGTGTGGAGACGCGGTCTATATAGCAGCTCAGCACGAGATGTCCCTGCACTGACACCCACTGTTCTGCTGGCAAACACTGTTGTTTCAAATCATATAATCTCAGTCTATAAAAATCAAGGTTTTGCTCCCTAAAAACTTGCTTTCTCTCCCTTGAGACTGTTCTCTGAAACAATAAAGAACAATCTTCTCCACCTGCCGCTGCTTCCCTCTGGGTACTGAACGAAAAAGTGTTATGTTCTAAGTTTTCAATTACTGACTATACTCTGACGGGGGAACAAAAAAGGTATTGAAACTGTATGTGACTGTACCTGGATGACACTTTCTATTAGTAAAATGCACTTTTTCTAAATTTTAATTGTTCTACATCATGGAGAACCTTCCAGATAAATACAAAAACAACACAAGGGCTTTGCAGTTCAGTAAGATTTAGTGGATTGTCCCCCTTTTTGATAACTGTCTTTTTAAAAGTTTTCTTTAATTAAAAAAAAAAAAACCACTGTTTATTGTATTGCACTCAAAAAAATCTAAATACAAAGAATCAGAATTCTTCCACTTTCAGCTACTTCATTTTATTTTTATGTTGGCCACGCTGGATTTCAAATATAACTAGAAAAAAGGGACATTTTCCATTACGTTGAGTTGGAATACCACGAAGGCTATCTATTGTTATAAACATGTTAAGTAGACGAAATCATTAAAGGCAGACTCAGCTGCCAAATGCCGTGACATTTCAAACACCCCAGGGTAATTGTCTGAGAAGCGGCCTGGCCGACAGGCCCGGAAGGGACCTGCACACTCAGGTTAAACAGCTGGGACACAAAGTGTCACCAAGTGTCTGCTTCATGTTCATGATCCCCACCCTGGATTTTCAAATCATTCCTTTGAATCAAGAAGTTCAGCTGTACACCATACTTACACAAAGATTACAGTAGCAAAATACGTCTTGCTGGTATGTTGACTTAAGTTTAAGGTGAAAAATCAGCCCCAAAATGCTGGCCCAATAACTTTACAATGATTCATAAAGTACATACAGGTCATTTGGTGATCACGTATAGCAACAAAAATACCTTAATTACTGCACGGGGAGGAAAATCTGGCTAAAACGTAAAAAGTGGGTCTTTTCAGTCCTGCATGAGCTCACGACACCTCATCAGCTCCATGGGACGCTTTGTGTATAAACTGTGTGCAGCCCTAACAGTGACCCATGGAGAATCCAGCATCGGGCAGACACAGCAAATGCCTCTCAAGATCACACGTAGTACTGATAAGATACATTAGCAGAATGTTTTTACTCAGGAAAACACCGGATAACTAATAACACTAGATTAATAATTAACTGAACAGGTCCCTACCACACGGTAAACACACGGAAAAGCAGCAGCACTATGTCAACGTGTGTTCTACGCTGCCATTTTATTCTTGTGCTCCTATAACCTCTCAGGCAGAAAGCAGCCTGCATGCTGAACCAGAGTTTGCCAGTGTCCTTCTCCCAGTTTTAACACACACAAACGTTTATAGCTGTGTATTTCAAACTACACCAGACCCCAGACCCACCTGGAATCTGTAGGTAGATCTTCCTTCCCTTCTAGGCTATCCCTTCAGCTTCTTACTGCAGTTAATTACAAAAATTGCACAAAAATGGAGGTGAATGGTAGAGATTGAGCCATAACTTAACCATAGGTTGTTTCATTTTTACTTCATTTTTTCAGAATAAACCCTGCATCACTCATGTTTATGAAGACAGAAGTTTAAATATAGCATTTCTAAGTTCACCAGTTACTTTAAAAGCCTCTGTATCCTTACTTTTGTCAATACAGACCCCAGATAATCCTTTCAACATTATTACAATTGAAAAATTTTGTCTTCAAAAAGAAAGGTCTCTATATATGTGAATGTGTATTATGCATGAAGAGAACTTTTATACAGGTAGATATAAAAATCTTAATCTTGTATTCTGTAACCTTTTACTGTTCATGAATAGTAATTTTAACAGCAGAAGCTGGTGAACACACAAATTCCATTTCATTTTGTGTTTATTGTATGACTGCAGATAACTTCACATGAAGCTTAAATGAAAAACTATCCTCAAAGACTTTTAGAAGTAGTGTCATTTCTCTGAAAAGTTCATCTCTGTAGCACACATACAAACACGGACCTGTGGAGTTAACTATCAAATGGTGGACATGTATGTCACATTTTATACGCTACTGAACAAAGCCTGTGTAGAGACACTTAAGAGATGGTAAATAGGGATAAAAGACAGACCTGCCTCGCCATCCCATTCCAAGGAAGTATGTCATATTCCCTTGCTTTCTCTGCACTTGTAACACTTTCCAAGACCCTTGACTCACACAGGTGAGGAAGAAAGGAGGAAAAAAGGTCTCCTTTTGCTTATTACACATCTTTCATCCAGCAATGGGATTATTCCTCTGCCAGAAGACAAACAGGCAACCACTGTTAATAGCCTCCTATAAAGTTTTAATATAAAATAAAATGTTCATACATGTAAACATGTGCAGAGCCTTGGCTAACAGTTCTTGAGTGCTCTAACATTAACTTCTAAATAGCTGCTGCTCTGGTAGGCATCCACCAGAGGGAAGCTCATGCATGCATACAAAGAAAAATAAATAATTAGAATGATGAACGAAACAGCCCCCTGATATCTAAGCCAAAGCAAATTCTATTCAAAACGTTTCTTGGTAGTAACACAGAATTCTTGAGCTTGGAAAGTTTTCAGAAGTTATTTGCCAATCTAAAGGTAAAAGGCTTAACAGAAAGTTTCCTGTGTTACTGGTTAGGCTCGACGATCTTAAGGGTCTCTTCCAACCAAAATGATTCCATGATTCTATGAATCAAAGCAGGCACGGCTCTACCACTGGCTCCAGAGCAACCTGGCAGGTAGGGACCCAACCAGGTATTGATGCCACTCCTACCCTCATGCAAGCCCCAAGAGCTTTATCTTCTGCAGAATACCAGCAGAAGCAGAATTTAGCATCAATATATTTATACAAAAAAGTAAAAAGTTGACTAAAAGTTGTGAAATTTGATCAAAGAATTAGAAAAAAGGCCTGAAGATTCTCATTGATTTGTAATTGTTGTTAACAAAATGTCGTCATTTTCCTAACTAAAACTGATTTAAGTTACACTGATTTTGCTGTACGATCCAAGTTTATAGACAATTTCCAGAGGTGTTTTATTAAAAGACACCGCACAACATCAGAATCAGAGCTATGAATCATTTTTAAGACTCATCCTTTGAAATAGTCTAAAGCAGGGCTTTTGGGGGGGCCTCAGGGTTTTTTTTGCAGGGGTTAAGAGGGTTTTGGTAGGGTTGGGGTTTGGAGGTTTTATTGCCTTCCCCCCCATCAACTTGCTTTAAAAAAATATTTTTTTCTAGTAAATGTAGAAATTCTCAGTGTAAAAGACAGACAATCAAATTTGCAGGTGCACTTAAGATGCAGGAAAATTATGGCTTTTGAAATTGACCAGGTCACAACTTTAATTATATTATCAGAAAGAGCCCTCAAGAATATTAACTAAAAATAATAACATAGCCCTTTCCCCCTTCAGATACCTAACGAGATGTGTAATGAGGAGTGGAACAAGAGAAGAACGTAACCCAAAAGGGATTAATGGATTCCTGACACTATTTTGATAATGGATTCTTTCTACACACACACACTGTGTCCAAAGAAAAGCCACCCTTTGCAAACCTGCTCCCTGAGCAAGTAAATAATCCTAAAATTCTCTGCAAGGAGGGGNGATCCAAGTTTATAGACAATTTCCAGAGGTGTTTTATTAAAAGACACCGCACAACATCAGAATCAGAGCTATGAATCATTTTTAAGACTCATCCTTCGAAATAGTCTAAAGCAGGGCTTTTGGGGGGGCCTCAGGGTTTTTTTTGCAGGGGTTAAGAGGGTTTTGGTAGGGTTGGGGTTTGGAGGTTTTATTGCCTTCCCCCCCATCAACTTGCTTTAAAAAAATATTTTTTTCTAGTAAATGTAGAAATTCTCAGTGTAAAAGACAGACAATCAAATTTGCAGGTGCACTTAAGATGCAGGAAAATTATGGCTTTTGAAATTGACCAGGTCACAACTTTAATTATATTATCAGAAAGAGCCCTCAAGAATATTAACTAAAAATAATAACATAGCCCTTTCCCCCTTCAGATACCTAACTACACGAGATGTATAATGAGGAGTGGAACAAGAGAAGAATGTAACCCAAAAGGGATTAATGGATTCCTGACACTATTTTGATAATGGATTCTTTCTACATACACACACACTGTGTCCAAAGAAAAGCCACCCTTTTCAAACCTGCTCCCTGAGCAAGTATATAATCCTAAAATTCTCTGCAAGGAGGGGAGTGCAGGAATCAAATCAGCAACTTTCTGAAAGACTATGAATTCTGGAATTAATTTAAAAAAAAAAAAAAAAATAAACAAAACCAAATACTGCTTCTAAATCAATTAGCACTTTGAAACTAAACCGGAAGTAGGTTCATCAAGGAATAATAGCTGGCACTAGCTGGTAATTAAATACTAAAACAACACACAAACAAGAAAGAAAGATTTTTTTTCCACTACAGAAATACTTTTTTCTGTCGTTCGCTCACTGCATGTATCTGCTGAATTAGCAATTGTCCCAACATGTATTTAAGATTTATGCATTTACTAACTTGCACAGACTAGTTTCACTGACTTCAGCATAACAACTATGTTAAAGCAGAAAAGATGGAAATACCTTGTAAGGATCAGGAAGCCCTTGTATGCCCCATCCAAGTCTGAAAAGAGGTCCCATCTATCACTCACATACTATCGTAATAAATGGAAGACATGTTTGTTGGAAGAAGAGTCTCTATAAATGCTGCTTGCCTAGTTCACTTCACCTTATGACATTTGCAAGAAAAAGCCTCACTGTAGGACAGTAGCCTCGAGTCATAGTTATTTTGCCCAAATTATCTATGGGAAATGTTTTAGGATCACATACATTTGTTTCTCCATCTCAGTGAACTCAACCTGAACAACCTCATTTTAGGAATATACACATCAAAATTAAATAAATTAATTTTCTTCCCCAAAACATTTGTCACTAAAATGAACTTGAAGCAATAGCTTTGTGTCTATACTGTAGTCTAGCACACTTCAATTCCTCATTAAAAGTGTTTCTGGACTTGCAACACACATTTATGTTTCAACATATGCTGATGTTACATATTTATTATTAGGTTTTAGATACCCATAGCTCAGTGAAAACTAGCATTTCACTAAGAGATTTGGATATTTTTAGCATCAGTAAATGAGATGGAAACTCTAAGTATCCATTTCTCCCACCTCCAGCTAGCTTGTAATCCCCAAATGCACATTAAAACCCACTTCCTATTCAAGTTAATTGGCTTTGCTGGTGTATGGCACTGAAGAGTGATCTTTCGCTTTGGTAGTTTTACAATTTTCACTGCCATGTTGCACTCCCAAATGGTAGCTGAAGTGCATGAAAACATCAGAAGTGAAGGGAAAGCACAAAACTGCTTTCTCAGATCCAGGTGGCAAGAGCTTTTGTGGATGTCTTCACAGCCACTGCAGCCTTGCACAGCCCCCGCGTGGGCAAGGAGACGACCGCAGCTGAGGTGCACCTTTCCTCTCCTTTTATTGTGCTTTTTTTCCCACCAACAACAATGAACACTTACTCAAACCCTTGCAGCCACACTTGATACTATAATTTAAGACAAAGCAGGGCAGTAGCCTGCATTTGTAAATATGATTGTCTGAAGAGAACAGACAGCTTACCTGACGTGAGAACTCAAAGAGCGTACTGGGCAGAGCTCCTGTCTCCACGCTCGGGCTCTTCGTTGTCACTGGCCTTGCCACCCCAGCAGTGCTGCCCTCAGCGGTGGGCAGTCACGCTGCCTCCACCCTGCAGCCCACCGTGCCAGCAGCCGGGACCCCTTGGTAAAATTCTGCTTGACAGCAAAGAGGGAAGTTGGGATGCTACCCTCACCACGGCAGTAGCCTGGAGCGTGTGTCAAGCTGCCCAGCTCGTGGCACTGAGGTGCACTGCTCCAGTCCATTATAGAATAATTTTGGTTGGAAGACACAATTAAGATCATCAAGTCCAAGCATAACCTAACTCTGGCACTAAACCATGTCCCCAAGAGCCTCACCTATACACCTTTTAAACACCTCCAGGGATGGCGATTCTACCATTCTACTGCCAGAGCTCCTTTTGTCCAAAAAGAAACTTTCACAGCACTGGTACTGAACAACTGCAAACCTCTAATTTCAGGTAACTTCAGGGGTCACAGGACAGCATTTCGGGGGAAGTCTCACAGACTCTGGACACCATGCCTGCCTCTGAGGTCCCCCTCTGCCTGCAGGGCTAGAGGGCAACGCAGATGCCAGGGGCCTCCCACAGGAAAGCAACTGCTTACAGATGGGCCAATTGGTAGAGACAAAAAGAAGCCCTATAACCAAACTCTTAACCTCTGTGTCAAAGCACCCGTACAGCATCATAACATGACAAAACTACACCTTACTTCCAAACCACCTTCTGCCAGAAAGCGTTCTTCTGGAGCCTGGAGCAAAAATGAAGACACAGATTTGTCAGTATATTCTTATTACTTATCCTTTATTTTTTTTAAATGACAATCACTGAAGAAACAATAAAACAAAGTTACTATCTACAAATAAGGGGACCACACTGGGGAGACAGAGGCTCGGTGAATGAGTATTTCAGAAGTGGCAATTTGTACACTGTAGCACTGACCTTAAACAATCCACTGCACATGTATGTACAGGAATGGCTCTGCAGAGTCCTTTCGCTAATTTTTTTTTCAAGTCTAATTTAATAGAAACTGCAATATAGATATCTGAGCTTTAGGATTTGCTCCAAGTTCTAGAAAAAGTATATTTAGAGAATCAAGAAAAGATACGTGGCTTCTAACAACGCCTACAGACACACAAAGTGTTGCCAGCATGCCATTTATTTCAACAACATGCCTACATTGTTTTCCTAGACAGTACAATTAACTTTTTAACACTACCTTCATTTCTCACTATACCCTCCCCCCCATCATGAAGTTAGTGATGACCGAAGATTTGGAGAAGGCTTTAGGCTGTTTCTGTTCTTTGTGGTGATCAGAGTGAATATAGAGCATTTAACAAAAGAACAACCCATTTGCAATTTTCTATATATATCTTTATATTAACAACAAAAAAAAAGCATTGATGACTTACTGAGATGGCATGCACCCATCAATGACAAATAACCTCCACTTCACTCTGCCCCCACCTAGTGCACCACTGAAACAGCATATTATTCTACACAGACGCAGCCACCAAATATCAAATATAGAAAGCACCTTTTCCCTGTGATTTGGCAAAAGCTTCAAAAAGGAAGCAAAGGTAAAATCCAGAGCCAACATGATCAAGTGAACGTCACCCTCTGTGGACTTGACTATGATTAGGAGTAAGAGTTAAAATGTTGCTTTTACTGTGCTCCACACTAACAATATTTCCCACAGATTTATTTATGGGAGAGGAAGAGCAGCCATCAATTATCAAAACTATAACAATTTATTCTAGGAATGTTGTTTGTTTTCCCTCATAGGGAAGAAAAGCTTTTACAATTAGATGTCTGTCTTTAACCATTCTTATTGCATTTTAGTAGGTGTACTAAGCCAATGTACTTCATATTAATAATGTTATGTATGGACATATAGTTTTAAGTATGTTTCTGGTCAGTTTACCCAAGTGTATTCCATACAGCTTCTGCTTTGGATGCCCCAGTTGGCTCCTAGATGCAATTCTTAATAAATAATATAATTTAGTAGAGGAATCTGAGTATTTGCCCTTTTAAATCCGGAATGCAAACTTTTCCGTGTGTCACACAATTATTCGATCTCATCTGAGCATCTAATCCTTCTAGGTCTTCCATCAAAAGCCTAACATGCCCCTGTTGCAGCTTCTGCCTAGTTTTCTACTTGTCCTTTATCTGTGAGCTTTTGACTCTCAAGGAACACCAAACATGAAAGTTTTGGTGCACGCAGTTCCACCCGCGAGACACTGCTGAGACCTCACTGCACCAAAGAGAACAAAAATATTGTATTTGCATGCATTCTTTTGTACATAATGAATGCATGTTTGTATGATCATTTATAATTATTTTTCTTGATCCAACTACTTAATATCAGCCACTGTGCATAGAAAAATGTTTATTGTCTCTGTTCAAACAAACCCCAAAGGACAAGGCTCCAAAAGCAAGAACCTCACTCAACTCTTACCCTTGAACTATGTTAAAGGGTCTAAATTAGTCAGGGCTTCTAAATACCTAGGAAATAGCCCAAAGTAGAGATTGCCTTAACACTGACACAGGCAACCTAATTTATCCACGGGGCTGGTGCAGCCTATTGAAGGAATCTAAGGAGACACTGAGACAGGCACAGCTCTGACACTGAGATACACTGGCTCTCTCATCCACCCTCCTTGAACCCTGCCCCGTTCTGATGTTTGCATTTTGTGGAAACAGACAGGATGGAATTAGATCGATTAAGTTAGTACTTCGAAGAGGATTTTTCAAGGGCATGGGACAGTATCTAGATGGACTGACACCAAAACAAGGCTGATCATTTCTGTACCCCTTGAAAGAGTTATAGGAACCTATGTTCTTAAGTAGTATTTAATCGGATTTTCAGTACTTCAAAAAGTGTCAAAACGATTCAGTCTGCCTTTTTACCACTGCAAAACATAAATATCTGTTTAACCTGTAATTTCTTAGAGGATTATTCACTGAGTTCCTACTGTAAGTCATCTTACGTGTTTATGCAAATTCAGAACACAAATCAAACTGTACGTGGAACTCTTAACCTTTAGAATAAATAAGCTATCTTACCAAACCAAAACTTTTTTACGTAACAGAGATGAGTGGATTGTGCATCCACTGATTTTTTCCAAGCTCAAAAAGAGGAAGGTTTTCTTGTGGGTTTTTTTGTTTGTTTGTTTTGAGGTGTTGTGTTTTTTTTTGGGGGGGGGGGGGGTTTTGTGGGGTTTTTTTGCGTGTGTGTTTTTTGTTTGGTTGTTTGGGGGAGGTAGGTATTTTTTTGGTGTGTTGTTTGTTTTTTGTTTTTTTGGTTTATTTTGTTTCATTTTTTTCAGGCTAAGAAGATAACTCAGAGCTTTTACAAATATTAACCAAAAAAAAAAATCTCTAAAACTAAAGGATAAAACAGAAGCGAAAGCTGCCTATACAAAGTGACAAAGCCGTATGCAAAGTGCTTAAGTGATATACAAAGATGAACACATCCAGGATTCACAGCACGCTTGCACCAACAGAAAAAAGCCAATTAAAAGACAGTGGGTCACTAGGCTTTGCAGTAAGTACTGCTTAACACAGAGATCGGGTCCTGTATTCAGTATTTTCTGTCAAAGCTCATCTAAACTTTGGCAGCGATGTGCAGCAAAGCTACATGGGATGAAGGGAGACTCCAGTTTGCATAGGTATCTCACACCCTCTTGTGGCCTTCATGGCCCAAAAGAAAGGAATTGAGAGATGTATTTAAGTCAATAACGTGTCATTTATGCTGCCACGACACGGCTGCCTCTGCTCCAGCTCCAGGGAACCCCAATGCAGGAGGGAGTGTGTGGGGTGGCACCGCAGGCACCAGGAGAGGACAACAGGGACTCGACCGGAATTGCCCTTGGCACAATTGTTTTACAGTCTTTAGACACACACAGACACTTCCACATATACTTGTGCTGTACAGGCACGGTGTTTTCTCGACTGTTACCTGAATTTACTTCAGAGACCAGAGACACTGGCACAAACCATTATTTTTTAAGAAAATACAAATAAAGAGTGATATTTCTTGGAATATTTCTGCTGATCTTTCAGCCTTCTGGAAAAGACTGACTTGATTCATAACAAAGTCCAACACTGGCACTTAAGTGCTAAAGTTAGTTATCAATATCAACATCCAGACACTTTAAAAACATTACACAAAATCACAGCAGAAACTAAAGTGGTTTAATGAAAAAAATATGGTTTGCATTTGTCCAAAATTACAAACTCCGTTAAAAGGCTTGCACAAGTCTTCCATCACAGTATAAGAAAAGCTACTTGTTTGGTTCAAAGGCAAAATTTGTTTATTATTTTAGTCCTTATGCCTCTGCATACAGCTCCCGGAATGCAACATACCAGCTCTTGCACCTGAATTTGTAGTACTTTGCACAACAAGTTTCTGTTCACACTCACAATCTTCTCCTGTGGGAGATGCCACACTGAATACACCAAATCTGATCATGCAGCCAGACGGATTTTTTGGCATACAGATTTGTTCGTATGTAAGAGTAGAGCTAGAAATCTGGCCCACAGAATCTTATTTTTCTGGTAACTCAGATTCTTCAAACTAGTGACTTGGGAAAAAAACTCTACGGGGAACTAAAAAGCCTCATTTCCTACAGGGCTGTGCCCAGACACCAGATCCTCTTGTGTCCATCAAGATGCAAGTTTCTCTTGAGGTATTCTTGGAGGTCAGGGCATTCATAATCAACTCCCCTCCTGAGAGTGGTGAATTTTACGGCATGTAATATGGGGTGAGCTCTTACTGCATTCCATGACATCACCTATTTCTACCATCTTTGCTGGAATATAGCACCCCCTAGACTGCAACTTTTGTCACATTTGGTTGAAGTTGACCGATGGCTTCAACAGCTAATTGTTGGTGATATCTGTTGGACAGATAGGTGTGATCCTCTATGCCTTTTTTTTTTTTAAGAAATACAGACAACTGAATCATTAAATTGTAACCAGAAGCTTAAAACTTGTATCCAAGTCCTTATTCATTTGCATCCCTTGAGAAATGTAGCATATTCAGTGTATGATGACCCTACATCATGAAGGCTTTTCTATCTCCAAGGCCCTAGCTACTCACAACAGGATGGCGTTCAGAAAAAAGAAAACTCAAAACTTAAAGGAAAATTTATCATAGATTATCGAAGTTGCTAAAAACAGGCACAGAAATCCGCATGCTGTTTTTTTAATAACCTAATAGTTCAGAGAAAAAAAACGATACCACTTCTACATGTTATTTTCTGAATACAGAATAAAGGCAACTAAAAAAATCAGAGGACATAGAATGGCCAAAGAACCCATGTTTGAACACACAGGTTAAACATCTTAGGAAACAATTATATGATGTTACACTGCACCAATTTTCAGAGCATCTAATTGATTGCCTGACATTTAAACTGATAGGCTTAAAGAAAGGCAGAGGCAACATCTAAAATGAGCACTTTAAAAGAAGCTTAATCCGGTGTCATGACATTAAACTGCCAAGATAAACTGACCAGCAATAATGGAAGAATAACTTTCAGTGGTAATTTCTTCTGGGTTACTTATAAAAAGCAGAACAAGAAACTGTGAGCGCTTGCAGTTCATCAAAACATCACTGTTCAGCTAAAAAGTGGAAGACAACAGATAAGCTTGAAGAAATTATTTGCACAGAACATAACAAGCTCTAAAAGGACACAAAGATAATTATTTGCACAGGCGAACAGTAGCGTGAATGCACTAAGGTTGATGATGATGGCTAAATTCACACTCACAATCTCCTGTGGGAGATGCCACACTGAATGCACCAAATCTAATCATGCTGCCAGATGTGGTTTTTGGCATACAGATTCATTTAATGCTGTGACACCATCTAGTAACACTTGGTGTCGATGTGTACATTGCGATAAAAAGAAAGCTCTTCAATAGAGATAAATGCATGGTGAACGTGAGAAATGGAAGGTCACATATTCTCGGCAGGCAATGCTTCGTTCTAATTGATTCCGAAAACACTTGAATGATGATTTTGCAATTAAATGATACACTTATACAAGGTAATTGTGTATTTTGGTAGATGAAGGCCAGTTAGCTTAATTTTTTCTAATGTGAGTTTAGACTTCGTAATTGTACAATTAGCCTGTATATGGGTTAGGTGGTGTTTTCTATTTAAAATTTACTTTTTAATTTTCTCTTGTTCATTGTTCCTCCCTCCTTCCCTTTACTGATGTGTCACAATTGTGGTTTTAATAAGATAATTTACTGGCAGGAACTTTAACCTGACTGATCCTGCAAATAAAACAAACATAGCTTTATTTGGCATCAGAACATAGGTGTTTACAGACAAAAGCTTATAATTTAGCATTCACTTTGCACCAGAAAAGCAAGCAGAATAATCCTGTTCTAACTCTTATAACAACTTCTGTGTCATAGTCTTTCCCCATCCCAATGTCAACACTAAATCCCAAACTACGTTCTTTCCCACGTGATTATCTTTTCATGCCACAAAACCAGTAAGACAAAGATCTAGTTTCAGATAGTACTTCAGTTATTATGAAATTTTTACCAATAAAACTTGCCATACAGTCATTCCACAGCTGAGCGTCTGTTTACAACTCATTCCTTATCTTTGCCATTAATTTCTCACTGGGGTCTCTACTGAGACAACCAGACTGTCCACCTCACACAGGCTGCCAGAACTTACATTACAGCTACAGAGCAGAGACAAACACTAAACTTTCCTCATTCCAAGAACATCTTCAATTATTTAAAATAATTTCTATTTTGGATCCTATTTTAAAAAAAAAAAAAAGTTATCAGCTATACTTCAGGCGTAAACTGACACAATTGCACAACATAATTATAGAAATACCATAAAGTTATCAATGGATTAATTTTTCATTCTTCCAGCAATCTACCAATTTAATGAAATTAGTAGACTCAAGTTAGACTGTCTTTTCATCAGCTTTCTTTTGGTTTGCAATACAGTTACTTACGACCTACCATGTGTATAGACATGTCCTATTGCTATGATCACAAGAAGCAGCTATTTTCTACCTCTAAAGTGACTGGGCTATAGCAGAACTCAAGTTCCATATAACTGATTGAAATAATCTACAAATTATGCAATCAACTAAATTACAAACAACAAGTAATTGCTAAAGGTATTAAACCATGACTTGGAAACCCCTTAATTAAGAATCTATCCTGCTTAGAAACTGCACGAAGTACAACAGAAAAGGTTAAACCAAATGAATTTGCAAGCAAAACAAAAACCAAAACACACTACTTGAAGACATCAAGTCCCCACAGAGGCCAAGGTCCAAGCACCCTGATCATCCACATAGGAACACGTCTACTGGGCAGCACAAGAGTTTGGGGTAAACACTGAAATTACCTTGCACAATCTGTCCTTCCTATTTCACCAGTCAAGCCATTTATTAAGAGGTTTCACACAGAACACTGTCCCCTTGAAGGCACCGCTGGCACGGAAAAGGGACCAAGGACACACGGCTGGATCCCAACTGAAGCTGCAGGCCAGCTGTGACCCACCTCTGGGCTGTGTCTCAGGAAGCCACATCTCCAGCCCATCTCCTGCATTCCCAGCTGGGACTCCTGGACCCAAGTGATGACCCTGCCAGCGCGGGACCACCACTGGATCCAGCCACCAGCATCTGTTGTGCCCACCCTGCCCAAGCCCTGCAGGACAAGGCTGAGGGCACAGGGCACGCAATGTACCACACTATTTCCAACACACAGAACTCTGATTTACTCCTTTGTTTCACCCTATATGGAGGGTGCAAGCTGTACCTTATAGCTGAGCGGCCCCAGACAGGCAGAGGATCACTCAGCACAGACATTCTCCCAGACTCCTTTCATTTCTCATCCCTTTACTGCAACAAAAACCTGCACGCTCTTTTCCACTTCTCGCTTCCAGGAATCACTAACTGACATCAAGAAGATGACTTTTCAGCACATAAACCAAAACCAACACCCAGTAATAGGGTGTTACCCTACTAGTCTGCCCACTAGATGACAACTGAGTAAAGTGATAGCTATTTCAACAGCTAATAGCATACCAGGTTTCAGACATTTTTAAACACGGATGTTTCCTCAAGTCCAACCTCTACACAAATCAGATTATACCAAAACATGTTTTGTAGTGATATTTACTTCTTTTTTTTTTTTTTAAATAGAGGAATATAAGGTGTTAAGTACTTTTGACAAAAATTAAAGTGTTCAAAATTGGTATTATTATGTTCTTCTATTTCTATCTTAAGTAAGCCACACACGGCCAGTACCCAAGCCTACAATCATGCTGGGCCAAATACTTTATACATAAAAGACGTTTATAAATAAATGACGTGGTTAAAATGGCTGCTGGTGCACAAGCAACCAGGAGCCAACAAACCACCCACGTGCTTACTGCACAGGGGCCACCAGCCGCTCACGGAAGGGAAGGAAAAGCTGTTCTGCTCTATAATGCACACCCCAAGAAACCATTGGCTGCTCCTGCATGAGTGAGAAGTGACCAGATAAAGATGGCTTCAGGGGAAAGAAAATGTTAGATACCTACACAGCGATGTTTCGGGTTCCACCACCACCACTTCGCCCCATATTAACGTCTCTTTCCTGAGTTTCAGGACATACTGCTCATGAACATTTCCCCAGACTGAAGGCTGGAGTGTCAACAAGTCACCATGTTTTGAGTGCTGAAATAGAAGCATTTTTATTTTGCACCCTTAAAAAGCAAGTCTTAGGAGGAAGGGTCTCTCAAACACACACTTGCTGAAGAGCAGACTCCTACCCTATATAATCCATAAGGGCAGTTCAGCTAAAAGATCTGGGCTACTCGTGTCTTGAAACCTGCAGCTCAAAAAGTCCAAGGTGATGTGTTTATCAAAGCCTGGTTAAAGAATGTCCATGCATTAAAAAAAAAAAAAAAAAAAAAGAAAATAAAAAAAAAAAAAAAAAAAAAGAAAATAAAAAAAAAAAAAAAAAAAAAGAAAATAAAAAAAAAAAAAAAAAAAAACGAAACAAGAAGATCCCATACATACACACAACACAACTACAGCAAGTTTTGAAACTGAAAAAGGCAGACCCAGGAGGAAATTTCTAAAGTTTCAGTTTGAAACTAAGAAGTATTTAAGATGAAGATGAAATCAGCCTGCTTTGCAAACCACTCTAATTATTAATAATACCATGTAGACCTAGACAGATGGGAGACAATATCCTGCATAATGCAGCTGAGAAAAACAACAGCAGGGAAATAAAAATCATTCTTCTTTTCAGCTGTAATACCATAGCTAGTGCTAAAAGTTATTTTCAGAAAACATTCTGCAGTATTTTTTTAAATAAAAAGTAAACTACAGCTTCATAAGAAGTCTTGCTCAGAAGAGCCACTGCAGCCAGAGTGAAGCCAGGATTCCTTTCTCTGTGCTGAAGAGGAGCTCTCAAGGATGTTTTTGACAACTTCTAAAGTAGACATCATGATAATCTCAAAGACAACACTCCTAAACACTATTTGAAGAGATTTTATTTGTTTCCCCCTCTTGGAAATACTAAAAGTGTATGAATATAGGCCATGCAGTTCCACTCTCAAAATCACTTTTGAGAAAGACACCTCCAGCCAGCGACATCAGCAACTGAGCTTTCTTCCTCTCACTGGAAGTGGACACAGGCTTTTTCTAAGCACTTTCCACCTTTAATCCTATAAAAAAAAAAATAGGTCAATTAACACGATTTATACAAAGCTAGCTTCTACAGAAAATCAGTGAGTAGCGCTCTGTAAATATTGTCTTTCTAGGCAAAAATATATACCCTTTACACAGTGTACACATCGTTATTTCCAAATTACTTTTTTTGCTGGCAAAAAGTTCAACTGGAAATGTTGTCTACTACATAAACAGCCAAAGGCTGGATTAGCTCTTATGTTTCTTTTTTTGGTCTCAGACATTTGAGACTGATATACAGGATTAAGAGTAAACTGTAAGATTTAGAGAAATATTTCATCTATGCATGTGTAGATAGATCTATTCCTCCCACACATTTATATGGCAGAAGGGGAGAGAACAGAAAATGAAAAATAAAATACAGAACGTGTTCCAGTTTTCACAAGCAGAGTGATAAATAGTAGCACAGCGTGAACATCTATCTTTTCAAACACCTCTTGTGCTCGCTTATTCTCTGGAGACTGCATGGCAGGCTTATTTAACTTTCCTGCCCTTAATACTATTTCCAAGCCAGGATGCTCACCAATTTACAAGGTTATCGGAAAGATCAACAGAAAACCCATTGTCACAACCTCCACATGCAAGGCAGATCAGGAATGACCCCCCCAAACAGCAATGCCTCAGCAGCTCTCCCCACAGGACTGGGGTTTGCCCGAATGGGCAGCACCGAGCACGTGAAGAACAGAAGAATAAAAGAGAATCAATGCAAACAAATGAATTTTATATTATTAAAATATAAATATTTCAAAGCCGACACTTTATAGAACTTCATCTAGGTGCCCCCTGACAATAATCAGAAATACGTTTTGGACTCAATTCACTGGAAAAAACAGGTCTATTTTTCTTTTCGAGGCAAGTTAATCCAGAAATATTTCCTGAAAAAGTTATATGCCAGTTCTTAATCAGTATTAAGATGTTAATATACAGCTTTCAGTACTATTTTAATAATAAAATATTCAATAAAAATAGCATAAATTTAGAGATGAGATATAAATCCTCCAGTGGCAACCTGTTCTTCTTACCATTACTCCAGTTTTCCACTTGCTTTCCTGTGATATTTTTTTTTTGTATGCATCTCTCTCCTGCACCATTATCAGTCTTCCCTACGTTACCATCCTACATTCTTCCCTGTCATTCAAATTTCATTAAGAGTTTACTATTCAGTTACAAAATTAAAACCCAAACTGATCTTAAATCATATACAGCTTTTAGAAACCACACGGTGAGTTTTATGCCCCAAAATTCTAGGTAAAATGATTTCCTATACAAAAAGCATACAGCAATATTTCAATATCACTCTTCCATAAAATAAAGTTTTATTTGATTCTAAAATACATGTATCCTTCCATTTTTAAGCTTTTAACTTTTATCTTAATCAGAATGTATATAGGAGGATACTTGAAAGAACATGAAGTTGCTATAGCAAGTTGATTAGATTACTCTTCAATAATTCTCATGTAGCTGTAATAGGAAAAGCTATTACAGGAAAATATTAATACTATATCTGCAAGATCAGTTGAAGTTGTTTTGCAAAAGGGAATGTGGCAACCAAAAGAACAAATGGAATTTAACTTGAAGTGTTTCCTGCAAGGCTTGCCTTACACCTTAGATGTATATAGGCATTGATATTTGACTGCTTAAGGTTCAAGAAATGTGTAAAAATGAAGTTTAAAAAAATGAGAGCAATTTCAGTACACCAAAACTGCCTTAAAGCAAAGTCCAAGCGTTAGTTTTTACTAAGTACTTCTGATTAGTTCTTCAGCTTCCATACACACTCGCCTAACATGAAACAGAAATTATCTGAATAAGTATTCGGTATATGTGAATATCCTTGCAATGACCTGACCCAAACTATAACAATGTCAATACACTTTTATCTAAAAGGATTCAAGGAGCCAAGTGTGTGAGTAAGTCCTTCCACAGTGGTATTTCTGATTCATGCAGATGATGTACAGGGCATCATTTTTGTTATGACCAAAGTTGGCTTAACTTGTGGCACTGCTCAGAAAACTCCATCTGTTTTTATGTTTTCCATGAGAGGTAGAAAGTTGCAGATGACAGATTTATTTTAAGTGCAAAAACTATAATCTCATCTTCAATTGGATCCTCTCAAGTTTGCCCATCGCCACCACTGACAGAAGAATTCTCAGCTTGTTTCTACTTATACAATCAGTAATTCCAATATGTACCTTTTTCCTGAAGTGCTCAGTGTATTTATTTTAATAGAAAAATCACTGATAACAATTGCTAAGGTAAATGGAAAATATGACATCATTCAGAAATAGTTGAACAATAAGAAACCAGTAAGTTTATAACTAAGAAACACTGGAAAAAAATCGACTCACTTTCTTATCCTTGGCTACAGCTGGTTTGGCCTGACAGTCTCTGAACCCCCTTTAGGGGACATTTCTTCCTTTTTTCACCCTGCACATACTTGTCTGCAAATACATTTAACTCTGTAAAGCTACCATTTCCAAGTCCTCAGACAAATCTCTGCTTTAAAGCTTTAAAGGCTCATTTGCCACATTTTAAACAACAACATCTTGTCATGCTACGCAGACAAAACAACCACATTTTCTATTATCTAGTATTTCTGTTATTTATCTATGCAGACAAAACAACCACTTTCCAGAGCAAGTCTTTGGGTACCACAGCCACTTCAATGCAACGTTTGGAAACTGAGGGCAGCCAGCTTGCTTGAGTACCAAAGCCTTGTAAAGATGTAAAAAACCTTCCCACTGATAAATGGGAGCAGGGAGGGGAATGGCTCGGGGTCCCTGCGGGGAGGCTGCGGGCGCCAAAGGCTCTTCTTGTCAGCTCTGACAATTGAGCGAGAAGAACTGTTTGGGAAGCTTATTACCAGTTCAGCGAGCAAAAGGAGTTAACACACATGTAGCAGAGTCCCAAGTTACAAACCAATTAAAAGCATCACGTTATGGCACCACCTCACTGAAAGCGATAGGAAGGAACACAGTCAAATTCGCAGATCTGCTCCCTCTTTATAAATAAGACCAGAACTATGGAGAAAAACAAAGCGAAACACAAACAAAACCAAAAAAAGGCCCAAACAACAAACAAAACAAAAACCCAACCAAACAAAAAAACCACGCACACACAAACCACCAAAACCAAACCACTCCCACACAAAAGAGCCCTTCAGCCATCATTTAGACACAAAAGGATGCCCCTGAGCATCTGTACACAAAACATATACTCTTTTTACTTAGTGAATATTGTGATTACCTTAATGTAACTCATTTGGGGTGAGCCTGTACACAGTTCTTTAAAAAGAAAATCGCCTCTGTGCTAAGGAATGTCTTCATGGCACTAACCAGCCAATTTCTGCACAAATTCCCTTTTGCAGTGAGTAATACTAGGCTGTAATCTATTTTATATAATTATAGCAGAGCAGATTATTTGGATGCTGCTGCTTCTACACTGCAGCAGCTCCAAGTTCAGTAACAAAAATAACTGCCTAACATACTCAGGGCATTATTTTCCTATGGTGATAAGGCAATCAAATTCATGCACGTTTAAGCAGTGATAATCAGTGCAGCTACCTATCTGTTTAGAACCATAGCAGGGCTAGAAATCACTGTATTGCTTTCATTTCATGAGGATCCAAGCCAGGGGAGAGAAACTGGGCCAGCTTACGGCAGCTGAGCAAGATGGTATATTTTTGATAACTGCCTTCTGGTGCTCTTACAATTTCTAATTTTTTTTTTCAAATGGAAAGGATCTTCATAATTTTCTATATATGCCTTATCCAACAGACTTGAGGAAGTGTGGATCACACATACTTGTTTCACGATATGTGGGATACTGATCTGGGCAACAGGAGCTTGCCTCAGACTTCATAATTATTAAAAACTATTAGAAGGTTCATCAAATTACACAATTAAAAAAAAACCAAAACACCATGAAGTGTCCTCCAATTCCTCCATTATTCATGACATCAGGAATAGGCAGCTCGACATAAGGCATTCAAGCTGTTATGGAACTCGTTTATTTGTAAGTGACAAATGAAGCTCCCTCTCAGTATAACAGCTTTTCCTGGGGAGTCAATTTATTTAAAAGAAATTAAGACGTTACCATACCAAGACACAATGATGTGATTTTATACATAGTTGCAATCTGAAGTAACACAGCTACGCTTCTAGACTTCCATAACAAAAAAAGACTTATTAATCACTACATTTTAGACCCTGCGAGATTTTCTTCTGGGAGTAAGAGGAGTCTATATATCGCATAGCTATATGCCTTAATCCTGTAGTGGATACATACTGCAAGATTCCCCCTACCACAGTCAGAAAGGCCCTGTGCAGGTGCAGAAATCCACTTGCAAGGCTGTGTCACTAAGAGGACTGACTTGAAGCCTGTGAGAGCTAGAAATACCTCCGCGCTGCTGCAGCAATGCTCGTGCCTGTGAAATGCATCTAGAAGAATGTACCTATTCAATATAGCATTATCGGCAGTATTCACAAACACGACTGCTTGGCACCTCAGAAGAACAGAACAAGACGTAAATAGTACCTATGGACAAAGTCCATGAAACTAAAAGCCCTGTGATTTAGTATTTCAGTACCAAGATGATGAGTGTTCTATAGATACGTGACGTAGATTACTCACCCAGCAAGCCTGTCACACCCTCAAGTGTGGTATTCAAAAAGACTAGGTTTTCACTAGTTACTTTTAAGGCTTATCAAGAAAATTTTATTCCTACTCACTGTACCAAAATAGGTTGAAGTAGAAATATTTAGCCTTGGGAAAAGAATTACTAAATGGTGTGTTTGTGTATGTACACGCAATCCAGGAACTCCAGAGCACGCCTAACCAAAACAGCTGAAACCCACAAGCAGCAGATCCTATTTGGGGGTTTCTATTTTACGCCTGCGCTGGGTGCAGCAGACGGCTCACCCCCCCTGCCTGCCCTGCCCAGGGGCCCGCAGGCTGGCCTGGCGAGGCAGAGAGGAGCGGGAGCACAGGGAAAGCGCAGGAAAAGGTTTCAAGAATGGTTTGAAGGCAGGACGGGCCGGCTGGAGTGGCACACCCAGCCCCACAGCCTAACCCACTGCCTCGCCCACAGCACCACCCGAGGGCCCACACAGGGGTTTGGCAGGTGGCAGCTGAAATGGGCAGCTCCGTCTGACCGCGGGAGGGAGGCGACAGCACACGGCCCTTTCAAGCGAAGAGGTGGGTGTTGAGCAGCCTAAATGAGGGAATTTCACGCCTAAGCCACGCAACCTGACAGGCTTGATTCAGGATTTCGTTTAATGCTCGAATTGTAAATACAATACTATGCCCGAGCATGACAACTCGCTTATTCCGAACTATTAACATCTGTTGTGGTATTTCAGCTTTACCAATCTAAACGTACACCCTTGCTTAAGAGAATCATTGGGTAAGTCAAAATCAAGGGCTCAGATGGCTCTACAAGGCTATGAGGAAGGACTTTTATTCGGAGCAACTGAGATCCATTTTATTTTACATGTTTATCTTATTTGTAAAGATGCTAGTGATGTTTGATAACACTGGGCAGCATGATAATAAAACATAAAGCAGCATCTCGTCATCTGCACACACACAAAAAAACCAAGATCAAAATAAATATTTTGGCAGACGGAACCTAGAGAAGAAAGAGCACCACTTTGATGGTCTCCAGAGGCAAAAAAAGCTTTTAAAAATAAAAAGAAAAGGAGAAGCAAATAGTGTATGTAAGAAGACAAAGTTAAGGTATTACAAAGGTTTAACTACATGCTCTTAAAATTTAGTTTTTATTCTCTGCAATCACTCAAGAGCTAGTTCAGAATACCTTGCAAAGACAGTCAATCTTTTAGAGTAATACAGTAAGAATTCCCTTAATGTGCACATCCCAGAGCCCTAGCAGGGTTCAGAGCACTGTGCCACTTTTCTTAAGGGTCAAAACTTCAGTTATTTGATACTGCTGTACTTAAGTGTGTCAACAGCAATTCTTCGGTAGATCAAACAAGAAAAGCTCAAGAAGTAGCCTACAGTATCATAAAATAAGCTGGACTACAACAGGCAGAGCAGACTGTACAGCTCTAGATTAGGGTTACTCAAAACAGGCCTGACAGCCAAGCCCAAGAAAGCAGGGCTAGGCAGGCAACTTTCTCAGGGCTGCCTAGTGAGACAAATGGGATCCCCCATAAGGACAGTGAGAAGTCCTGTTGTCTGGAATGCGGCAAGGCAGGGAAGGGATTCCCCTTTCTCCTTGTCTTGAATTTACAAAACAAGCAAGAAACGCAATCAGGGATGTCAGCATTTTAGACCATGTTTTCCCATGCCATCTAACTGACAGAAAATATATAAGCTAACTTCTGTACATCACAGGGATATTTGAAGTAAAAATGAGATATGTGTCTAACAGACACATAAGAATGAGATTTCACTAAGAAACTGCATCAAACACAGTTCAAAATTTCAAGAGGGCAAATAGATTTTCAGCACTGCATGCTCTTGATTTAAACTTGAAACTAAAAGGGCCAAGCATGGAAATGACATGCATGGATTGCTTTCCTTTGCAGAGACTAGTTCTGGAGAACCAGGACATACTATAACAGCACAGATGGGAGATAAAGATGTGGATGTCTTGAAGAAGATGAAAAAAAAAACCAAATATAATACTGTGATTGCATTCCTGAAAGTGATAATTTAGAGACAGGACAGAAAAAAGCATATTAGGTCATGTATGCAAATTTACATGAAGGAAACAGATGTGGGGGGAAAAAAATCAAGAATAGAAAATGAAAATATTTGGTGGTGTTAAGTCTCCAATGCACTAGCTCCACTTACCTTGGAACTTGATAAGAAGGGGTCATGGAAGGAGGGGCTGGCCACTTGGGAAGAATATAAGGCTGTTGTTAGAGGATGTAAGAAGGCAGCTAGGATAGCTAAGGCCTCCTTAGAATCAAATCTGGCAAGAGGGGTCAAGGACAGCAGAAAGAGCTTTTTCAAATACATGGCAGATAAAACTAACACCAGAGGCAGTGTAAGCCCACTGACGAATGGGGTGGGTGCCCTGGTGACAGAAGATACAGAGAAGGCAGAACTACTGAATGCCTTCTTTGTCTCTGTCTACTCTGCCGGGGGCTGTCCTGAGGAGCCCTGTACCCCTGAGGCCCCAGATGAAGT
>VWYH01005725.1:180117-209896 GCA_013399365.1 Pampusana beccarii
TCAAGCTGGAACACAAGAGGTTCCACTTAAATTTGAGAAGAAACTTCTTCTCAGTGAGGGTGACAGAACACTGGAACAGGCTGCCCAGGGAGGTTGTGGAGTCTCCTTCTCTGGAGACATTCAAAACTTGCCTGGATGCCTTCCTGTGTAACCTCATCTAGGTGTCCTGCTTCGGCAGCGGGGTTGGACTGGATGATCTTCTGAGGTCCCTTCCAATCCCTAGCATACTGTGATACTGTACAGTAAAAATTTACAGTAAAAATCATATTTGAATCCCATCAGAAACACCATTTGCCTTATTTGATTTACAAAGCCAACACAGTAAGAATAAATAGCTTTCTAGAGCAAAACCAGGTGCCAAGAACTCTGACTTGCCTTTAGGAGCAGAGTTTTGTTGTGCTCATACCACTATATGGCTATATACAAGGCTAACTGATAATCTAGAGGACAAATTACATGATTGTCTCTTCAGAAGCATCAGACAACATATGTTTTAGAAACAGCATCATTGTAGATGTTTTGAGAGAGACTATTAAGAACATTGTCATCAACTTCAACATCAATTTCCTAGCTTCTGGAAAAAAAAAAAAGTTGTTAATATTGTCTTGATTAAGCCACTCTAGGATTTTTAAGGACAACTTCAGAAGTCCTTTGAACATGAACCAGTAAGGAAGAAATTATTTTGCTATGGAGGATTACATTTATATCTGATTAAAACAGAAAATACTGAATAAGGAAAAAGATAACAGTCTCTACATAATTAAATTTTCTTTCTCAAAATTATTGCTAGTTTTAACAGAGAACTGAAAAATCTCTGCAAGTCTATGCTATGGTTATATATTTATGAAATTGGATGATTTATCTGTACTAGAAAAAAAGCAGGAGAATACAAAGTAGACCTGTAGATTTTACAAAGACAGCAGGCATGGCAAAATTTTCCTTGGTGCATATATTCTGCAGAAAGCTATGTTTCAAACAGATTTGGGACTTCATAGTGCAAATAATGGCTAACGGCATTCATGAACGGGTAATCTTTTCACATATGCCAAATTCAAGATAGAGTTGAAGTTCTTGAAATTAGTTGAAATTATCATCAATAATTCTAACAAATCCAACAGAGTTTCTCTCTAAAAATAGAATTATTTCCTAAATATTACGTAAAATTTATCACAAACCCTTAAATATTGACTTTTTAAAAAAGGTTTCACTCGCACACATTGCATAGAAAATCTCCACAGTGGAAACCAGCCTCTGAACGATCACTAATACCATCCAGAACAAAAGACTGTTCACATTTACAGGCAATAGCAAAAACTCTGTGAAGACACAGGGATGAAGCATGTGCAGGAGGTCCTGGCCAGTCCCTCCCTGACAGGCACCTTAGGGACTTTCTGTGGGGAAGCTGTCACCCCCATGTTTGACACACCACACAGGTCCAACCTCCACAAACTGGCCCTCTTCCAAGACCGTCTTCCTCAATATTACTAGATAATTCAAAACATCTTGTTGTCTATACTTGCCTCCCATAGACATTACTCCCCACATACTCTTGCACTGATGGATGCTGAATTTTATCTGCCATTTACTGCTCACTCAGTATTAATTTTTCTATAATAATACACTTTAGTAAGTGACTACTTCTTACATGACTATTCTTAACAGCTTATCAACAGAAAACTGCATCTCAGTATTCACACATTTTTCCAGATCAATCATGAATTCACCAGACATTAAAGAGCTTTCAAGATGTTTAAGGTCTTTGGTGAAGGTTCCTACAAACACCTTTCAGAAAACCCAGGCATACTCATCCTTCTGGATCACTGCTGACCTCTTGCAAGAAGTCCAACTGGTTTACAAGACACATTTCCTTACAAAAAGCACATAGGGTCTTCCCACTATATAATATTTTGTCTATGCAGTTTTATGCTTGAAAACTTTGTTTTGTCACTCTACAGTTATCTAGATCTTTTAAGCCTTTATATTGAGGCTAATTTCCTCTGGCATTCAAATCTAATTTAAGCACTAGATTAAACTATATTCCATTGCAAGAAAGACTTTGACATGAAACATCCCTTAAGCTCCCCCACGCAGAATACTGATGCAAATAATTAAGATTCAATGACACAGCCTTGTGTTTCTTGACTGTTCCTTTCACACGTGAACTGTTTTGCAACCTGCCACAAAGTCTGGCAGGGTCTGTGTGATGGGGCGGAGTGTTCACTGTCCTTATTATGCCTTTACCAGTTTGCTCCTCTATAGCATCCGACTTACAAAGTTATTATTCAGCTTTCCAGAGATTATGCTCTCTTCCATGTTCTCATGTGAAGATATATTTCCCCCTTTCTATTTCCAATATCCTGTTTTACTCTGCTGTGTAACCATGTCTTAAGGGTGCAGAGAAAGTACTATTTTCATAGATCTTCTTTTATTCACCCATAAAGGGAAAAAAAAAAAAAAAAAAAAAGTATGTTCTTTTCTATCGTAGAAAAAAAACTGCAAAAGTCTCTAATTTTGGGCTCAGAGTTGCACTGTGCATCAGAAGCACAAAATAAAAGTGAGTCCCTGTCCCACAATGATAGTAGTTGCAACAGTAATGAGGCATTAAAAATGACACAAAGCAGCCACAGCAGAAAAACTGGTCAAAGACTAACTACTATCTGTATTTGGCAAATGTTGCAGAAAAAGATGTTTCATTTACCCAAGTAGACGTTTGGAGCGTCAGTAAGGCAAACTCTACAGCGCCCCAGGAAAGCAGAAGGCAAAAAGGGGTGCAATGACATCTAAAACTCTACCTGCACTGTTGTGCTTACATGAGGCTTCCTGAAGCTGAAATCCCTGTTTTACGAGAGGCAAGAATGGTCATTCCTGACAGAAGCCAAAGCAGGGTCCATACGACTGGAGAACGCTTACAGGCACAGAGCTTCCTGCACAGCACTGACAGGGTCTGGTTTTACAGACCTGATATCAATTACAAAAAATAATTAGGTATCCAAAAGCTTCCACCAACTGTTCCTTCCTATCTGGGACTCTACCCAACGTCCCCCTTCTATTTGATTATTTTCCAAAATGAGAAATCTGTTCTTTACTTATTCAGTTATAGCTTCATCTCCAAAACAGGGTACTCTGCAGCCTGCTAAGTATGTGGCTCTCTAGTTATAAATGGAAAATAAGCTTACATTCACTGATAAACACACAATGAGCAACGGAAACGTGCCAAATATCCAAGACCATTAGGGAGAATACAGCAGGTTAAGTTTTGATCTTCATTAGATATACCTGTATCATCTATTAATCCAGCAACAAATTTGTCTTTTCTTCGAACTCTTCTCATGACTACCTGCGATTTAGCAATAAAAATACCCTACGTGGCTCAACAAGTTGTATATTAAAAATAAAGCTCAAATCAAAATCCTGAAGCTTAATAATTTTTAGATTTTTTTTCTCCCCAAGCCTAGTCCCAAAAGCTCTGCTGAATGACAGGCTACAAGAATCCACGTATATGTGTTTACCTTACACAGACCTTTCTAAAACAGGGATGGGCAACTCTCATGCTAACAACCATTCCACATTTCCAATTACCACATTGCTAGAAGCTAAAACACCACAAACACTATTTGCTTAAGTAGCACGTGTTGTAACCACAGTGGTCAAAGGTTATAGTGACATAGAGTATACATGGAGCAGTAATACTACTTATGATTAAAATGAGCTTCTATTTCAGAACCAAAGAAGCAACTGCACACCGCATTTTTTTTCAGGACATATCAATACATCTGTTAATAGCGTTCTGTGAAATTTGCCTGCCTTCTTAAATGAAGAAGTAACTTAAATGAAGTGATTGCCAGCAATCAACTCGCTGGTGCCAAACCAACAGCCACCCGGCCGCACAGTGCCCACCATCTGAGTCATACAGATCCCTGGCAGATCTCCCTTTCCTAGGTGGGGCATCTCGCATCGCACACCAGGGGAAACTATCAGCATACTGAGGAAGATAGCAGCTCAAAACAAACTGCTGCCACTGGAAAATTCTTGTTTACTATACCTTTTTGAGTTAGCAAAAGGTTTCCAAGAAAGGCCATGGCTGAGTGGAGGCTCCCCTCCTATGAAGGGGAAAATGTCAGAGCACACTGGCACTTAACCTTTGCAACATGCATGATAAATCTGTTTTGTAAACAGCACCTGGCAGCGGGTTCAACCCAGTGTATGGGAGGGGCCCGCACCGGCCCTCCTGCGCCTCCCCAGCACTGAAAGCCTGACCAGGTAGGATTAAAGTGATTGCTCCAGCTGTCAGCATCTCATGAAGAGTGGATAGTGCACAAATTGTCTTCCCAGATCCAGAGCATTCTGTTAGGACAGCTGCAGCATCTCCAGTGAACCAGGGAGAGTGAGATTCATCCTAACTTCAGTTGTCCGAGGAGACACCCATCTCTGAGCTAGCAGAGCTCAGCTTCCCTGACTCGCTTTCTGTAGAGTGAGGGGTACTTCTAGGACCCATCACCTCCTCTTGAGGGAGGAACTTAGATGTGACTGTTCATAGAATCATTTTGGTTGGAAGACACCCTTAAGATCATCAAGTCCAACCATAACCTAACTCTGGCACTAAACCATGTCCCTAAGAACCTCATCCATGCATCTTTTAAACACCTCCAGGGATGGTGAATCCACCACTTCCCTGGGCAGCCTGTTCCAAAGCCTGACAACCCCTTCCATGAAGGAATTTTTCCTCATATCCAACCTGAACCTCCTCTGGCACAACTTGAGACTGTTTCCTCTTGTGCTATGACTTGCTCCTTGGGACAAGAGGCCAACCCCCTCCATGCTACAACCTCCTTTGAGGTAGTTGTAGACAGCGATAAGGTCTCCCCTCAGCCTCCTTTTCTGCAGGCTACTCTAATCTTCAACTCCACTTAAGCAGAGCCCAAGACAACCAGCACAGACAGATGTTAGATTAATTCCTGCAGAGCACCTAACTGTGCACAGTAATGCAATTTGTGCACTCCCCTGCCAGGGAGGCATTAGGGTGCATGCAGAGAACGGGACAATTTTCTACACGTATTTTCTAAATATGATCTGTCTTCATTTTCCCTTCTTACTAACCACTGAAAAATGACCTTGCAGATATAATACCAATGCAAGGCAGTTTTCATTCAAACATTTGGGGATAGGAAAAAAAAACAACACTACACCAAAACACACCAACAAAAACAAAAAACAAACCACCAACATCTCAAACTCTACGTTTTTATTGATGACAAAGGAAGAACATTAGGCAGCAGAACATAGATTCCTTCAGGGAAGGGACATTTAACGATGAACTTCCAGTTAAGGATCAAAGGCTCCTAAAAGAACACTGTAAAATCAGGGTTTCTAATAGATTAGACTATCTAAAGCTCATATTTTTTGGTTCCATTACATGTAACTATATTCTCCATTATCAGCCTTTGGGTTCCTGAACAAAGGCAGCATTCCTTCACTGTCAGAGGAACAGACCTTGAGGGAAAGAGGACAGAATAGCACAGCTTTGAGAAGAATGGAAAAAACACCAGCTACAGCATTTTAGCAAAGGAACGAAAATATTAGGCACTTAATTTCATAATTATCTCCTTGGACTGCTAAAGAGATGAAACATAGCCTGAAAACCTATTTCGTCAAAATGGAAACATTTAAGAAGCAGAATGCCTAAAATAGACAGAGAACTGAGTTCTTGATATAACACTGACAAATCCACACCTGACAACACTTTATTCACCTGTGACACCGTTCATTAGCAGGTACCATTTCCCAGGAAAAAGTCTATTTTCAGCAGATGAACACGGCAATAGTACCAGCTTTCCAATATATACTTTCAGGTTCAGCATTTGCTGAAGCTGAATGCTCAGAGCAGCATGAAATAGATGGCCCTCACGCTCCGTTAACCTCAGAGATAAAAAAGAAACCCGAGGAGAGCTCGGAGTTTTCATAGTTTAATGAAAGCACAGCAAGAGCAACGCTTGCAAAAGGTCACAAGGAAACAACAGCAGTGCAGTAATGCTAACATAAAATGCTCGACCTTTATCTAATCTTAATCCCATTATCCTTTTTCCCCATCCTGACAATAAATCCCACTGAACCAAAGAGATGCATGCTATTTTCTTCCTGTGACTAGGTGTAAAAGAATACTGTGGAAAGTATAAGTCAATACAGAACACTTCCAAAGAATTCGTATATATACATGTGCACAAAAACTGCAAAGATTGAATCTGTTACCAGAGGACCAAAAAAACCAAAAAAATCACAAATGGTAAGAATAAAGAAATAACCTTACTGAACCACATTTTTCTTTCCGTTTATGTGCAGCATTAAAGATTCTTAAGTCAACACATCTAGTAGATGTTCCGGTATACAACCACATACATTGATTTTTTTCCAAGATCATCTAATGAGAGCAGGATGCTCCTTTCAAAAATTCTTTCATAAAAGTAGAGATCTAAAGTTAAAAATCAATAAGCAGAGCCCTTACATTTCCATATTTGTAAATAAATATGTAACACGACCATGAGAAAAATCAATGAGTTGTTCTCTAATGATGTTTCTTCACAGAATAAGAATATATATGGAGCCTGTTTATTCTTTAATTAATGTATGTCATTCTTTATTAACCATGGTTTCGCTTAATTTTAGCCAAGTGTCTGGAATGTAAAATGCCTTTCTGTAAAAGAACTATCAGCAATTATACTTTTTGATGAGTAAGTCATTAAGAATGGCAGAAACAGCTGGAGAAAAAAAGCAATTTCAGAGGAAGATAACTCCCACATTCTTCACTATTCAGAGTTAAATATGTCCATGCCCAGGTGCTTCTAGGATTATTTTCTCTACAGAAACACCTGCACACTGTCTTCATATCAAACCAAACAGAAGGAGGCAAGATCTGTTAAAAACAAAACAACTTGTTAAAACTGTAGTTGAGAGTGGATTTTACGCCACGTCTTCTGTCACTCATGGATGTTAAAAACAAGGAACAGGAATGCCCTCTTCTCCCCATCTTCTCTGGAGCTTTCATTTTATACTTCACATAAGTAAATTAAGAGGTATCACTCAAAAATAGCTTCCTCAAGATTTTTCCCATGCAAACTATAGCTATTTATAAAAGCAATTCAATCCTCCTGACCACAGAGAAGATAAACTTCTGAGGCAAGACAAAATTGTATCAATCTCTGCAAATCTTAGTCAATACATTGTATCAGCCTTTTGAAAGCATTACAAAAATGCTAATACCAATACCAAAAGCTGTTTTTGCAACAGTTGAGGAAAGGAGATAGGATAGATGCAGAATAGCATAGAGGTGAGATTAAAATTTGAGAAATTCAGGTTATAGTTCCATGCTTCATCCATGGTATCACAGTATCTTTTAAAAAGTAAGTACACACATATCTATGTCCTTGTTGCAAGAAGCATGGTAGATAACGCACTACAAAATGTCAACAGATTCACTGCTTGTTTATTTCTGCATAACTTTTCAGAGTTTTGACACTAAAATGATGACCTTCATTCTTGCTTTTAAGTCAACATCTGTAAAAACAAAACAACACATCTGATTTCTAATGTCTTCTGCCCCAAATCCTTTTTTTTTTCTTTTTTAAATTCAAGCTATTTGAAAAGCTCTATATTCTTCTAGGGGACCAAGTCATGGTCACTGACCAGCAAATGTATCTTCCTTGCAAAACTCAAACCTCACTGAGTAAGCTAAGTAAAAAGACCAAATGCCATGAGTTAGTGACTTCAATTCATAATGATTTTTTACAGTAGAGTACTCAAGCTGGGAGAAAAAACAAAAATCAAGGCATCATGAGAAGGCTTAAGGAAAACAATAGCAATTGTTTATTGTTGGTAACATATACGTAACTACAGTCATGCCTTGGTGGCATCAGCTACACAAAAGAACATGCTACATGTAAATAAACATTGACATTTTTGTAGGTCTCCCGCAACAAAACATCAGTATGAGCTTCCTACCATTTTCCCCTGACACTGTTCTTAGAAAACAAGCAGCAGCACAGAAAAATCACAGAATAATTTGCCAGAACTTGCCCACGTATACCTGAAGCAGAGATCATTTGTCTGTTTTCAGAAGAACCTAAAAGCTGCTACAGAAAAACGAAGAGTGAATGGATTCCTTCCTTACTACTGTCATCAAAGCTGTCAATGCTTTGCACGCAACCTCAACAGTGGTTTGTGTTGGTCACCATTTAAGACTCCCAGTAGTGTTAACACAGGCATAAAAAGAACACTAATACTTCGCGCTAAATGTTTCAAACACAGAGGTTTTTGAAACTGAAAGCTTTCTGTGATTGCAACAAGCTGAAGTTAACCCCACGCTGCCTCGCAGCTGTTTACACTGTCCCCCCAACACAAGGCCCATCCACAAGACAGGGATGCTCAGGATCCCAGCTTTGACCCTGCAGATCCACCACCTCCCCACCTTCCTGAAATCAAGCCCCAGATGTACCTTTGTGGTTAAAGTTTCTTTTCTTATCGCCTTCCCTAAGCAGCCAGGACCCTGAAGGAGGCAACCTCCTTCAGCTTTACATTCCTCCTAACGCTTCTCACAAAAATTGTACCATTGCACACCCATAACTTCCAACTCTTCCTACAATAAAGCGAAACATTTGCACTATCCCTGCCAACATACACCTCTCTGTAGTCTATCCCCTGCCTCCACGCACATGCATGAGGACAGAGCTTAAAACGCTTTTGCAAACCTCTTCTCTGCACATGCGTGTCTACTACTCTCACCCTGTCAGCCAAACGAAACTACTATACACCTTTCAGCTAGTTATATTTTTAAAGAGAAGATACGAAAGTAGGAAGGGAAATCTCCACCTTTCTCAATAGCTTACTGTATCCACTTGGATAAACTTTCCATCTCCTACACGTGTCTGTTTTGTACACACAAAACCTCACTCCTGTCTGCAATTTGCTGTTCTGCCAACCATTTTAAAAAGCACATGCCTTCACACTACAAGTAAGGTGTTAAAAGAGCTTATACTTCTCTATACTTAGCAGGCAATCTGCATAGGAGAAGAAATATATCCCATTTCCAACAGCAAAAAACTTTAAAGGATATTTTACACAACACTCAAAACAGGACCTCCATTTTCCCTCTTTATTGACATTGTGCTGTGAACTTTTTGTCAAGAGGAATAAAACAAGGCTAAATATCAATAATAGTTTTATAATTGTTTGAAAGCTCTTAAATCTGAAACTAAGCAATTGTACATGGCTTCATATATTCCCTTCCCTTCAAATGTACTGAAAAAATTTGCCCTTGGGCATGTAAGGCTTTGACAGCAGGCTCCAGTTACGTCTCCTGATGAGAAGCAAAGCTCAGCTAAGTAAAAGTGCATTTTTTTGGGGCAACTACTGCATATCCCTATCTAGCTTAGCAACTTACATTCTGAAATACTGAAGGACAGCACATGGGTGCTTGGAATAGATGTAATATATGATGATGCTGCAGGTGGCAGCAGGATATCTTCTACTCTCTCATAATCCTAAAATCCTCCATAAATTCTTGCAGAAAAACAGGAAAGCTGCTACTGCTCTAGTGATACAATATACTCGACACTGTTCAATCCCTCTCTACTAAATAAACGGTAGAAGCCTTCACCAGCAGGGTCTCCATGTCCAGAGCCCAGGCAAAAACAGCCACAGCAATACGCTTGCCGGCTGCAGTTTACCTTCAGATGTGCCCACAGTTTGGTGCCATAAATCCCATCACATTCAGAACAAAAAAATCCAACACTTGCCAACAGCATTATGGCTGACATTTTTACTTCTTCCAGGAAGGCAGCAAGCTTGCATCTGACATTTTTCCTTGACAAAGGAAGCTCTCGAAGCAAGGAAAGTGAAGACCGTATCACGTTTTTCATGAAGCTAACCAGCAGTGTCATCTATCTCTTCATGCACTATACAGTGCAATCAAGCAACAAATCTAAGTAATAAATCAATCGCTGTACATAAAGCAAGAGCCTTGCCTGCTTAAATGTACTTACTGAATTTAGAAATTGATAAATATTTAGCAATACTGCAAGAAAGTGCATTAAAAATATGCTAGCTGCATTTACAACAAGAAATCTGAAAACTGCACACTATGCTACATGTCAGTGATCCTCTCTCAGTTTAGTTACTTTTAATTACCAGAAAGTATGCATCCTGGATCAAAACATACTGACAAGAAAGAGATGTCAAAAGGCGCTTTTTTTTTTTCACCAGTTTTACTTTCCTTAGCTAATTTGGAATTCCATCATTACAACTTCAATTGATTAACCTACTAACCAAGTTTGCTGCATTAGGGGAAAGTAAACAAGAACTGCAGTAGTTTTAGACACAAGCACAAAAAACTAAACCCCATCAATGTTAATACTGGAACAGTAGCAGTTGCTTATTCCACACTTTGTTCTATATCCCGAGAGGTTTGTCTTAACTTCATCTAGTGAATACTTCTTGGAATGTAATAGCAACACTCAGCCTGCAAATCCAGGAACCATACTGGAATACTTTTTGAAGTAAATTAGACATGTGACCTTTTATTCTCTCCCTCGATTAGCAGTTATCTAGAACCTGTACCGAGCTGAACAGAACCACCCTGAGCAGCAGCTGCCATGCTGCCGTACACCTATAGCAGAATGAAGATCACAGCTGATGTAGCCCCTGCCCAATATAAAAGGCTGGGCCACACCACCGCTGGCCTCTGTAAGAGCAGGTACTCGCTGCTGCTGCCCAGGGAGCCTCAAGGCTCCTGCATCCACTTCTCTTTTCCTCCTCTCCACTTCCATATGCCATGAACCATGACACAGTTGCTCCCTCTCCAGACTGATGGGGAAGAAGGCTTGCTTGTTTGGACTACAATTGGTTGGTCTAATAAAATGAGGGTATCTGTCCACAAACCTGGCCTCACTGGAAAGGTATGTTCGTGAGATGTAGAGGAAAGAGCATTCGCAGCTGAAGGCAGCTGACTGTGGAGCTCCTTGCCAGGACTGATTAGACACAGACCAGCTGCGGCCAGGTAAAAGTCCAGGACACACCTATACAAGACAAGGCTTTTGCTTGATAGTGGCAACAAAAAGTAGTTCTGCTGAACACAGAATGCCGTATCACTACGCACCCAGGTTGAAAGTCAGCACTTGCACAGGAATCCTGCACTCTTCCAGAATTTTGTTTCACACATAGATAAAAATCAAAAGATATCAAGTCAGGGCTTGAGAAACCTGCCTACCTACAGCAAGTGAAAAGAAGAGAGGGATGAGTAGGTTGAGTTGGCTTAGTAATAGAAGCCAGTAAATATTTTGGAAGGGAAGAGGAGGAGTCAGAGTTGCAGCAAAAGCCCCATCTCATCCTGTGTGTGTAGAGTAAACCCTGGGAAAAGGACGAGCAGGTCTACATGCACATCAGAAGGACGGATGGCCTTCCTTTATGTCTGAACTGACAGCAACAAGAGGAATAGATTAACTTTGGGTAGCAGGCAATGGGACAAAGGAAATTACAGGTATATTGTCACAAACAGCCAGCTATACCCACCTTCTCTACCTCACTGGGAAGGATTACTGCTACCAATAAAAATAATATCCACAGCAAATTCCAAACTTCTTACATAAGAACACAAATGGTATTTGAAATGAAGTTCTCCCAAACAAGCAAGCAACTGTTTTGGTATTGTTTTTGTCCATAGGCAAAAAGACTAACTGTAAGAGAAAAAGTATTTTTGTCTGTGCTTTTAGTACCTCTTTCCTGATGCACTGAATATTTTTGAACTAAAAGGAGAAAGTCAGCTACCACCAGAAGATGAAAAGATTCTTGTGCCTGATGAAACACTTGAAGACTCAGGGGCAGATTATTTCAGTATAATGTGCTTGGGTAAATCCAGAACCAGGAGTCAAATCATGCCCCTCTTATTTAAGCAGTGCTAGCTGATGCACACTGAAAGAGGTTTTCTCTCTACAAACCTGACACCACCAGCCCTAACAAGTTTGCGTAAACTACATCAAATTCAATTACCAAAGACCCCAAACAGTATACTCAATGGTTGTTGCTCAAGATCTACCTCTAAATAAATCTATATATATTTATTTCATTGTTCCCTAAAAAGAGTACTCAGCATCTGCCAGACAATGCTGAAACCATCATTTTACTGAATGACACTTAAGAAGAAGAAATTTCATTTATTCTAGCAAGGCATGAAGCAATGGACTAGATTATATAGCTAGAAACAAAAAGGGGGGTGATGAATGCATTCAAATCTAGTTGGAATTAAAGCTAGCTTTTAGCTGCTGAACAGCTATTCCATATTCCTTTACTGGTTTTCTTTCTTGGGACTTCTCAGCTGTCAAATTTTATGAAGGGCTGTACAATATAATCAGCTTGAAATGCTGCTTCTCAGAATCAGCTCCAGCAGTTCTTGGCTATTGGGACTGAAGGTCACAATACAAAAATTACATCTTCCAAACGCTACCTTATACCATAACAGTTTTGACCAGAGTTTTTCAAGATGCGTGCATCACCAGGAGATACCTGGATTCATTTCAGTACAAAACAGCCATTAGAAAACCATTTGACGACTTCTGCCCCTTTACTTCTCTGAGTCTATAACTTAAGTGTATCATACTGCAACACATGTTAACCAATAGCTACTGTGAAGACTAAGAAAACATGTCCTCAGCCTGTTTGGATTTTTTGGTTACCTTTGATTTTCAAAGAGCTCTTTGATATGGTGATTCTTTGTTTCTGAACAGTAACGCCTGAAGCAGAGGTTAAATAGCATGGAACGCATTTTCCTTTCCACCTTTTTCCTCTTACTGGTCTCCTTGCCTCCCTTGCAGCTGCCACAGGAAAAATTTAAGAACTGCCTTAGCCCTTGGGGCTCCCACTGCCGTGGGCTAGTGAAAGACCAATTCATGCCATCTGATGGGTCCAGCCTTCTCCTTGGCCTCATGCTTTTCTCTCCCTCTACTCCCAAGGCTGGATGGAGCAGGGTGAGCTCTGCTGAAGCACAAGAATTAATCACTGCATTGAGTGCAATTATGAAGCCAGAGTGAGGAACAGGCCAAAGCATGGGAATACATATATACATTTGATGGAAGATCTATCCAGTTCGTCTGGATGCATCTCTAACTTCTGGAACTGTAATTTGTGGAAGTATACTGTATGCTTGCTGTGACCTTACACCCTGCCTTCATTGCCTTCTTCTTAGCACCAGGGAAAACAGAGCAGCGAAGGAGTTACTCTTGCTCTGACTGAAGTGGCCATCATTTTGACCTTGTTGGCAGGGGTGAGCAGATGAGAATGAAGGAAGCAAACACCGTTAGAGAGAAAAATAAAAAGCCATCTTATAAAAATGCAAGAGTTAACTTAATAGGACGCCAATTTATCAATAGCACAGATGCACCATTATGAGCAAGTAGGCAACAGATGATGTATGTATTGCAGGGGTTTTACATCAACAGAAAATCCAGCGGTCTTCCAAGAGCATTACTGTGCTATTTTAAACACCTTTTGAGTTGTTACATGGCCTATGAGCTTGTCACTATGCTTTAGGGACCACTCATCACAAGGAACCTTGGTTGCATGAAGACTTCCTTTACAGTCTTCAGTTTGTCTCCAGCATTGCAAACAGACCAGCCAATGACAAAAATTGGATTTGAAAGTAGATGTGCTCATACTGTGTAACATGGCTTTCAATTCCATTCACGCATCATTTGGGTGACTTCATCACAGATTAAAAATATTAAGATTCAAAAACAGGCTACCTATTCTTTTTAAGGCACCCTTTGGCAGTATGAGACTTAAATGAAGATCGGATACAGGCAGTGACAATGGTATAAGAACAGAGATTACAAAAACGGGGTGCGGGGGGGAAGCAACCACCTGAAACAGGGAAAACATACTGCAGGAGAGGAATATGCAAAATTACCCCTAAATTATAAAAAGTATTATGAAAGACAAACTCTTCCCATTATCTGTGTCTGAAATAATCTGTGCAGTTACTTCTGTTTCAGATTTTGTTGCAGTTCTGTAACTTGATAATGCCACAAAACTCCAACCTGTCTGCAGAATACTTTCTCAAAACAATCTCTCCCCTATGCATCACTCTAACATTTTACTCAGTGCCATAATCTGGCCTCAAGGAGCCATGAAACACATCCTGGACCACAACCCTGCAATCCAGCATCCTCATCCAGAACCTCATCAAAAACCCGTTTATGCCAAAGGAAGGTCACCCACTTACTTCACTGCACCATTAAACCACTTCCCATGACTGCTGAAAATTGCCATGTTTACTTATAACCACAGCACTCAGCACTACTAAACCCAGGAAACATAATGCAAATACTTACATCTATTCATAGACTGTTAAGCATACAGGGAAAAGATGCCCTGTGGCTGAAGCACAGTACTAAAAACGAAGAAACTTAGGATAAAAGTAAAACCCGCGTCCCTCTTCCCTTTAGGACAGGGAAAGGAGAACGAGCCCATCCATCATGTATTTTGGAAGCCATAATAGGTTTACTTTTTATCAGCATTTTAAGAGACCCAGCAGCACTTTTCCAGCCCTCTCCCTGAGGTCACTTTCCCCTGACACAGAGTGGCTCTGTACAAACACAGACACACAGATGCCACATTCAACACAAACGAGGGAATGAAAATGACTGGGGAGAGAGAGTCACCAGCGACAGGAGAAGGAAAGCTCTTCCCAAAACGGACCCAATGCCAGTGGCAAGAGTTTATTTTCAGTGGGCGACAAGCACACTCCACCAGGCCACCCCATCGCCAACATCTCCTCCTGCCTCTCCGTGGTCAGTCTGTCTGTCCAGCTAAAACAGATTGTTAGTTGATACCACCCTCCTGAAGGAAGGGAAATTAGAAAGCTGTACTTAAAGTACATAAAATCACAATAACAATGTGTGGATAAACACTGCATATTGCCTTATTTTCCCTTCTGAGACAAAAGGAGAGGCCTTTCTTATGCAACTTGCCTCATGGCCAGCTTAGCAGCACGAGAAAATATTTTTGTTCCATATGACTGGAGTTTTTTCAAAAGGATGTTTATTTTACTTACAGTATCATCACATATTTCAAGTTTATTCTAACTAAATAATCAAGGCTAGTTTGTTCAGACTGTAGTGTTTTTCAAACAGTCACTGATTTACTGCTTAGATGAAAAAGCAGTGATGCTCTCTCTCCCCGGCCGGATAGGAGAAGAACCTGTGAGCACTCCTGCTGCAGCGAGCAAACCCAGGCATGCTGCACCGCCTCAGGAAAATTTCTACCTTTCTTTTTTTGATGAAAGCCACATTAAGAATTTCAGTATTCCATCACACCTATAACCAAAATTAATTGCAAACTAGAAGTATTTGCATGAATGTATTGCTGAAATAAAGAAGAGCTCTGCTAGCTTCTGCTTGGCACGAGACATGTAATTCGATAATTCCTACAGGTTGAACCAAGCAAGGCATACCTCCGGATCTTACCCAATTGAAATAAAACCACAATACGTGCTCCAGCATCTGGCATTAAAACAGACAAAATCATCAGATATGCTAGTGTTACTACTGTTTTCTTGTAGATTTTTTGAGATGCTTTTACAGTGGCATCCACAAACTGATACACAGTATCATCTATTTTTATTCAACACATCCTTTTTCATCCTATCAAAACCCCATGTAGAAGTGACAAATTCTAGAGCTTCATTTTATTAAAATCACTACCAAAAAAAAAAAAATCTAAGCGAAGTTATTCAACAAACAAAAGGAAGTAGATTTATGAAGCTTCGTACACTCTCTTCCAAAACGTTGTGGTTTTTTTTTAATGTTGGATCCATGATGGTGTTAAGGTTACAGGGCACAAAATCCATTTATCTTTTTGTGCAAGTAGATGCGTTAATGTGCATGTGGGGACAACAGGCATCCCACTCTGGCATAAAGGACCAACTCAAAATACACCCCAGCCTACAACATCCATTATATCAAACCAAGTTAATATGTATTAAGTGGACTGGACCTCTTGGAAGGCAAATGCAAGCACACAGGATGACTTTACAAAACGACAGACGTAGTTATCAGTGAAGAGGCTGACTTCAAAAGCTTCAAAGTACAGAAAAAGGAGAGTTACTAGATTTTTCGCACACCAGGAAAATTATTTGTACGTTCAAGACTGCGCCAAACACGTATTTACTCTTGTAATGGAAAAAAGAAAAGTTAAAAAAAAACCTAAATATTATGTAATGCACAGGAAACAACCTCTTCTGTTAAATCACTACAAGAAATTCAGCTCAACACTATGTTTTTCAAATTATGTCAATCGATAAAAGCACATATGCATAACACTGGAACACAAAAAGTTGTACTTTCCATATTCTAAAGGAATTCATTTAACAAAAGTGAAACATTAATAAGGGAAGATTGCTACTGGCACCTTTATTTATGCCAAGAAAAACAACATGAAACCACAGTGAAAGAACAAACTTTGGCACACTGAGAAACAAACAGTTTAAAGCAAAATGCCTTTTAAGCAAACAGCTACCACACGGCAACTGTGCAAACCCCATCCAACATCAGGAATACTACTTCTAGTCACCACTGCTTTGGGCATTCTCACTGAAGAGCTGCTAAAAAAGCAAAGAGGAGTCTACCTGCTGCATAACTGACGTTAACGCAAAGATCACAGAAATGCTTTATCAACCTCAGCAGAGCAGACACTTGTCTGCAGCACCTTAGTGCCACAAGAACAATCAGCTTCCTCTTGATCAAAGGAAAACACAGATGCAAACACATGAAAGCAGCAGCAAAAACCTCCAGATATTGAAGTGCAAGAGAGTGAGTGATGCCCCAGAATTTAGGGCAAAACATTTCCACACAGTTTGATCAGGCATTCAGTAAGCAAAAATGATATATGCAAGTAATACAATAAAGGGAAACAAGGACATTCTTCACAAGACTTCATATCGCAGAGGAGATAGACATTAAATAGGTAAAGTATAACTCCTGTGGATAATTCATTTAAGAGTTACAGGCAGAAAATGAAGTTAAATATATTAATTCATTACATCTGCAGAAAGCCTGAAATGTAGATGCATTGTGTATGTACATACACAGAATACACAAGACAATTCAAAAGCAGAAGCAATTCTATAATATATAAAACGTTTTGATTACAATTTATTATAACTGGAACAAGAAGTACTTTACCAAGATCCTTACAAAATTCGCACATGCAGAGTGTTAGGTGCTAAAGTTTTAGGATCTTGACAGTTTCACGAGACAAATGAAGAAAAGAGGAAAAAAAATGTATTATTTGGATGACAAAGTCTGGTAGATGTGTTGCAGATTTTAAATAATTTAACAATAATCTTGAGTGTATTTTTTTTCCATTTAAATAGTTAGACAGATTTCTACTATCCCACTTACCTCTTATCTTTACACCCCCCCACATCATCATCATTCATCATTGTGGAGATAAAACACAGTGAAAGATATTTCTAAATATCCTATTTAAAGTCAGTCCAGGGTAACACTATACTGTAAAATACCTGTGTGATTAGCCAAGATTTCAAGTCACTTTTTCATCAAGTTGATAGGCAGACAACTGAATGACCTGAGTAGCACTAATTCTCCGTGTGAGCTGCTTGAACATAAATATATTGGGAAAAGTAACACATACACTAATTCCAACCACAAAAAATACACAGGTGATGTATCAAGCTGTGACGGAAATACCGAACACAAGTCAAGTACAACAAAATAAGTCAGAAACTATCTAAACATCATAAACCATGCAGGTTAAAAAAAAAAAATAATCTGTTGCAGTGTTGACAAGAACTTTGCTTTTAATTACTGCAATAACCTTGGCTGAGTTACAGCATTACTACTCCTTCCATTATTTAAGCACATTATTCAGCTTTTCCCTCTCAGCCAGGAGGAAAGAGTCACAGGAAAGTTAAATCTGGGTGTGTAACACAAGTGTATTTAACATACTTACTGACCCGAGTCACTGTACACTGAGAGCTGAGTATAACCTGTCACACACACATCACTGGAAAGGTAACTATATTGAACATGACCTAGAAGATACACAGACCTCACAAACCCTGAAGTTACAAGGCTGAGAACTGTGAGAAGCAATTAAAGGGGTCAGATGGCAACAGGGACAACTCAAATTGGCTGTTACTCAGTGTAGTTTGCATTCCCATAATTTGCATTCGTTTTCTGATCAGCTGTATTTCCTGCCTCGAATGATCCAGTTTTTTTATAAAAATTCCATACAGATACTTTAAAAACAAACAAAAAACCCCCCACCAAAACAAACACAACACACATGTGGATACATAATTTAAACTGAGAATAACTGCTTGAGCCAGTTGTAAACGAAGGGTTGAAAACTGCAATGCCCTGTCAGAGCTGCTGCAGAAAACAGATTTCATGAAGAGTGGTCGAGATGCCTGAAACAGAGAAAAGCCAAACAAACTACTCTGCAATACTGATAACTGGGACCTTCTGGCAGAGGTGAAACATGCAAGAAGGAAATAAGATTTTTGTTCCTTTGTTTTAAATCACCTGAAGGGTCCAGAATTAAAAGCCTCACTCTTACATTCCTGTAGCTTTAAAATGCATTTCTGAGTGACAGATATGAATAGGATTTTAAAAGCACTTCCCCTGTTGGTTTTGCTCTGCGCACATTAAAAGACCAATAACTAAGAAAGTTATTATTGTGTTTCATTTATTCATAAGACAAAAAAAGTCTTACTACATAAATCTTCATACAATATCAATATGCAGGACATACTATTCCATTACATTAAATATGTATATGCTCCTTCGATTAGCATGTCTAGAAAGAATCAGCTAATATTAAAAAAGCATCCCTGATGCCTTTGCACTGCTACAGATACACCAGCCACCAAAGCAAATGAAGGTGACAACTATACAGTGTCTTACGAACACTCAAGTTTATTGAGGCTTCATTTTCCTAACATGTGCATTTCAAGCAATATACCTTTTTTATTTCTACAATCTTGAAATTCAAAGGTAAGAAATTTTTCTTGACTGCAATTAACAAAACTTAGTTGGAAAGGGATTTGACCTTTTGGGGGGGGGGGGGGAAGGACAGAGGCAAAGTCTGTCAGAAGTTACAATATTTTAAATAATAAAACAATAACCTTGAGAGTATGCAGTGTATTAAACTGCTCTGAACGAAACCAAACATTTGCAAATTGTAACATCACATGAAAAGCAGCACATGAATTAACTTGGGGATGAACCAACTTGAATGTCCATACATGAGAAAATAATACAGTACCAAGAAAAAGTATACAGTTTGGAAGAGCACTGCTATCAAGAAGAAAAACCCACACAGTCTTTTTAAAGAAATAAATACATTAATTTCTTTCACACAAATTGTTTTTGTGATATACAGTCTAAGTTGGCACAACACATAATTATTCCTTAAATCCTTTTAGGGCTGACTAACTTTTCCGTAAGAAGAAAAAATACATTTTGCTCTGAAAAATTTGGCGTTCAGCATTTCAGTCTCTCAGAACATATATTAAGCAAATTTCACCAGGCTGCAAAAGGGAAGATGAGAGATTCAATACTGAGCAACTTGTCCTTCAAATGCTACTTAGTCATTATCATTACTACAGATGGCAGCAGCAATAACGCCTACATTTTGATCACCTAACGCTCTCCCTGAAAAAAAGACTCCTGCAATGTCTTCTCAGGCTGTAACATCTCTAATGTTTACCGCATGCCTTTGATTTTGGGCAAAGGGAAAAAACTTGAGCTTTGCAAATATTATTTGCTTGTGCTACAGAATTTTGCTCCTTTTTGCAGAATGATAAACCACTAAACAATATTCTCTTTCATAGTAGTCAAGAGATGCAAATATCTTCCCCTAATGCAGGCTTGTTTGTTACAGCTTGATCTGGGCAGAGGGTCTGAAACAACAGACATGCTAAATCTGGCGTCTCACTTTCACTGCCATCCTAGCAATACCCTCAGCATTGGAGGACCCTAGAGACCAAAACTCAGATGCTGTAGTTCTCCGGCAAAGTTTAGGAAGGGGGACAGCGGCTGAAGCCACCACCCATCGCTGAGGCAGCACCCCTCTTCTGGGGGTAACACACTGGGAAGGAGCATTTTAACTTTGGGACAGGGAGGTAAGATTCTTCCTATGGCTGTGAATGAGATGAGGACTCCAGAACCAAGATGTACATACAAACACGTGAACCAAGAGACCCTTAGTTCCACATCTGTGTGAACGATCTGCACTTGTAGCTGTTGTGCTTGCTACGAAATTGTTAAGTTGGGTCCCAGAAGGAAAACAAAGTCTCATTCTCTGCTGCAACAGATCCAAATCCCATCCACACTCCCGTCTTCAAAACACACCACAAACACACAGACAATCTTTTACACCACATTGTATATTATCTTCTAGAAGCCAATTCAAACAAAACAACAGATTTAGCCAACACCACTCTATGCTGCTGTGCTTGGGCATTAGTGTTCAAATGTTGATACTGACCAAAAGTGATTATATCTGTCTGTGCTCTACAACACATGACTCGTTTGATACCATCTTCAATTAACACAACATGCTGCCTTTTCTATGGATTCTCAGTCTTACACAGGGTGAAAAAGATATGATGCCCTGGTCTACCTAATGATTGAAGCTTTTTTGCAACATTTACCTCAGAAGTTAGAAAGCGTAAAGTAGAAAAACACAAGAAGAAAACGGTCCAGGAAGAGTGCAAGTAAATATTGGGAAGATTCCCTTGTGCTTTATAGAGGAAGAAAAAACCATATAAATTCTGAGCATTAATTGTTTTTCTCCCTTCTCTTCCATGTAAAACATGGAAAAATGGAGCCCCAAGACACAGAAGCGCTTGACTGCTCAACCCTAAGAGCTTACCACAGGAGCAGAGCACGGGAGGAGGGTGAGGAACAGCAAGCACAGGTGTTCCCAGCTCCTTCCTCGGCTCCCCACACAGCATTACCTCAGAGAACTCAAAGACTCGGATTCATCTTCCCACTCCATAAATTCGGGATAATACTTCCTTATCTCCCAAAACAATTGTAAAGCTACTTTTAGAAACTACAGTGGCTTAGGATAAGAGGCAAATTAATTCCCTTGTTACGCCCCGGGTTTAGATAGTTTGCCATCCACAAAGCAAAAGCCACATATCAGATAATTAAGCTAAAAGAATAACGAGCAGCTGCCTAACTCCTTAATCACCACTCATCTCATACGTGGAACCAAGGAGAGGTCATGTGAAGAAACAGCAGCCAGACCCACCCTAACACCTACAGGTGAGGCTGAGATCTAAGGTCACGACCACCAGCCTTGGCCCAACATCTCCAGGTGCTGAGGGACTCGATCCCATGCCACACACAACTCCATGATGCATGGCAGCGGCCACTCACCCTCTTCGCCCTTGGAAATTAAAAGTTATGTTCGCCAAGCAACCAGGAGGGACCTTATAAGGGCTCAGAGTGAGGCGTTCACGCTCGATACCAGCCCAACCAGTTTGCTGACCGCGTTGGCCAACCGGCACAGGCAGGCCCGGGCACCGCCGAAAATGAGGTTTATTAATCGCTCTCCACTTCTGGGCAAAACCGAGCTGCCGCCCGCCCCGGCAGCACCGCCGGCAGCCGGGGAAACCGCGGCGGCACACGCGGCTGCCGGGCCAGCCCGACCCGCCGCACAAAAGCCACCATGGCAAACACCTCCCGCACCACAAAGGCGGCACCGGGGGAAGGGGCGCGCCGGGGGCCTCGGGCGAGACCCGCTCTGCGCCCCCCCGGGAGCCGCCGGCTGCCCCCGGCGCCTCCCGCCGGGGATAACCCGCCTCAGCCCTCCGCGGGGTCGGGGCTGCCCCCCACCTGCGCCCCACGGAGGGCCCGGCCCGAGATGGCGGCCCGACCCTCCTCCCTCAGCGCCGCGCCGGCCAACACCTGCCGGGCAGGCAGGGGAGCGACCCTCGCCTGCCGCCCCTTGGGGCTCCGGCCGTCCCGGTCCGGGCGGGAAAGGACGGGACGGCGCCGGGAGCAGCTGAGGGAGGCGAGCGGGCGGGCGACCCGCCGTCCTCCGGCATCTTGCGGGGCCGCTCACATCCCCTACCTGTCGCCCGCGGGTAGCTGCGCGCAGCCCCCGGCTCCGCCATCTTCCTGGGCCGGTGGCCACCGCCGCGTCCTGCTGCCGCCGCCGGGGCTCCGCTCCGCTCCGCGGCGCCCAGCAGCCGCCGCACAGGCGCACTGCCTGCCCCGCGGCACCTGACACGGCGNGGAGGGCGGGAGCAGGGGGATCCTGCCGGTAGCCGCTCGGTGCAGCCTCGCCCCGCCCGGGCCCCCGCGGAACCCCCGCGGAACCCCCGCAGCAGCGACGCCGGGGAGCGCGGCACTCGGCCCGCGGGACGGGGAGGCCGGGCCCACCGCACTGCCCGTCTGCGCCTTGCGCCGTGGGTCAGCGCTCCCTTAGGCGAGGGGTCGGCGACCGGGCACGTTCAATCGGCTTATGCCGGAGAGCCAAACAAGGTGCCCTCCAGCTTTCTGGAACTGTCTGCCTGCTTTTCCCAGGTTTTTTTCCAGATTTTTCCATCCAGGAGGTTGCATGCGCCATTCGCAGGCACGTGCTGCCTCGTTGCGTCGATGGCACTGAGAGGGGCACAGGAGTGTCCCCCTCGTCCAGCTGCTGCGGGTGGCCCTTCAGCCTGGGCTGGCCCTGCGGCAGCAGTACTGTTTCGTACTCGGTTTTAGAAGAGGAGAAATAAAGAAACATTTTCCCCCCCTCTAAACATTTATAGACAAGCAGTTGAATCCCCCCGGAAGTTTAACACGCAGCTTACGTATTTGTTTTGCTCCCATTTTCCCAGTTTTGCTGCTTCTTGGGCATGCAGGGATACCGCAGTAGCCTCTGGGCGCGTGGCCTCGGGCAGCTGCTGATCCACTGCCTCAACACATCACCAGGACTGGTGCGAGATACCAAGTACCTTATTGCCTCATCTTCAATGCCAGTTTATCAAAATTGAAATTTAAGACATCTTTAATCCTCCCACTTTCCATTCTTAGTACCTCTGTTCTATTCTTCTTGCCTAGGAATTACATTCCTGTTATATTCTTCTTTAGCTGAAAATACAGACCATATTCAACATAAGGGGGTAGAGGAAGAAAGTGTTTTCCATTCAGGTTTTTTTGGAAAGCATTTGCTTGGGTATTCCTGAAGCGTCTCCCTGTAAATCACTGTTTCTTATTAAGTGCAAATTATTCTGTTGGGGCACTGGTCAACAATTTATCTTCCGTCTATACTCTCAAGCAGTGTCTTTGTGTTTGGGTTCGCACACCTCAATAAAAGTTTAACTAGACAGATTTAGTTTTTGTTGGTGCATATAGTAACAATTATTCCCAATGTTGCCTTAACAGTGAAAGACTTCATTTTTGTTGCTTCTAACTCTGCCGAATTTTAAAAGCATCAATTGATGTTTTCATGCCAGCTATTTCTCAGGCTAAACTTCTGTCCAGGAGCTCCACTCAAAATTATTCTGCTTGTCTAAACATGAAATGGTAGAGTTTTGCTCATGTTACAGAAGAAAAATCCTGCCTGTGTTACTGTGGCTGTTCCCCCTGATTTCCAGGGGCTCCTTTGGCAACAAAACAAGAGGAAAACTCTCCTGTAATCTTAGTTAATCTTTAGCCTATTGCTGCCTGATGAACACACGGGAAAGAACAGCTGGTCTCAGTGCAAGTTACTTGGGCTTAGTGCTGAGGGAAAGGAAATGAGAGAGTATGAGTGTCCAGAACTGAGAATTAGGAGAGCAAGGAATGGATGTGGGGGAAACAGAGGGACAGGAAAAAATGTAGGAGTATAGCCAGCAGCTGGAGAAGGGGTATGAAGGTATCTACAGGAAGGGCAGATATTTAATTGCCCTCTAATTCGTGCCAGAGAGCTGATGATAAGAGGCTCTCTGACATGAATTTCCTCCATTCAGGCTGGACCCGGTGGCTGGGTGGAGAAGGACGGATGGGACCACCAGAGAACCTGCCCCAGGGAACATGAGGCTACTAGTGCTGGCTCTCAAGCAGCTGTGAAGCCCCGAGGCAGAGTGTCACATATAAGTAGTTTTCTACGCCTGTAATTTCCTCTGATAGCTGGCTCACAACCTCACCAATATTCAGACTGGGAGTCATGCAGTGAAAAAAATATTTTAAAGAAAACTTAAGGAAACTATACGGAAAACGTTAGAGTTCCAAAGACAAAAGCCTCCCCTGTAGTACTGTATGTAGTGTGTGATATGAGTCAGTTTTTAAATTGCCTTTGCAAAGTGTTTTTTCTGCAAGACTCCTGCCTCATTCAGTGCAAGGGATGTGTTTAATTAATGTATAGTTCTTCAATGTTTCTCTTAATTTTCATCATGTAAAGTGGAATCTTTCATGTCATATTCACTGTACATTCCTCAAACCCTGCCTTGAAGGCAGGCTAATTAATTTCCATGATGGCTTTTCTGTGGTACTCTCGTAACTCCTTCAAGCATTAATAAATTTAACTTCATAACAGCCTTCTAAGTTCAAGTAGTACTATTATCATATTTCACACACAGGGAAGAACTAACAGAAGGTAAGGTATCGGAGTTGTCCATAGTTGTTAATTATTTTATGTTCTAGAAGTCAGCAGGTGGTTTTAAAGCAAGGAATAGTGGATTTAAATGAGTGTGAATCTACCAGCATCTAAAAAACAAGACCATAACCATTCTTGCTCAGGTTTTACTTTGAATACTTTATGGATCTTTAAGCACCAGACATGGTGGGTTACTTACAATTTACAAAACTTTGGTATGCCCTTACACCCAGGAGTCAAGAACGAGTTTCAGATGTATCTGTGTGTCCTTCTTCATGACAGATACAGGAACTCTGGGGAATGTTCTAATCTTAAACTTTTAAAAAAGGAAGTTATGAATGGCTTAATTTTGCCCACACTTCACAGAACAGGATGATTTTCTTGACCATAGCAGCTAAAGGGGCTCTTCCAGTGTCTGCATGCTCAGAGCTGGAGATGTCACCGTGTCCCTCTCTAACTCTCCACCCCCCCACCTTGCTCTACTGTCCCTTCACATCACACTAAAGGAAACCATCCTAGACGTGGCACATTACCAGGAGCAATGTGAGGCTCCGCTTTTGAGTGGCAGGGGAAGGAGTGTGTAACCCAACAGCCCTACAGCTGAGGAATGGGACTGGGAAGTTTCTCCTCACTCCGAGGACCAGAAGCACAAATTACCACAGCGCTGCCTGTGAGGGCAGGGAGAGGGGCAGGGAGATGCTGTGTGAGTGCTGGGCTCTGGCCAGCCTCTTACCTCCAGCTCGCTGGCATGAATTATAAGGCAATGCAGGAATTCTCCCATCTCTGTAAGGCACATCGCTTTGAGCCCTCTGGTTAGGAAGCTGTTTTGTTGCAGACACGGATTATTCTGCTTTCTTCATCTGATGTCTAGTTTGTCCTTCTGTGAAGGAAACTCTGGTAATACTTGTTCCAGATTGTTGTATTTTACAGTGTTTTTCTTTCCTTTATGGTGTGTTGTGCACTGTTGAAATCTACACCACTTTATGTTTCTTTTGTGGAAAAAATTTTTTCCTCTCGCACATTTTCAGCAGGTGCTGTATTTAAACAGGTCTATGCAAATATTCATACCTGAGCTACAGTGGGTGTTGGTCAGCCTAAGTCTGGGAAAATCTCAGAGATAAATCTGCAGAGAGGTAAAGTCTTACAGTCTGTTCAGGATGCAGGCAGAAAGAAGCTGGAGGGACTGCTAATTTTGCTATCTTAACAGACATTAAAATAAAAATTGTCGAAAGTGTAAATTATTTTTGAAAAGCTTGGCTTCTTTTATCGGTGGGGTTTTTTATATCTTGTGGTTGTATCTATGCAACCAAAGCCATTTATCCCTAGGAATACTTCTGAGGAAAAACAGAAGAGTGAGCCCTGAGCAAAGTGACCAAACCCACAATGTAAGAAATCTACAATGGTCCACACTTTCTGCTCTATTTTGGCTTTTCGAATCAATAGCCAACAATTTAAGAACCCAACGAAGTGAGGCAAACAGAGTGGCAGCCTGTGATGTTTCAGTTAGAGCCACTGGCCCAGCGTCACGCAAACGCTGCATGTCAGAGATGGGAAATCCAGGTCTCCCAAGTGGCATTTGCCTGCTTTAACTTCAAAATAATCTTTCATTTTCTGAAACTCCTGTGAGTCCAGTGCCTCATAACTTCTGAATGAAACTGAGCGCTCACACCAAGATATTTTTACAGACAATACAAATTCACCTGAATTTGCAGGTGAATTCATGTCCTCCGAGAAAAACAGAACACAACTCAGAAATTAAAGAGTGTTTTAGCACATGTGTCAGAAATTAAAGAAAGATGGTGGGTATAACTAATTATAGTTATTCTTGGTTGTTGAGGTATTAACTCACCACCTTAAGCATTCCCATAAAGTAGATTATAAATCATAATTGTACTCCGAGAGTTATCAAGAAATTAAGTTTGCAAATGACAGAAATGCTCATGGACTAATTGGCGCGTAAGAAATCTTCCTCATGAGGGATCAGTCTTACACAAAAAATTCATGGGTGCTGAGTTAATAAACTGAGACACAGTATGACAACTGAGAAAACATTTTTTTCCCCAGTCACTTGAAATCTTTCTATAAAATGTGTCGGTGGTGTCAGTCTTGAAGGTAGATATCAACAGCAAAATGGTGCTCTGTTTCAAAACCAAATTTTGAAGTCAAAAGTAATGGTTGTATTTTTAAAGGACTTCTACCTTTAGTCATGACTGTTTTTATAAAATATAGCTGAATTTGCCCCATTGAAATGGATTTTATTTCTGTTTGTCTCTCACTGTCTAAGAAGCCATGGGCAGAATAGCTGCAGGAATTAAACTATCTTTTTAAGTTCCCTTGATTGAAGAGCAGAACCAATGTGCAGCTCAGTCTGGCAAAGCTTGAACTACATCTGTCTGCTTTATTTTTGTGTACTTACATAGCTAAGAAGTGTCATGCAGTGAATAATACCAGCCTAACATTAAAATAATTTTTAGGATGAATCATAATGGATTGCTTTCGTATTTGTCATTTGACATGCAAAAAGTATACTAGTTCTCCTCTACGTGAAAAAATATATTTAAAAACCCCTACATGGTTAAATACACATCATCCACCCCAATATCCTATACCATATGTGATTTTTTATATTCTCAGAATGCCTTGATCTAGGGGCATATTATCACTTGCCTATCACATTTATGTTATTTTTTGAAGTCCAGCCAGAGCTGTTTGACTTGGAACAGGTTGACACTAATGGGATCAATCTTCACAAAAATAAGTGAAAACAGAGAAAGAGAGGAACTCTCTCATCACCTTGTCCTTCATTATTTACTGATGGCACAGGCATTTTTAAGTCATGTACAAACATAGCCCTGCCTACACACCCTGCTTTACTGAGCATGGTAATGGGATAAACAGTAGTGGAATGCAGCACAAACCTATTTCACACCTGATTTAAATTGAATATTTTTGCATTAATGTTTCATTGAAATGATGATATATATTATTTCTCTAGTTCTCCTGTAAATAAGGCCTTCCCTACTTACCACCAAATGCCTGCTCTTCTCCTCCAGATTCCAAACCTTTTGAGCCATTAATCTCAAGAAATGTGTCATTACTTGCTTTGCAGATTTGTGGACAGGTATCATTGAGGGATACGAACAAGTTAGATTTTGATGAGTTTTGGATTGCTTTTGATTCTGGGATTAAATGAAAGGTTCTTTACTGCAGTATTAGGCAATGAAAAGGCAAAAGCACTGTTAGCTTTTCATGCTTTAACAGGATGTGACACAGTCTTAGCATTTGCTGGGAGAGGCAGGAGAAGATAAGTCTTGCTTAGGAAGGAAGGAATGTCTGCCCTGCAGCTATAGAAACGTTTCTACGTTTCTCTTCACCACCTGCTGAAGTGATTGATATTTGCCTGAAGGTTTTGCAGTTATTTGTAGTATTTGTGTTTAGCTGCACCAGCGTACTTTGCCAGGAAGAGGGACATTCCTTTCCCAGCAGTACATCTATTAATATAGGAGAAGATTATGTTATAGTCATATATGATAGAAAGATGGACAGGAACATATCTACATCAGGTTGATAATGAGCTGTTCTCAAGGTCGTGGAATATCAAATCCTAAGATATTTCTACTCCAATTGAATACCTAAAATAGCATTAAACTAATTAACTTTAGTTATAATTGAATAATAATCATACTGCACCAAATGGCAAACAGTCAGTAGAGAATTAGGTTTTTAATTTTTTTGGTTAAACTAGCATTCTACGGATAAGAAATTAAGTCACCCTGAAGGGAAGTCATGACTACCATGGGGATACAAAACCTCTGGAACATATAGACTAGATAGGTCCAAGAAGCCAGGTGGTCTTGAGACTACATTAATTTATGAGTAATACTGCATGTGCACAGAGGATTCTGCCTCACGCTCACAGTGAGGCCATTTGCACGCTCTGTGCTCAGCCCTTCACATAGGACTGGTAAGTCCAGTGCCTCGGCCTTTCTGAGCACTACCCATCAGATAAGGGAGAGACATAATAATTGGAGAAGTCAGCATGGTTTAGATCTGCTTTCATACCTACCTGTTAGGAATCTACAACAGACCCAGATACAACTCAAGAATATACTTAATACCTGCCCAGCACAGGAAAATAGAAGTTGAATTCTGATTGCTTTTATTTAAAGAGGGAGAAAGAGCATTGTAAAATATGAGGATTTTATTTACTTTCGTAATCAATTTTCATTCTTCCTTAACTTCCACAGACCGTGATATTTATTCATGTGCGTGACTTGGCACACTCAAACAGAGAATGCAATGCCAGTCACAGTGATTCTGTGGTTGCTTCAATGCAAGATAAATCAGGCTATGCCTGTAGATGCTTACAGTCTAAAGGTCTCCTGGTTATTAAAATAGGATCAATAATTTTGAAGCAAGTAGTGTTTGAAAAATGGTTGAGTTGAGCCTCAAATCGATGGGTGTATGATATTATACTGAACATACTAACAACAAAAGGGGAGGGTCTATTGACAAAACTTGTTCATCAGGAATGAAATAGATCCTCCGTCTGAGCTCCACTGACTTCAACAGAGCTACAAGAAATTACACAACCTGCCTCTGAACAGAAAAATCAGTTATTTCAGTTTTTAATGTATACGCATTCCACAAAGAAATATTAAATATATATGCTAAAATATAAATTAACAACTATACAGAAGTCTCAGAGATGTACTTAGTTGTCATACATTTCAAAACTTGAGCAAACATCAGATGTTAATAAAACATTAACTTACCTTAATTTCACTGGTTAAAGATCACTCCCATGCACAATTAAGGATAAATTTTCTGCCTCTTTGCCAATCCAGCAATTCATGGAACATGCTGCTTCCTCTAGATTTGAATTTCATAAGAGTTATAACTAAGCAAACATCATTAACAAAATTTGTAAATGTCTACAAACCTTTGTAGCCAACGTAAGAGAGACCAAAATATAAATATCTGATAATTGCTAATGCTTTAATAAAAATAGGCATGATAGATTCTGTGGAAATAATGTAAAGGATGGTACCAAATGTATCATGTTGTTTTTGTAGTCATTTAGTGTATTTTCTGAATTCTAACTTTTTGACAACTTAGTCTTCCCCACCCTGCCCATTGAAAA
>VWYH01005737.1:0-32286 GCA_013399365.1 Pampusana beccarii
AGATAGGGAAAACCAACTCTGCCTGCTTTGCACTTAGTAGAAATACCAGGATATTGTCTATTCTGGATGTGGTTCCATAAGCATAAGACTCTAGATGTACTTAGGCAGCGTCACATTGCTTTGAACACTGCTAAGACTCAAGCACATAAAGGAGAGTAGAGCTCCACTTCCTGTCTAAATATATGGCAGATGGGGTAGAAAACCAAGCATAAAATCTAAGCATTTACAAAACTACATGGCATGTAAATATCTCAATTCTACTTCATTCTTATGTAAAGTTTGTTGTTTTGTTTTGGGTTTTTTGTTGTGGTTGTTGGTTGGTTGTGTTTGATTGTTTGGGTTTTCTGTTTTTGTTGGGGTTTTTTGATGNGTCTTCTGTTTTTGTTGTGGTTTTTTGATGTTGGTTCATTGGTTGGTTGGTTGGTTTTAGGGTAACATCATCAAGAAGACAGAGTTGGCTAGTGGCAGAGTTATGAAAAAACTCCAGGTTCTTGATTTCCTTCCACTCAATTAACTCTCCACTGAAACACATTGTATCTTCTTCAGAAGAGTAATCATATGAGGAGGAATAAGACCTTCCAGAGGCAGAACGTTCTGGCACTTCAGCAGGATGCTCTACACCTCATGCTTTGATGAGCAGATCAGCATATAGAAACATAAATTGAACATAAAACACATGCCAGCTCATTTTTTCCTATGCAGAAAGATGTCTTAATAAATTACCCACGTTTTAAATGAGGGTTTAATTAAATGAATTATAAAATATAAGCTGAGACGTACTTAAATGCCCATGTTTGTGGCAAGTTCAATCCTTACTGCTTAATTCCATAATGGCCATAAAAATACTTTCAAGAATCTTTAGAAGCATATTTTATATTATTCCTGTAAGCCTACTCAGATCTGCTGTATGACAAATGTAGGAGGTTGAGTGAGAGCAGCTTATATGCCAAGGATCAGGAAAAAAAAAAAAAAAGAATGAGAAAGGACAGAATTAATAATAGGAAAGAGGGTGTTAGTTAACTTACACATTCTTACAGTTTCTTTTTTCTAAGTATGTATAGTGGCCCCATTTTTACTTCCTTACACCCCAGCCAAGCAGGCATTATTGGAATGAAAGTTATAATTTATATTGTCTTTTGCATCTTTTCTGATGACTCTATATCTTCAAACAACACAGAGTCAACCAAAGCAGTTTACCAATCATGCCATTTTTAAACGCTTGTAACCTCAATTTCACAACCACATAAATTAATAACTTTAGTGTAAAACATTATTATCTAGGTTAGTTTTGCTACCTATATCATGCGAGTTCTGTATTCCTCTAATTACCTTAAATTTACAGGGAACATAAAACATTCCCATAGTTAATATAATTTTTAAAAGAGTACTTTATTAAATACTTGCTTTTAGAGGATGTTTTCATGTAAAATGAAATACAGATTTTCATAGACTTTGTCACAGTTCTTCCAAAAGCTCTTAAAGACCATACATAATTCTTTAAAACAAGTAACAAACCATTGACTGAGAAAGTGTGCTCAAGAGCTTACATTAGCACATCTTGATTGGTTACAATATATCTGATTCAGAACACCACAGCTGCCTATCAGGACAGCTATTATCTAGGAAAAGATCAGACCTCCTGAAAACCAATACACGAAGGGTATATGTCACATGCAGGTATTAGCCAGCATGACAGAAGTAAACAACATGACATCTGAGAGACGTTAGATTAGTCAGCTTAGCATCCAACCTCATTGACTGCTGTCCAACGGGGATAACATGCAGACCTTTTCATACCGCTAAGCATTAATTAACTGCTACTGGATTTTTGTGCTGTCAGTTATGAATATTAATATCGTTGTATGTTTTATTCATTTTTCTAAGTAACAGCTTTAGGATTCTTCCCATTTTGCATGGTGATATGCCACACCTAAGTGTGTTAAATGAAGTAAAAAAGTCAAGATAAAATGTTTTCTACATTTATCATAAAGACAAAAGGAAGTCCTGCTACCATCACTGAAGTCGGAAGCGCGCTCTGTCCTCTGAGAGATAAGATTCCTGTTGTTTAACTGCTATGGTCTTTTTACACCTCTTTGTTCATCACAGGAAGAGCAAGTTACCTTTTAGATTTCTGATGCAAGTACTCTCCAGTCCTGATTTTCCCAATATTGTCTCAATTTTATGTAGTTCTCTTTACTTCAGGACACAGATCCCATACAGATTGCATGCGTCTTTCTTCACAGTGAGACAATCACACGTAGTGGCCTGACGGTTTAAAATCAGGAAGCAAGCAACTCTTTCACTTTTCTTTAATATAACTCCTACTCACAAAAATAGTATGTGTATCTGACCTCTGCTTTGCACTCCTAGGATTGAATAATTCTGATCAACTGCAGGGATCAAGAGTTTCTTCATCTTCAGTTAGTTTACTTACCAATGACTCCCTACACAGACAATACGTTCCTTGTCAATGTCAGGTTATTTGCCTGTCTTTAAAAAGTTCTCTTTAGGTGGGACAAGTCATCCACTTCAGAGTCTGATCTCTTTAGTGGTAGTTAAAAAATTTCAGATAACAAGCTGAGCTTTAAACATATAATTCTTAGGTGCCTAAGATTGGAGAAATGGGTTCCATTCAAGTTGTCTGAATGTACATTTCTGTAAAACAAGGTGACATTGGAGAACTGAGATGTGGTTTCTACTTCAGCTGTGCTCATGTGTCACAGGCGCCCTTGAGCAAGTCAGTTCCTCTTATTTCAGCTCATATTTTTTGTTGATGTAGATATTGTTTTTATCTACTTTGCCTTACGAGCAACAACAAGGCAATGATCCTGTTGCAATAAATACTCCTAAACTACTTAGTAGGATGTTCTTTCTTGGTAAGCCAAACACATTATCCATGTTTCCAAGATGAGCTATGCTCCTACAGTCCTAAAGGGAAAGGTAGCAAATGCAATATTTTGGATGAGCTTGGATAAGGCAACAACAAAAAAAAGGTGATGAAGAATGGTAGAATCACTTTTCTTGAAGATTCTCCAAGCTAGACATTTTGTTCTTTTGTGAAGAGAATGTTATTCAGGACATGGTAACTCAGTGGAAATTCTCTCTGAGATGTGTTTCTAACAAAATAAAACATCTCACATGGCTAAACCAACTAGAAAATATCGCCAGACAAGCTGGTTGTACTTCAGTTATATTTCTAATGGAAAATTCAGACTTCAACTTTAAAATCTCATAAACAATAAACGATAAACAAAAGAAGAAGAGATTACTCCAGCAAATCAGTTTTTAAAATTCTGTGTGCTGAAGTGGAAAAAAAAAAAAGGTAAGGAGAACTGTGAGCAGCTGCTCACGATATCACATTCAGACAACAGTGCAATTCTCCTACTCACACACTGACTAAACTCGCAGAAGTCAACACCATTACTCACATAATTACTCACCTTTATATGACTAAGAATGTGTAAATTGACCCTGGACAATGAGGAGCAACGGTATAACTTTACTTGTGCTTCACAAGTTTTTGGTGAAATGTCATCCCTTTTTCCTGGGGAAATCTGTCTCTTACCAAAATGACCCCATAATCTGGTGCCCATTGAAACTTCAAAGCCTACAGACAAAGATATCAGGAAGACCCACTCACCCTGGCACATTTCTCATGCCATCCCACCACCCTCTCCTCACTTCTGTCAACTTTCCTGAGCTCTTCGCTGCTATAAAGAGACAGATTTATGCTTGCAGTGTCCGTACTAAGCTGCCAACATCCAGTCCCCAGCCAGGAAGCGCTGGTAATGTCAAGGAGTCAAGGGACTGCTGAGATGAATTCAAGGAGGAAACAGACATATCTGTCATAGACATAGAAGAGTTTTCAACCCCAATTTTCAATGAAAATAACAGGGCAAAACAAATAAACCAACCAAACAAACAAAAAATAATTTAAAATCAAACAAACAAACAAACAAAAACAACCACCCAAACAATTTCCCATTCTGCATTCCTGAAATCTTCAGCATTAAAGACTGAAGCAAAATGTTCAGGCTCATGTTATGGTCTATAGAAAGGAGACAGATTTTCCAAATATTTTCAGTAATATTTGACAGGATGAACTGGAAACATGGTGGCATTTTTGCACAGTCAGCTACGCTTTTGAGACACATGATTAAACTCAAAGACTAAAAAACAGTTTATGCTGCCTTTGTCTACTGGGCTCCCTCTGAAGCAAAGATTGGCATGAGGAAGACACATTGCTCTGATCGTTTTAATTAAAGCTTGTAATGCATCGGAGGATACCTAAAAACAAACATTACTGTCCATCAGCTCTTATCCCACTATTCTTTTCCCTGAAACATATTCAGCATATGGAATGGAGAGAACTTAAGACCTAGCCATAAACCTCTATCAGCTATAGGGCTGATTACAGCTTTTTTATTTTTTTTTTAATGGGTCACTGCATATCCAGGAGCCCCTCTGCAAGGTGCTATTGGCAACAGAAGTTAGATTCAATCTGCCTGGGAGACCTTTCAAATACAGATGATGACAAGAGAGCTTTCCCAGAGCTGAGCTCACTATTTCTATCTCCTGGCAACAGACATAGAATTTCCATGAATAAATGACTAATCAAATTTATGCACACAAACTCCTGTTTGGCAAAACATTTTATAATGACCAGACATATCTAGATGTTATAGAAAACGTTGCTGTAATCACAGTGCCAGAACCTCAGGATTTATGAGAGAAAATACACATGCTCAGAAGTATTTATCTTCCTCTCTTTTCCTATGTTCCTCCTTAACTCCACACATTCATGATGCCCCTTAAACCTAAGGGACATTACCAACTGGTTAATGCCAGTACCTCTGCTTTCCAAACCAAACATGCATATTTCATCCATTCCCTGGGTGTTGCAGCCACAAGGGTACTGTGGGCAACCTTGGTTTCTGTGTGAGCATATGGAAGTCAGCTCCTAATAGTTGCATTTGTATTCTCTATATAATATGCACCCACATGTGCACTATCCTCTCTTTGATATGAGGATTTATTCACTAGATTGTCTAGCTGCAGGCTGGGAACTAGGAACAAACCAACTGGAAACTTATTTACATGAAAATTCTTGTTAGTATGAAAGAAAACAAGAACAGGAATTTCTATTCCCCAATTATCTCAATCCTGAGAGAACAGGAGAGACCACAGAAAAATTTCAAACAAATGTTGAAGAAGCTTGTTGAAATAGAAATGGAAAATTGTAATCTTGTTCTTTCTTAGAACAACTAGAGCTATTCCTGCCAATATAATAAAATCTAGTACATGACTGATACAAAAATGGAAGATTCCAGAATGCTTTACACGGGTGCTAAAACTGTGGATGACATCAATATTAATGTGTAAATGTCTACCTTGCCCTGCTATTTCTTTTTTATAGACTAGTCATCAAAAACATTACAACAAATGGTAAAGTAAATCAAATTTGTTCAATAATAAAGTAAACAAATAGAGGATATGAAAAAAAAAAAAAAGATACTTTTCTCCCCAAAACAAAACACACATGTTTAGGGGATTAGAACTGGTATTTACATAGAAACATTGCAACAAATCTTCAATAAATCTTATGTTTGAGAATACTGAAGTGAAAAGATCTGCTTGATTGTAGTCCACTGTTATGCATGTGGCTTAGGACCAAATATCCAAACAAGGAAAGGCATTTTCTAAGAGTTGTCTTGCTGCCTTGATTGCTATATTCAGGTGTCCTTTATACTCCTTTTATAAATTGTTGATGAACATCAGTAGTCACATGAAATGTAAAGTACTAACAAAGCATGCAAAGAAAAGTGCAAACAATGCAAGTAAACTTTGTAATATCCACTACTTAGTAAAAGCCTTAAAATTGAGCACTACCTGTAAGACAGAAAAATAAGGAGCCCCATGTTTTCATTAGGCTACCTAGCACTCATTGAGTGAATTTGTATCCAATTCCTCACATCACTGTGAGCTATAGACCTGAAGCAGAGTCAGTTAGTATCAATGGGAACTTTTAAAGACTTTAAACTCTACTTGGAATGTTAATGGAATCTACATCATAACACTTTGCAACTTTTAAGGCAAGGTTAAATCAAGCATCTACTAAGATGTCTTGTTGATATCACTTTGGAAGAGAGGCAAGATAAAGCAAGCTCCTCTTTCTGTGATTCTGTCAGAAGAACTCAGGAGGAAGATGATATCAGTGTGATCTTTTTGCTATCCTGAGATTGCCCAGCATTATGTCTATGATTGTTTCTCCAAAACCACTATTTAACCTCGTGATATAGATGTAGATACAGAAGAGTGCTTTTCAGACAAATACAGACATCAGTTTTAAGTGTTTTCAACCTAACAATTAAGTATTCATTCTATTTTTATTTTTTTTTTTCATTCTTTGAGTCTACCAGAGTACATTTTGGAGCAAATATTTCTGCAAAAACAGCCCAACCTTTCTGCAGATGAGGTCAGATATTGGTTTTGTTCAGACCAAGAAATTTATAAATCTTTGAGAGTTCAAGTTTCGTCTGGGAAAGAAAGAAAACACTTGAGAGAGAAATTCGCCTTGGTTCAGAAATGTTGTAGCATCCCATGAGATTTTCCCTAAATGTATCTGAACATCTTTTTCTGTGCGGTTTTGCAGAGCACCATATCCACACTAAACATGTTCCATCCCAGGAGGGTCATAAATTCCTCAGACAGTGAGGAACTGTGACTCCCCACCACTGTCCCTCCTCCAGCCCCTCGCCAAGGGATAATCCAATAGCAAATGCAGGAAATGAGAGAAAAGATGTTATCTGGGGATTACAACAGTCCCAAAGGAGTTAAGTATCACAATTAATATACAAAAGCGTACAGACAAGGTTGCACAGCTAATATTAGTGTCAGCATTTAACTATGTAACATTCTGTTAGTTGTATTTCAGCAACACAAAGAACCTCTAATTTATTTTTCAGCTTGGGCTTTTCCTATTGTATATTTGTGCTTGTTTCAGTCATTCTAGAGGATGAATCTTTAGCTACTTGTCCTGGGAAGTATTGTCATAAACTAAGAAACCTTGCTTAAAGTAGGTTGGGATTTTTTCCCTTACTGTGCATGTTCATTCCTTTTTTTCCCTTTTTAATACTCATGAATGCAGACCTCGCCAAATGTTGTGTTCCCTTCCCCTTGAAGAGCACCTGAGACAAATTGGCGAGAGAGCTTCTGTTGGGATGGATGTAAAGAACAATCAAAACCGATGACCTCCGTCTGAGGAATACCCAAGTGCAATGCTCCATGGGAGTTTCTGTGTGGGGGGTCAAAGTGGGAGAGAACTGCAAGACCAAGACATTGTATAAAGACAAGACTTTGTATAAAATCCCTGCTTGTGCACCCTATCAGTGTCAGTGGACCACAGCAGCTCATTAGCTGCTAGATGTAGTGCAGATCATAGTCTGATAGCCACCAAGCACAACAGCTGTCAAGGCTAACGCAACCAACAAACTACTGCTAGAAAAAAATACACATTGCACAATGGATTCCCAAGCTCCCAACCCAGCTCCTCTTGGTGCATCTCTGTGGTACACCAAATAATGCTTTAGATTGTTTCATGCCTGATCATTTTACTAAATTCTGGATTTCAAGTTTGACCAGACCTTCCTGTGTTTCACTAGGTCTTATTTATGTTTTCTTCCAAGGCGAAAATGGATTGTAAGGCTGGTTTATTTGCAAGGCAATGTTTAACAAAACAGTATGAGATGTATCTGATTAAAAACCCAGCCAACAATAAAGTGATTATCTTTCAGCACAGTGTGTGGTGCCATATGGTGGCTGAGCAAGTGGGAAGAACTGATGCTTAATATGCAGCTCCAGTGATTTACGGTTACTGACTTCCTGTAGAAAATGACTGCTTCTTTCATAAAACCCTAATTAGTTTAAAAAGTACATCTCTGCAGATAAAATTTATATTGCTAAAGTTGCCAGTCCAGTATCCAAATATATTAACGATCTATAAAAAGCTCAAGTGGCAGGTGCATTTTGAGCCACCTGTCTCAATCTGTCCTTCTGACCCTGATCAAAACAGTTGCTCGAAATAACCATGAGCAGCTGTTTTTACTGGTTCTTTTTATTGTTTGCGATATTTATAAATCATGTACAATTGTACTAAATCAGGTAATACAACTATGATTGGACTAAGCAACAATTATTCTTTCGGCTTTTTTTCTTTTTGGTCTGTTCTCTCTTTAATTCAACGTGATCTCTTTTCCTACAACAGTAAAAAATACAAGGTAATAACCTGAAAAATACATAAACAAGAACTAAAGCAGCAATCACGTCTTTATCAAGAAAGTTTCATACAAAATGTTTTATTGATTTGATAGAACCACATGTTTATCCTTAGTAAATCGATCCAAAAAACTTCTCTTACTGTAGTACAAATCCAAAATAATGCTACTGAATTCTGTGTTAATGGATATAATTCTGAAAGGCAGACACCTTAAGAACCATAGATATAGCCTATTAAAACCACTGGTAGCCTTTACATTCAGGTTCCTTGTTCCAAGGATTAGAAATAGACATCTTGTGTGTAAGATTTTAGATAATTTCTAATATGAAAAAATTCCGTCTTATGGGATATCGCAGTAGGTGTCTCCATTATTCCTATATTTTCTGTTCAATCCTTTCATCTGCTATATATATGTTTAGTCTCTCATTTTAATCTCTTGAATGCAGTATTATATAACTGAATTACTTTCAGTCATTCAGTCTCATTAAAAAAAGGCTGAATCCCATAGAGGTTTGTAGTAACTCAAAACATGCTCTTCATTTCCCTCTGAAGCTGAAAAGTGCAATTGTCCTGTCTCCATCTTTCTAATTGTCTCATTTCTCCTTTTTCCTTTCTCACAGCTATTATTATTATTTGATCATATATATAAAATACATAAATTATAATCTTCATAATATATTCTCCTTTATCTTAATTATTTTAGAATACATCTACTTGTCTGTTCTACCCTTGTCCTGGTTCTTATATTTTTTCTCAGGAAAAAAAATAATCATCTTTTCTGCACACTTACATACTGTAATTCTTCCCCATGTCTTGTGCATATTTTAGTTTGGTGACCCTGTGTGGTGATTCTGTTTTTTGCAATTACTTGTAAACTCTAGTGAGGTTGAGGTAAAGCATCATGCACATGTATTCTTTTGTCTACATAATGAAAGTGACTGATAAATATTCTGTATTGCTTTAACACTAGTGTCGAACAATGTTAAAGAGAAGTAACTTGGAAAAAAACATGCATTAACAGGATACCATAAATCATATGCGTCAGTTTACTCGGTAGTTCACTGCTAAAATAGCAGTAAAATATATAGTTTAATATGAAAAATTATGATGTATTGTCCAGTTTTAACAGTAAATTGCAAATATTCACACTTGTATGGAGTAAAATATTAAGCTATATTCAATCTAGCAATCTGAATTTGGACTTATTTCTAACAAAACAACATAAAATAAAATTATTTTCTGCTAACTGAACTTCAAAGGTACTATGGTAACAAGAGTAATGTTATGAAAGTAACATTATCATGAGGAAGGTCTGGAGAACTCTATAAAATCAGGTGACAAAGGAATAGAAAATAAAGAGGAAATTTCTTTTTTTTTTTTTTTTCTTGAGGAGTCAAAAAATGAGACAATCATAAAGGAGACAATGATGATCTCAGCTGGTGTGGGGGGCAGATGGCATATCAGACTGCAAGACATTAATATGCAGTAAACACAAAAGCTGCAAGTTTAATTGAAAGTATGTTCCTCTGCCGAAATATCTTTTCTTCCCTGGCCATTTTTGTAGAACAAGTGAAAGGGCCAAGATAGTGGTGAGGTCTGTAGCATCCCAGTTCCTTGGACTATAAGAAGAAACAACACTATATGTTATATGACTGTAGGGTGTGTCTTTTTTGTTGGGGAGGAAGAAACAGACGATAAAGGACAGGACATAGAGTGAATAATGAAAGAGACAAGTAAAGTCCTAGAGTAAATTAGGTTGGGAGAAACCTCTCAAGTTCATCTAGTCCCAGCTTGCTAAGAGCACAGATTACTTCACAGGTAGATGCAATTGCTCAGGGACTTTGTCCAGCTGACTTTCATATGTCTCCAAGCACAGAGATCTCACAGTTCCCTAGGAAAACAGTTTTAATTTTTGTCTACTCTTATATTTTCAAGTTGATGGCAGTAGAATTTAAAATATCCCTAGTGATTATTAAAATCAAATATTCTGAACTAGAGGATTTATTTCATTGCGATTACTCGTATTGTTTGATGTCTAATTAACACAAAAACATGGATCAAACTGAAACAGATAATTTAGCTAACTTATCCACTCTCAAATCTAAGTTTAAACTCACAGAGTAGATATTTTGACTTCAATTAGATGTGTAATGTTGAGAAAGTACTTAAGTGCTTTTCTCAATTAGTGTGAGCAAGAGCATGTTACATCTTCTCATATATTTAATGCTACTTGAGAATGCATCCCTACCCACATTGGAACCAGAAGGACACTTATAAATCACAGAACTTTCTCACATGATTTTTTTTTCTGTCTGAAGGTGTTTTACTGATCTGAACATATAAATCTGTTTGTTTCTGAGGCTAGGAAAAGGCCTGACATCAACGACTGCATTACATGAACTGTTTTCAACTGCCTGTTGCTGTGTTTCACTGTTCCTAGAACACAGCAGATAAATTAAAATTGCCAGTATGCATACATGTACATATAAAAAGCATAATGAGTAACATGAATTTACATAGCAATAAGAATAGCACACTGCCTCTAAATCTACCAATATAACAACAACATTTAACAGAAAAATACAAGGCAACGTGAAATAGGAAGTAAAGATTCCTTTATTCACCTCTGCTCTACACAGCATTTTTACACAGATATATTTACATTTCTTAAAGTATATATTAACCAAGACACTATTACTACTAAAAGCTGATATTTCATAATAGGATCTTGAAGGATAATAAATATTTTATTCTTTACTGTTACGTCTGATTTCGTAGCTCTTGTTATTAATAAAATGGTTTATTAGATTTCTTATATTTGAGAAGAAGAGGTGATGTGATGTAGAGGTATGCAAATTATGGTAGGAACCTTAAAATAATATTAACCATCGGACTTGCAGAAAATCAGAAATTTTAATATAAAATCGGCAGTTACTTGTCATTCAGAAAGGCGAAAGTTTGAAATAGACAGTCTCATTTCAGCACTGCTCAATAATAAATCAACAGGCCAGACATGACTCAGAGTCTAATCATAAATTAGTTGTTTGACATGGAACAAGGAATCACAGGGAAAGGCAAGGCAGAAAAGAAAAAAAGGGAGAAGAAGCAAAACCATGCCTCATGGCTTTCTGCTCTATTACTCATAGACAATTACGTGAAATATTAAATAGTGAAATTACTGGCAAAAAGAAAGCCTTAAAGAAATGTTATAATGGGCCATTTTATTGAAATCAATAGTAGACCAGCTATAAATTGATGTAGATTGTTGCTGATGTAACTTTGTTCCATAAGATGATTCCCCTGTTACACTTACCGCCGCCGATTCTACTGAAAACAGTGACGTATTCTTTATCCCTATTGATGACAGTAAAAGTAAAGGAACCCAAGCCAGATTAATCCTAACATTAAGAATTTACATGGGCCAAAGTTGCTTGATATAGAAATCCCGTGTTACACCTATCATCAACATGTCCGGGTTTGTCTGTTTACCAGTGAGGAAACTGGTGTTTGATTTAGAGCTCTCAATGAGGGAGTTACATTACACAGGAGAAATCCAGACCTTTCTTGCTAAAATCACAACTGATGGCGATGTTGGAGGGAGGTTGGCAGCATGCTGTGTTCTGCCCACTTCAGTACCGGTGGAAAATGGACTTAAATCCTTGACTCAATCAGAATTTTTCTGAGTCGTTTTCAGCAGCTTAAGATAATGAGGAAAGGAAACGACCTTCCATCTTAAACAGAAAAATTGTTTCTGAAGCTGAACTTAGTACTTTCAAGTTAAAAAATTATTTCAGTGTTTCCATGCAATAGTGACTGTAAACACAGAAAACAAACAATTAGCAAGCATTCTGACCCAATTAGTGTCATAGTATTTATATACTTAAAGATTCATAGTATTTATGTTTTATTATTACATTAAAACTCATGTCATACTTAATATGTCTCATACTATAATTTTAGGTAAACTGAATCATAGTTTAGTGGTCGGATATGAGATCAGGTAGTTCAGTTAAGCATAAAGATCTGGGGTGGCTCAGTTAAACTCATAGATGTGGCAGATCTGATTTTTTTTTTTTTTTTTCAAATAGTGGCAAAAAAAAAATCTCTTCAGGCCCTTTCTATGCATAAGGAGAATGCCTAATTTCTTATACATCCAAAGCATTTCTATCTAATAAATGACTAATAATATGACTAAAATGACTAATAAAATGACTAAAAAATTCCATTGTTGAACCTAAGAGAAAAATCTGTCATATAAACCTGTATAACGTAAGTCTGCAAACAAAATGAATTAGCAATTAATACTGTGATTTCTGTGATTTTTAGCAGTCAGCAGTTGCTAGTTTAGTAGAAAGATAACACCTCCAACTAGCACCAAAGCCTCTCTAGTCCTGTGGTATTTTACAGCTGAAGATCAGGCTGAGTTGCAAGTTAAATAGCTTAAAATTTAATGCTATTTAAATAGCTATTTAAATCTTAAGAAACTTGCCTGAATCTTGAACACATACACAGTGTCATACCAGGGAAAACTGTGAAGAGGACTAAGTGAGGATGAGCTCCAGTCATATAAAATCAAAACTGGTAATCAGTTTTTTAAATGTGTCAAGCTGAAGGAATAGGACAGTTGGGGAGCATTTGTGGCAGCATCAACACTCCTGTTAAGAAATACACATCCTGACTTTGTGTTCCCACCTTGTGATTAAAAAGTGTTGACAAATGAAGTGTTAAAAATGTAATGAGAAAGAAAGAGATGAAAGTGAAAAAAAAGGTTTTTGAAGTGTAATGGGTTCAGTTAAGTATTCAAAAGTATGAAAGCAGCAACGCGAATGAAATAATGTAAGTTTACTTTAGGAATTATGATATTAACTGCTTTGTTAAGCCTCTGAGCATGACCAGGATAAACAAAACCTTTTAAATTTAATTATAAACTCATTAAATTGTTATGTAACAAGATTTGTCACTTGGGAAGTGTTTCGTTTAACATTACATTTCTCAATCCAGTGTGAGCACAAGGGACGGGTCTGGTCAGCACACTGAGTACAAACCTGTGTCTAACACTGATGACCAGCCACACTATACTGATACAATTGGGTGGTAACTTCAGACAAATTTTAAAACTTCTGGGTGGGGAAAAAAAATCAGGTCCACTCTACCTCTTAGCACATGCTCGAGGTGTTTTGTTTTCAATACGGGCTCTGATAGGCACGTTGTACCTGTTGAAAGATGATGGCATATTCCTGTCCAATTTGTTTTGGACACCAACCTATTCCTGTGAATTAGTGAAACACATTCTGCCAGACTGATGCAAAGGTGATACATTTCAAGGAAGCTCTGCGGCTTCCACAATTTATGGGTAGAAGCAATATCCTTTTTATTTCTCTACAAGAGCCTTAATATCTCCGGCCAGAAAGGTGAAAGGGCCTGCAGAGTCAAACAGCTTAAGTAACCCTGCAGTGTGAGGCCAGTAACCCATAAACAGCCCACAGGTGTCAACACGGACACATGGAGTAGGGTCAGAGGACAGGCTGTCCATCAACCCACTCCCTAATCCCCACCCTCTACACAAGATCCAGTGGTAGCCAAAATTTCCACTCCCTTGAAGGAATTATTAACCTCTTAGCTGCAATCCTAAATGTATGCCTGTGCCAAATTCCTACTGAAATGAGAATCTGAGTTACAAAAAGCACAGACCCAGAGTAGCAGCCCTTACCCCAGAAATGTTATCATCGACCTGGAGTTTGCATTGGAGGATAACAAACAGGACAAAAAAAAACCCCAAAAAACAGAGAAGGGAAGTCTATGGCATAAATATCTAGTTCCAAGAAGATTCTAAACTTAAATTTGTGCTGCTTGATTAAACAAATTTTCTTAAAAGACAAACGTAAATCTGGAGACACTCTGGAGAAAAGTCTGCTTTTCTCATTTCTCCTATCATAATCTGCTTTTTCTAGCTTTTCCTCCAGAAACCAGACTTCATAATTTACTCATATCCATGATTAACACCTCCTGGTTTTCTCCAGTTGCCTCTCCAGCATCTATCATATGGATTTTCTTTATAGTTGAAATGTAACTTGCTTACAGTGAACAACATCCCATTATCCAATCCAGAGCAGTCAAAGGAAAACCAGGAAGATGCACTGAAATTATATATTTTGACAAGAATGTGGTGATCAAAAGACAACAGTACAACTTGTTGCCAGAGGCAAATGCTACTTTTGCTGGCTGGCTTTCAATTGCATCTGTAGGTGTTTGCCAGAACTTTAAAGTTCTGATTGACATGATGAGTTGATAGGGAGAGCAGACAAATGAGCAGACAGTACTATCATAGCTGGATGAGAGAAATACCTGGCTCCTGTACCTGCAGTTGTCCTGATGAACAATGTACTACATGGATGTAGTGGAGCGTTGTAGCATCTGGATTTGGGCAGCTGGTCAATGTGCTGAGTATCCTGGTACTAAGACAAGGTAATTGCTTGGGTGAATTAGCAGGGAGGAGTGTGAGTGCTGGGAAACCAAGCACAAGTCTGGAACTGGCAGCAAATAGGTGGAAATTGTCACAGGAACCGGGTCAAACAGCTGTTTGAGATAGAAGAGCCTTAGATCAAAATTAAAAGCCTATTGTCTTATGTCAGTGCTTTGCCCTTGTCCCAGAAGAATTTTCCTGCTGTGGAGCAGAATATGAAGAAATGGCATGACATTTGTCAATATGGAATGGATATGAACAAAACTAAATACATTATGCATTTTTTATTTTGTAATAAGAAATAGCAGAAACAATTAGTTTAATTAATTATTGATAGTACCTTTCAGTATTAGCTTATCAGTTACAGTAAACAAAAACAATGCATTAGACCTTTTGAAAACTGCATCTTATTTTTTTTCATTTAGCGTATTTACCCTGATATTCCATGTTGCTCTTTTTTACATTAGCGTGATAGCCTCTAGTACCTTAATCTCCTAGTCCACTGAAAAAAATGTTTAAATACCTGACATAGACTGTTATTCTCATCACTAATATTTATTCCTGTCATCCAGATGACATATTTTAATCAATCAGAGCTGACCCAGTGGCATTGTTGAAGTTTTCATACATTTTGCTCTCTTTTCTACTTTTTCAGTTGTCAAAATTAAAATAAGTTATAAAGCTACAATGTTAAGACTTATCAAGGCTGTCACACCAAATGCTAAGGTTACTCTCTTGTGTATTTCCCAGGTGGATTTCAAACTGGCAGGGGTGAGGTCACTCTTTTGAAATCGTGAGACCTTGGTCTCACCTCCATAACACAACAAAGGTTCACCAGACTAACAAAAGCAACTTTAGAAGGGGTAGAAAGAAAGAAAGGAAAAAAAAAAAAGGCAAGCAGTAGCTCAACAGCTGACAGCAGGGTGAAGAAGTTCTTCAGGTCAGATTGGATATCTTCTTTTTGATGGGTAAAGGCATGAAAACCTCATCACTCATACTCTTATACTAGCTGGGATAATATCATGATGCTATTTCTTTAAAATAGCAGCTGGAAAAACATGGCAGTCCATTTCAAATATTCTTTTTTATCCAAATATTACAAAATAATGAGAAGTTCACGCAAATGCAATTTTTTTCTAATTTCAGTATTTCTAATACTGCACTGTAGCATTGCTAGAATAATTTATTTCAAGATTTAATTATTTCCTCAGAAATTGGTGGGACTCAGTTTCATGATTGTTCTATCAAAGGATAGTTAGGCATGAATCAGATACAGTCTTGAAAGAGTGCGTGTGCTAATGAGATTTCACAGCTGTGGATGCTTGTGTAGATACTGCCTAGGTATACTGGGTACAGATTCGTTTGGCTTGAATTCTGTGTAAGTCTGTGTTCCTGTGGTCCACGTACCTCAGAAGAGCACAAGGGAATGTTAATTTCCATTATTTACCTGGTCATTAATATCTGCCTTTGTGAGCACATCAAATGAAGGCATTCAAAAGGATAAGCATTGGTGTTTCTCATACCGATGGACCAAAGTCTGAGTTTTTTCTGTCTATTCTTAATTCATGTTGAAACATATTGATAGGGGTTTCCTTTTTGTTGTGTTCTCCTACTTCAAGTGTTTGTTAGCAAATGAATTTTAGAATATAACTCAGACCTCCTGCGACTAGAGTCCTCATCAAACATTACGGACTCATGTTACGATGTACAGCTTGTAATATTTCCTCCCTTCCTTTCATCTTTATGTGACTGATTCAACATCCGATAAGAAGACAAAAAGTTTCTGTTAAAATTTTATTTAATACTTTAACAGTAGTGATTCAAACACATGGATTTTGATCTGTATTAGTGATCTTGTTTACTTTTAAGGTTTTCCACGAGGTTTACCTTAAGAATGCTTAAGTATTCCACAGAGCTCCATTGCATGATATTTGGCTGGTTATGCAACAGTTCAAGATGTTAATCTGCATGCACTTAATGCACATTAATCCAGATCATAAAGGGTACCAGAAATATTTTCTCCTGTGCGCTACAGATTAGAATTAGGTGAGGAGTTAAGATTTCTGTGCTGCAGATATTACCACATTCTAACACCAACAATCTGTCTAGGTCAATATAAATGTATTGGCAATATCTAGAAAGGATAATGAATTCCATGAACTTCAAGAGACATCTTTCTTTTATGCTTCTCTTTGACTTCTAGCTATTTCATTTTATGTACAGTATTTTATGCTCCATGGTAAATTAACAATAAGGACTTGACTATTTTATCTATTTTGAGATACTTGTTAAAGTCCCACGGAAGCATCATTTGACATTTCTTTTGGGCTTACACTAAAATAAGATTATTCTTTTTCATTCCTTTAGTTGAAAATTGGCAGTTAAAAAATGGGGAACACATCAGTCAGGAAGGCAAATCCCATTAATACCACAATCCCACTGGAAAATGCAATGAAAAATGAGCTGTACATTTTCTCCAACCCTCTTCTGATTTCCGAGACAGGAATTAAGAATCTCAAGAGAGCAAGAAAAATTGCGGGAGTAATTATTCATCACCTTACAGAATTCACAGAGGAAATGCAGTGCATACAGATTTCCTAGCATATTCTTATTTTGAAACTTAATTAAAATGAATAGTATTTCCCATTATCATGCAAATAAACAAGATGTCCCTCATGCATATGTCTGATATGCTCTGCTGTCCTCAGAGAAGATCCTATTTTATTTTGCATTGGGAAAGTTACCAAATCAATAGTTTAAATGTGATCCATCTGACAACTGGGGAAACTTAGATCCTGCTGTTAATTTTCTAACTTTCACCTATATAAAACTGGATTAAAACTTGAAATATCCACGAACTATTATCGAGATTTCTATCAAGAAATAAGCTGTGCGTTTCAAGAAACTCTCCATATCCCTACTTCTTGCACCTGCCTGAAAGCCTGCATACCTGACTCTGAGGTACAGATCAGAAAGTCTGTAGTAGGTGGCTATGGGATTTTTGTTCTTGTTTTGTTTGAGAATATTTACCAGACTCATCAGATTATGGGTATCAACCTGTTTAAGTATTTTTACCACAGCAAAATACATTTTTCTATTATCCTAAGCATGGCCAGAATTTCAACATTTTTTTCCTTTTTTTGGACACTGCTTCGATTGCGGCAAAGAGATACTAGGAAAGGGTTTATTCTTAGCACAGGATAGTGCTTGTACTTCTCAGTCTCAGGTACAGCAGAGAGATGACACACACAGATGATGGGAAGGGGAATAGCATTATCCCTGAACTGACATGAAATAATAATTGGCAATAAGGGGAAAGTAAAACTTAGTAGGAAACAAACTATCCTCAAGCCAGCCCCACCATATAAGTCTGAAAGTGTAATTTGAACTTTTGCCAGGGCAAAAATAATTTGGAATTATTAGGAAGCTTGGGAGGAGGGAATGAAGTGATACTAGGGCTTCCAAGCAGTTCTCTGCTAGCTTGCCCTCCAATGCTTTTCTACCAGTACCAAAGAAGGGATGCAAATAGTGGATCTCTTTCGAAAGAACTAAATATTAGACTTTTAGATGAGATATTTTAACTTATATGTCAAGAATAAAGCAGTATACAAAGAATAAGCAAACATAGAGATTTCTAGTGTGAAAATGTGCCATGTCCTGCATTAAGTGTTCAGAAAAGCTAATACTCATGATTCTAACAAAAGTAAAAGCCAAGTGTCAATGACTGTGCAATGCAAAGATTTCCTACTATTGATGGATACACAGCGTATACGATTCCCCATCTTTTGGAAGCCATGAATTTTTATTTTCTGTGCCTTGGTAACAGATCACAGCTTGAAGTACCTTTTTAACCTGAGAAAGGAAAACAGGCTTCCTAATAGCACCACATATACATGAATTATGACATTCTTTCTATTCATATAATTTTGTTTTGTTTTGTTGTGTGAAAAATATGCTGTACTGGGTGTAAAAAAACTCATTTTCTCTGTCTGTTGTAGAGGAAGAGGTACATGAAGTATGTGCACTCACATCACTGAATCCGATCCATTGATTGAGATACAGCTCTTACCAGCAGTTTCATTCCTTCATTTTTATTTATTTTCTATTTTCTTTCAAGATCCAGGACTGATCTAATATCATTGTCTCAGTTCCAAAGGGGTCTTTATCCACGAATCTTAAACGTAAGGAAAACTTGCCCCAGTTCAGTTAGGTATTTTGAGGTACATTGCTTCAGTATTACCTATTTCCTCAGTTTTCTTTGTGGCAAACTTAAGTGTTGCCTCATTCACAGACCAGTTTCTGTGAAGCTCTATTTAAGCACCAAATCCTTGTGTAAGATGTGCCTAACACTTCAGCATTAAATTCCCGTAAACAAAAGTGCACAGAAAACTTCTGTACTGGAACACTTAAGCTTAAACCTCTTTCGAGAATTTAGCTCAAGTTTCTTGCCCCATCTAGTAGCACTGTAGGTGTGCAAAGAGCACAATCTATGTGGTGCTGCCAGGACACAAGACAGATGAGAAGACAGTGTAAGAAAGGAATATATGGATTTTAAGGAAGAATTGAAATAATTGGAAATACTGTAGCTGGCAGACTTTCCTTTTTTTCTTCATCACCAAATCCCTTTTCTATGATAATGTGATTCGCCAGATACTATACAACCCCATGCAGAATCAAGATGTCAACAAAATAAACAGAGAGCATAAAATCCAGACCAAATACCTTCTGAACTGTGAACTGGCAGTTCGCAGTTGGTGGGGAAACGTTCAGAAATCCATGGTGTGATTCAAAGTCCAATAGGATTGGACTGCACCATTTCTAGCAGAAAATTGTTTGGTTTACCTCTAATTTATTACGTGAAGTTTAATTGTCAGTAAGAAAGATAAATGCCTGCAATGAAGAACTCACCTTGACTTAGCTGAATCCTACTAAAAATTTTCCACGTCTTTATCATCTTTTTTGGTTATTTACCATTATTTTAAAGCTTTCTCATTATCATCAGTCATAACCCAGATAGCTACTAGATTAAGACCTCCAATGCGCTACAACTTACAGCATTTGCTGCATACACCAAACAATTACACATATTCAAAGGAAAATATTATTAGACTGATATTTTTTGTTGTCTCAGTCAAAGAAATATGTTTTATAGATCTGCTACTTTGACTTAAATATTCAACCATGAGTTGCACCCTTTCTCCCCTACAATTATATTTAGTGTATCAACATAAAATAGCCAGACAACATCTTGCAATGATTTAAAGAGCTTTTTGCACTAGCTATTCTATAAAATTTTAATGGGTACACACAAAGTGATAGACGTTAATGTATTCCGTAGAAGACAGACAAATCTGCAGATAATTTTTACAGGATTTCTAGCAGTAAATACAGAGTTTATTAAAAACAATATTTTACAGATGCTTATGAAACTGAACAGCTCCAACATCCTGCCAATATTTTATTGGCTAAGAGTTTCTAAAAGATAGTTTTCTAAAGGAACAGAGAGAAAGTCACAGCAATTTAAACTCCATGTACGGTCTTTCATTTGTTAGCGTTTACAAAAGAAGAAAAACCATAGCTGAAAGGGTTGGGTACCCTGTTCATGTACACTATGGCTGGTCAGCCTGACTCGCTGTAAGAGATACTTGTCAAAAGCTTCATCCAGTGAGGAGCAACATGAACACACAAGGGAAGTAATTTGCAAAGTGGAGTTGAAGAGCTTTTGCCCTTGCATGATGAAGATGGCACAAACATACACTGCATTCCTGAGCGATTCACGCTGGGAACCTCACAGACACCCCTGTGAACCTCCACAGCAGTCCTGCACCAGTTTAGCCTTGCCACTGAATCTGCACGCAAGTTGGTTCAGCAGCTACAGGCTGGCCAGCCCCGTTACTTCCACACTTCCCAGCAAACTAGGGAGTCTGACTAGTGCACAAGAACAGTGTCACAATATCATGTGAAATTTCTTACTGTTCAGACTCATGGTCATGGGATAATAATTAAAAAAAAAAAAAAAAAAAAAATTCCTCAACACCCTGAAAAAAAAAAACTCAACTAAATAGCACGGTAGAAACAAAACAGCAAAGGATGGGAAGTACATTCAGTTTAGCTTACTTAAAATTATTTCTGAAATCTATGGGAACACTTGGATTTTTAAATTGTTATAATTATATCACCCATTAACACTCTGCTTGTGATCCCAGACAGCACAAATCCAAACAGCTGTTCAAGTTCTATTTTAATGACTGAAGTGCTCCATGACAACAGCTTTGTAACTCAGAAGATACAGAAGACAGGGTTGTACTTCTTCCATGTCTAAACAGAACCAATCTCTTATTTCTTCTTTTCTCTAGTGGGCTTCAGTTCCTAAATTGCAGTTTTGGTATCTGCACTGTTTAGAGGGTGATACACTGAGTGCCTCACAAGGCAAGTGGCTTGCACTGCAAGGCGTAGGGTGGGAAATTCTCCAGCTGATGTCCAGCCTCTTCCTCAACACCACAACTGCCCCCTATTTGCCTCCATGCATGGAATAGTTCCCATCTTGCTTGACATGGATTTTAACTCCCACCTTGATTGAAACGGATTTTATCTAGAAACCTGATACATACAACTTGACTTTACCAGCCAGGTTCATATTTTTGCACCTAATAGTTCCTTAATGAATGAGAGGTAGACAAGACTATGTCATTTATATTGATCAGTGGTGACAAGGGTATTTAGGAAAAGTATCAGATTTGCATTTACAAACATACCCAGCAGTTTACCTAAACAATTAATCTACAGAATAATCCAATATGGGTCTAAAAGTCTATAGCAGTAACATTTCTGGCGTGACACGTTTAGATTCTGAGATACATGCAGAAAGGAAGTTAGATAAAGAATTCATGTTGCTTTGCTTGTGGAGGGTTTTTGTCACCTAAAATGTAGTACAATACACACTAACTAGGGCAAATTACTTAATCTTCTCAACACTGCATACTGTAAAATTACTTTAAGCTGAATGAACATAAACAAACTCAGATAGTATGTTTCCCTTAAACTTAAAAGGTAAAATTCACAGGCTGATAGAAAATACATTGTATAGTTGGTTTTCCATAATTGTCTTGCTCAGACAATACAGGATCAGGTCAACGCTGAAGACTATGCAATGTCCTATAATGAAAGAAATACATATATACATAAAATTTTTAAAAAAATCTGAATATAAGAAAATATTTGTCTTTAAATCCTGTTATTTTTTTAATTACTAGGCAATTACCTAACTTTAAAATAAACCTATTTTATTTGGTCAGATACACAGAAAATTTAAAATGCAACTTGTTCTTTATCTGAAAATGTTAATTTCTTAATTCATATCATACACTGTACTAGCAAGGGACCAGAAAATATCCATTCTAATTGCTTTCAAGAGAAAATGAAATAATTTTTTTTGATCCTTAAAGTATACTGCAGTAGACAGAACACATTGTAATGATCTGGGTAGTGCACTGTTGGCTAGAACAAACATGAGATCTTATGGAAGAGTATACTTCGAATTAGACAGAAATACCAAGAAAAGGGAAGAAATTAGATTATTCAGGGAAAAAACTCAGATGTCAGTCCTCTGATCATCATGCTGTTCTCTGATTAGGATCCAAAATATTGCCTTATTTCATCTTTACTGCTTCATACTGTTACATTTAGCAGGAAGCCACTGTAGTCACTAAAGCAAGGTAGGTCAGGTTTAGCTATGTGCCAAATTGCATTCAAATAAGCGCAAAGAGTATTCTAGTGACCAGTAATCACAAAATCATCAACCTCCACTGTCAAACCTCCTTTTTCACTGATATAGCCCACGTGCCAGAACTAATATTGGCTCTGGTATAGTGATTTCATTACTTCAGCTCCATCCAGGACGTTTCATTTTGACCATAACTTCTTGATTTCAGGACTAGCTGTGCATTGTCCTTCACTAGTACTTGTCTGGAATAGAATAATTTGCATTTTTACATTTAAAACTCTTTCTTGAACTACTTCTTGAGGATTTTTTTGGCTTTTAAGAACATCAAAATTAAGTCAGATCTTTCTCTTCTATCAATTCCAGCTTTAAGAAGATATCCATATATGTTAAAAAAAAAGCATCACCATATACACTGAAAACATAAAGGAATAGAGTCTTATTCTATGTGAGAGGTCTACCCTTTTATTGCACGTATGCTGTGTTGACAGAAATGGACATTAACTGGCCTCATTCATGTTAGTTCAAACAGATATGAACAAAGAAAATTATCTGAGTTCTTGATGCCATGCAAAATCTGTTCTCCTGACCCAAAGACTTCACAATCAATCAGAATATTTTTGCTGATTTTCAGGGGCAATAGAGTAGACTCTTATAGTTCAATTTTTAAACTTTTTACGTTCTAGTAGAAAGTACTGGTCTAAGATGCTTACTGTCTGAACTGTGACAGAATATCTGAAAGGAGGGGACATTTTTCATACTTCCAAAATAGCTTCTTATAGTACTGTAAGTTTCTTCTCTGGTTATTGATGTGCTTTAAATTAATGTTATTAGAAATGTACAGGCTGTGAGAACTGTAAAATTTAATTACCCTGGCTGGGGCCAAGTATTTCTGGTGCTGTAGCAGCTTCAGTCCTAATTCTGCAGTATTCTGGTTCTGGAGGCATATTCAAGGATGTTCCCATGATATGTTAGCATTGTTTGTTTCTTCTAAAACTATCCCAGTTTTACTAGCTTGGAATATCATGAAAGTGGTGCTATTGAACATTATGTCAGTCCATTGGGCAACTCACTAATATGCCTCAGATCTGGTAACACTTAGATCACTGGATTTTAATTTTGAATGATTATTGAGATGCATACACATCACACATATATAATAAATGCACCCAAAGAACTTTTGAATATTTTGCTTTTCATAAATTCCTGAATAGTTACCAAGTAATAATCATTCCCAGTCACTGTGCTGGGATGAATTCAAATCGGCTCCTATTCTTGAATTATCCAGTCTTCCAACTGTACTTCTTTGTAAAGAGCAAAAGGGAATTTTCCTTTATCTATAAGGCCAGTTGTACTAATTAGACACTCCCTGATGAAAAATGTACTTGTCTGAAAAAAGTAAATGAAACAAAAAATGACCTATGTACCTCTGGGAACTTTCTATATACAGACTATACATTTAAAATGGCTACAGTTTGATCGATGTTTATAGACTCTTCTTGATAAATTTCTTTTTTGAGTCTTTTTTTCCTTCTAACTGCACATTCCAAGAACAACATGCAATTTTTCAACATTGGCTATGAATTGCTCATTAATGCAAAACAATAAGGCTTTTTTTGTTTTATTCACACTGCCTGAAACACCAAAACATGTCACGAATGGACAGCCTAGCACTTCTTGTAGGGCAAAGTCCTTTACTTCCACCAAGCTCCTGATATATTGGTAATGTCAGGCTGTCATGTATTAGAACATTTTCTCATGCGGAATGGCTTCCAGCAAGCATTTCTATTGCTTCTGGTCCAACCCCGTGCAGCACTCTGCCATGAATAGCTTCATGCATCCTGCACATTTGTTTCCTGAACTACAGACCATGCACTGGACAGCTTCAGATTTCATTCTGATAACTTTTTGTTGACAAAGGTGGAATTGCCGTGACTGTGAGCATTGTGATACAGCTTTTATAAATATGTTGGAGACGTAGGATTCAGTATTATTATCTTCATTGACAAAAGTTTTAATTCAAGCCATTTACCATATAACATGCCCATCTGATCTTCCATAACAATTTCAATATGAAAAAACATTGTAATGCTGATTTATTTTTGAGCATATTGCCTTGGGTGCCTCATTTGAAAATCAGCATCTCAAATACTGAGAATGTGCAGAAAGATGCACTCGAAGGGTGCTCATTAGAGCACATCTGCTTTCCTTCTGAGGAGGGCAGCGCTCTCATGCAAGTGGCTTTGTATTTGTTTACAAGAAGAGCGTTCAGTTTCTGAACACTTCAGGAATATGAAATACACGGTTCAGCACATTGAGGTCAGTGAGATTCTTTCAACTCTGGAAGCAGGAGAAAGGTGGGGGTTTGTGTGGGAGGAAGAGTGAGTGAGTAGAAAATTGGTCTCCTGGTTTACAACTTTTTGCGAGAAAGAGCAATTGTGTTAGTTAATTGTTAATTGAGGTTAGTTCTGCAAGGCTTAATTTACACTGTTCCATTACTCACCATAACCTGGCTCCCCCATCCTATAACAATTTTTAATGAGGGTTGCTGTATGAAGCATCATTGCTTGAACACAGTATGAGAGGAACACAATGGAAAACTGCATAAATACTGCTCTTCGCAAGACTTTTCAAAGTGTTTCTCGTCAGTTCTCATCACCACCCACTTAAACATCAAGGAACATCAACAAAGTCTTGTTTTCATTAATCAACATGCATAAGTCATCTTGAAAGAATAATAAGAAACAATATGTTCCAGTAATAATAGTGTAATGCAAGACCAGAGCCTTATAATCCACAAGCAACTTTTTCCTTGAGGGTTATAAAGCAAAACACATACATGCAAGCAAGCAACCAAGCAAACAATGAAAACACAAAGTACTGGCAATAAATGTAAATTCCAATACATGCTGTTTTAATGTATTGAAATATCCATGACATTGGATGCAGACTTCTTGGATGGAAAAAAAAAAAAAGTACAAGAAAGACAAAGCTCAGTGAAGGCTCCTTAGAATCCAACCCATCTATTTTTAGGAACCTAAACTTAGACAAACAGGAATGCTTACTTTCACAGACATCTACTTCTCTGTATTGATGAGAAAAGCAAATTTATAATGCTATTTGTACCTGAAATAAAACATACATGATGGTTAAATACGCAGGATAATACACTGTTTCCCATATATTTGCAATTCATGAAGTACTAGCTCCTCTTCTTGACTGTTGCTGCTGGCTTAGGCCTCAGTTTTCCTGTGTGCAAGGACTGATCCTACCCCTGAAGCAACTGTCTATACACTGGAACACAGAGAAGGGGAGTGTGGGTTTTGCATAAAACTGTAAAATGGTTGCTAAGAGGATTCTGGTGACAAAATCACTGCAAATAGATTCTTGGTTCACATAAATGCTGGAAAGAATCTAGTCTCAATGAGACAATGAGGACAAGCTTGAAGGAAACGTGAAAATCAGTCCTCTAGAATAAATCATATTACCTTACATACTTTTATTACTGTACACATGCATAATGCAGATTTAGAAAGAAAAATCACAACAAATAGGAAGCAATATGTGACTGTTTACTCCCACAGTAGGTGAAATAAAAGGTATTTACAGTAACTTGTTGATTCTAAGCCATAATTTTGAAAACTGAAAAACTCTGCTCTACTTATTGGCATAATGCACATTTAACCTCACCAACGGTCATGCGTGTGGCACTTACATTGTAGATATTATGTCCATTTTCTACCTGCAGGGAGAAATACATACTCTGATGCTTTGGGAATTGCTACTGTCTTTATAACCCAGAAATTTCCAGAGGAAAGAAATCCTAGATCTCCTTGAACATCGGTATTTGGAGAAGACAGATGGCACTACTGCTTACGCCTCATCTTATCTTCAAAATTTCAGAATTAAAATCCATTTTTTGCAGTTTCCACAGGTGCTACCCTCCCATGATAGATAATAAATATCTGGTGTGCTGCTAGATGAAATAGCTGGGCTCCGGGAACAGAGCTGAGCACCAGTATCCTCATATCTCCTTGTCCTTCAGTCTGACTTAGCTTTTTGCTTAAAGATCCGTGTTGTACAAATGTTAGTATTAGCTTGGAAACTTAGTGAAATAGATTATTATTTTTCTAAACTACGGAATGACTGCCAGGGTTAATGTTAAAGCACTGTTCAAGGGCACTCCAGAGCTGAGGTAGAACCAGTGTCTGAGGATGTTCTGTAGAACATCTGTAGGGTGAACTGTGTTCCTTCTGGGTAAGTCCAGGTTTGAATCCAATGTCTACAACCAGGCTAATATGCCATGTCAGCTATAGCACTCTAGCTTTCTAAAATGGAAAACATGCACCAAAGAGGCAGGAGTCAAAGTAGCATGACTCTTTCCATCATTTAATTAATGCTCTAAAGCATTCTTTCCTCAGGCCCACTAATCCTTCCCTCTGGTATCTGGAACTCATGCTGGCTGCTTCTGCAGTATTTGCCTTCTATGGCTCTGGCCTGAGAGAAGAAATCTAACGTCTTTCCTACTGATATAGGCTAGCTCTTTCTGCTTCCAGAATATTCAGATGATATCATATAAATAAGTCGAAACTGTGTGTTTTCTGAGATATATTTTATTTTATTAAAGGCCTTGTATTGTTCTGCACATAGTGAATAATGACATCAGTCTGCAGAGCTGCCATCATGGTTTGCATATGTGCAGAGATGAGGAAGTTTGTCCAACTTCTCTGCTTGTTTGTGTTCTAATTCACTGTGCTGCTGGACATGAATAACCTCTAAAATGGTAATTGTCACGTCGAGGGTCCCAGGCATTGGCATATTATGGAGGGCTTTAACCTTTATCTGACATATTGGTCAGTTACTGTGAAAGACAACACGTTATTCCCATGGCTTCATAGCACTTTACAGACAAACAAAAAAAGACAGGTTCCTACCCTGAGGATCTTGCTTCTAAATTAGTTACAATAAGCAACAGACACCAATAAGGAAAAGACAGGGGGACATGCAGTTAATTGGAGGTTGAAATAGTGAAATAGTTAATGTAATATTCTACATATTTACTGGTGATTTAATTCTCATGATCAAGCATTAAAATTATAAATTCCAGTGTCTTTTTGCAGATAACACGGACTCAGAAACAAATTGCCATGTGAAAGTGATGCTTCAGATTTACAAGATGCTACATTTTCTACAGTAAATTATCCAGAATAAATTTTAACCTTTACATAAGAGATTTAGTATTCGTTGCAAAGTAACTCACCAAATTGACTATAAGTTAAAGTCCTGCACATGGAAAACTATTGCAAAGTAGTTAAGTGGCTTCAAATCTAGACAGTGGCTTCCTCACGACAATTTGAATAGCCATCCTCTAAATTAGCAGTTTCAGGTGGTTTACTTTTTCTACTATTTTCTACTATTTCTGTTCTAGCAGTATCCATTCTATAATAATACTCAAGCAAACTCATTTTGTCCATATTCACACCTCTTTTCATGCTTTTAATGCTTTCATGGAGCCTGATACAACCATGAAAACTGAAGGGATTTTATTTGCTTGCTTATTCTTAAATTTATGTGTGCAGCTATTTTCAACACAAATATTCAGGAAATTTGGGGGAAGAAAACCACTTTGGCTTTCATACAACAAATTTAAACAAGAAATAACAGCATAAACTGTCTGCAAATCAAAAGATGGGAGTAGTTTTGTTATGAAAATAATGGAACCAGAAATTCTATTGAGGAATTTCAGCTTCTTTGCTGAAGAATAATTCTACAAATCTGGTGATATTTTTACTGCTACAATAATTTACTAGCTGTAGTACCGTTTTTTTTCTTATCTTCTATTTTTTTATTATAATCTTATTTCCCTGATTTTGTGTTATTAGAATTTCATAATGGCATGACTGGGTTCCACAAACCCTGTAGAAGCTCTTCATCAGTTGAAATACAAGACTAGAGAATATTGCATAATGGGGCTGATTTCATTCTAGAATTTCATTCTAGTTTAATGATGATTGTTACAGCTGTAACCTAAATTTTAAAAGTACTAAGGTGTTAGAATCCAGGGCAAACTTTACTTCAAGATTCACTTAAAAGATTGATGACTCAATTCAGAATGTTTCAAAACCACCTATGTACAGCTTTCTGCTTGGAAATGCTCACAACAGAAGCCATCAGCTCCTAATTTCTATCAGTAACTTATCCTTTACAGTCAGAATAATACAAATATGGAGGTCCAGCAAATTCTGTGTCAGACCAGATTATACACCAGCTTCTAGAATCTACGTCTTCCTTTCAGAAAAGAAGGAGCAAATGTTTCAGGGAACAGCTTCATTCAAAGTGTTCTAACAAATCCCAGCTCTTCCACGAACAAGCAGCCAGCTTAAATCAACCCTTCATTGGTAAGGGACTAAAAGTTTGATTCAGAGCCCACTGAAGTAAATGGCAGTCTTTCTGTTGACTTCAAAGAGTTTTGACTTAGGACTGAAAATCAAAAGCTTCAGACATCTGCTGGTGTCTGTTCAGAGGCCAAGGTGAAATTAATTATTGTTGTTGGACTGTGTTTTGATGCTGCTTGTGGTATAGGCAGATATATGAGGTAAAGCCCTCCCAGTGCCAGTACAGAGGAGAAAACAGTGGGAGAAGAACCACTACCTACACAACTCAAGAAGAGAAAGCTCCTTCTTTCCTTCTCCCCCTTACACCCTACTGTCAAGCAGCCTACACTAGAGTGTGAGGGTTGTGATTTACTTCAAATGTGCTGTCATAACTAAGCATTTACTCTGTACATGCTACCCGGTTCCCCCAGACTACTGACATACAACAGAGAAGGAACCACCAATATGCCATTATGTGGCTTCTCAATACACACGTGAATTATTAAATGTCTAAACTAGCATGTAATTCATTTCATATAGTTATATATTGAAACCTCTGAGTCTAACCAGGTCCAGGCAACACTTTCAAAATTCCCTCCGTAGGGGTAATTTTTTGGGACACAGGTTCAGTTACTGCAAACATTCTTGATTATGGAAGACTTTATTTTTATTTTTTTTTTTCTGCAGACTAACAGCTTAATTTCAACACTTTTTATGCTAGTAGCTGTCCTAGTTACAGTAAACTACATGTATGAGAATAACTGGGAAATGAAGATTTGGAAGTGCTAGAATCCTGCCATGAAGTTAGATATATCTGCAATGATCCTCTAAATCAATCCTTAGAGAAAGATATGAGGAAGGAATTCAGTTTCAGAATGTGAAGTAGCAGTGTAGAGGCACGAAGAGTAAAGCTGTAGCAGAGCAGAAAGGGATATAAAACAACCCTTAACATCTCATAAGCCAAACATTATCTATTAAATTTATTTCATAATTGCAGATTCCGTAAAATGAAATAAAAATGAATACTTAAGCTACCTTTAAATGCACACACCTAGCTAACAGATAATTAGCAAAATATTTAATTGTTCCTAAAATATTTGTATCAGTAAGGTTTTCAGTTCCTACATGGGTGTGGGATTTCAGCAGTGGGAAATCAACCAGTTAGTGAATACCAAGCAACATGAGAAGAATTTCCAATAATAAACACAATTAGCAATGTAGATGAGAAATCTAACTGATTTATGGGCTGCATATGCAATTATAACACATTCATAAAATGTTACCCACAGAGCAATCCAATACATTTGTTTATCCGTGCCCCCAGATTAAGAAAGTAATGTTGTCAACCAACCAATTGTGGGCATTACAAATTCAAGATTAATTACCATCTGCATGGGACAGATGTTAAATCTTCAATTTCACAGCAAGGCATCTACAGCTTATTTCCCATGGAGTGCTTCTTTCTCTGATCAATACATGTATCAGCCTAGCTGTTCATTTTGCCACAGAGGTCAGAGGAATGACAGAGGTACATCTGTTTTTATGTCAAAAAAAGGCTGAGGAAATGAATCCTATCCAAGCAGATAAACAGCTCTGCTACAATTGTACTTCAGACTTCTACTCAGCTACTGATGATGATTAAGTCTTAAGCATTTGGGAGTTTGTTACCATTGGCACATTAAAAAAAAAGAACAAACCCAACCTTTTTGCAGATTCTCAAAGCAGAGTTTGTGTCTAATTTTTATATGAGCTGGGCTTGATTCCTCCCCGTACCTTCAACTCATTCAATGGTGCCGGTATAAATGAGAGCAGATTTTATCTAGAAATAGACCTTTAAATTATAACTATTATTATTGTTGTTGTTGTTGTTATTGCTATTGCTACTACTATTATTACTGTTGTTATTACTATTATTTTTATTACTAGTATTTCACTTGTTGTGTAAAGTAAGAAAGTGAACAGTCGAACTAGTTGTCATGTTAGTGACCAGAGAGTGTTGTCTTTGAAAAACAGATGATAAATGACTTGCAAAATGCACTGTTACTTCACAAAACAATGCAAAAAAATCTTCTCAAATTAAGACTGGACTCAGAGTGTTGCAAGAGAGCGATCTTGCTTTGCCTAACTACATAGGTCCCTCTGTCCTTCAGGTACTTCCCTGATTTGCTTAAAGCTCCCTGTGACCTCAACAACCTCAGTTCATGTAACCTCAGTCACCCACGACTGTTCTGAACTGCCTGCTCTGAGAAGATGGGAGCTCTAATACAATCCTGGTGAGACAGATAGCTGTTTCTGTCCTGCTTAAGTTCCTTGGAGATGTCCAAGGAGGCAGAAAGAGTCAAGGCTACAATTACCTCCACCTGGTGAAGTGGCAGCTTTGCTCAGATCTCACATACACATCAAGTCGTCTAGGTCTTTGATTCTTACTAGCCCAAGGAAATGACCCTTTCTATCTCCATCCCAGAGGACTGCCCTAAGCACCATGGAGCATCCTGAGTAAAAATACCTTCCTGCTTCCTGCTGAAGGTCAGCCACTGAGCAGTCAGGTATGCAACAGCCAGGGGGAGAGCAAAAAGGCCTGACAACAACTGAGAAGGAAAGACTTCTGATCCTTGATCTGGAGGGTAATTTTAATACCACAGAATCATAGAATAGTTCGTGTTGGAAGGGATTGTTAAAGGTCATCTAGTCCAACTTCCCCTGCAGTGAGCAGGGACATCTTCAACTCGATGAGGTTGCTCAGAGATCCATCCAACCTGACCTTTATTGTTTCCAGGGGCATCTACCCTGCAAGGCTTTAATTAAAAAACACACATTGCTGGAAGGTGGTTTGAAACCTTGCATCTCCCTTACCACATGTAAGGCGAATGCTTCCTCCAGCGTAATCCTTGGCTAGATCCTTCTTTTGCAGCCTGAGCTTGGTTCCTGTGGGTGTGCAGAATGGTCTCACTTCCGGGTGAGTGATTTGACTTCTGAACAATCATGTAATGACAACGCAACATTGGCACACACCATACCATTAAATATGCTCTTGGTTAGTGTTAGCTATGTCTTCTCCCAAGAGAATGGAGGTGCCAGACATTTCCTCATGGTTTCCTGAATAGCCAGAAGCCAATTAAACTGGATTGTCTTGCAAAGAGGGAGAGAAGTAGCAAATTAAGAGGTCTGGATCTCCCGCAGGCACAGCTGAGTAAGGCACTCAAATGTTTGTATTACATTAGGCTGACCAAGGTTTCCTGCCTGATAGTCTGTACCTAACATTTTTATGAGGCCATATTTATGTTAGACATAAAAACTAGGCACAGTTTCAGTTGGGTTTCAAGTTCTGCCTGAGAATCTAGATGCAATTAAAAAAAAAAAAAAAAAAAAAAAGTGATATAAAAAAAAAATATTTTAAAAAAATATAATAATATTTNTCTGTGAACAAGTGCTAAAATCATAGAATCACAGAACA
>VWYH01005742.1:0-230870 GCA_013399365.1 Pampusana beccarii
TTTTTTTTTTAATGAAATGGTAAACAAATGTTTTTCAGTTAGATAAGCAATATTTAGTACTGGCTTAAAGATTAAAATGAGAACATATTTTTAAGGCTAGAAGTACCAGGTGGCAGTTTGAATCCCTCAACAATAGAAATATCAAAAATTAATTGAATAATGATTCCGTGTTGCTCTTTGGAGTTAATGTGTGAGCTGGCCTGTTCACAACATTGCATAAATGTCTGCAGAGACATAATCTGTAAAATCATATAATGAAGAGGTACGTAGAAATAACTTAATTACCACCATGACACAAAATAAAGCATCTGTTCCAATCTACAAACTGCAACCCAATACATCAAGCCACTACTTGCAGTAGAAGTCACAGCTGAAGATACTGGAACTGGTTTTAAAGAGTTTATGCTGACACTGGGATTATCGGTGACTGCTGGTTGTGCTGGAACTAAACTATTCACGAAGGGCTTGAACTAGACTACTCACAAAAGACTGTTCACGAACCAGTCAAGCTTCTACCAGGGAGCTTCCAGCAAAGCCAGGAGGAGACTCTTACCCTGTCCCTCAGGGAAAACGTGACCAAGGCCCTGGAGTCCTACGCCTCCAAAAATTACTGGCCCTATAACACTCTGGGGATGCCCAGAGAACTTCTGCAAAGCGGTAAAGAAAGGAGACTGAGGGTTATACAAAGATTACGTAAAGGATAGAAGGGATGTTATTGCAACAGTCCGCAGGTCACGAAGAGCCAGAGCTCTTCTCCCCCACCAAACACCCCCAAGATGTGGCGGTTCCTGCTGGTTTCATAGAACTGCTAACAGCACGCTAGTGAAAAGTAGGAATGGCAGCTGTAAGTAAACTTAACATCTTGGATTCCAAATACGTACAGAAGACTTCAATAAACTATTCCAAATCTTTCCTACTAAAATACTTCATAATTTCAGAAATATTAGAAGTTTTTCGATTTCGGCAAATGGAATATATTTCCTTTTTATTCCATTACAACTGGGAAAACTTCTATCATTTTTTTGATATAGCGCAGAAGGCACTGCAGTAACATTCAAAAAAGTAATCATCTTTCTGTTTGGTCGACTCTGGTTTTTTATAACTAAATTATTACCTGCCTGAGAAAAAAAAGTCCATTTCTGACCTAATTTAACAAACAAAATGAACTGTAATGTTATACAGCTTGAAGCTTTTTTTAAAAGTCTGGAATGTAATTCTCTCAAAACAATCTCATCATCTGAAAACTTCATTTCAATGACAGGCTGGTATTCCGACTCTGACAATATTTTTATAAGTCATTTCAGAACAGACATGCTTTCGTTCCAAATAATCTATGTTTTATATTGAAGCCGTAATGACTGAGCTTTCCTTAAAAACGTTCCCTTCAAAGCTTATTTGGTAACTATTTGTGCAAAAAACTCATTTGACTGTGAAACAATGCTTTTTTCCCATACGAAGTTATTCAAAAAGCTTTCTCAGCTCTGCCAACCGAGAGCCTTCCTTCTAATAAACATCAGAAAGAGCAATTGCAGATTCCCTTGTTCAACACCTGGACCACATTATTCACGCTTAGTGTAAACAGACCGAGCAGAAGAGTTTTTTAAAAAGTTGTACAAGTTACTGAAAAAGATAATAGACATGACTGGAGCACGTAAGACAAATTTCTGGGCAGAGAAGCAGATACTTTAACATACTACAAAGATCAATTTAATTTTCCTGGATTTTTTTTTTTTTTCAATTCTTCAGATGTTAAAGAATCAGAAGTCAAAGAGACAGGAAAAGGAATTTGTCTGAAACAACAACTCCAGCGTCTGGAATAAATGGTAAAAATAGGTCAGCCAAACCCCCATCAACTCCTACGCTATCTTTTGTCTTGATGCAAATTTTCTTTCTGTAGACTGATAGGAGACGGCAGACAGCTGTACTCGTTTGACATCCCCACACAAAATTCATGGCTACAGAAATATTCAATATTCACTGCAAATATTGCACAGATTTTTTTAAGTCAGTGCAATGAAATCTGCTTTGAATGTCACAGCTTTTACAGTAACTTAATTACAAATTTTGCAGTTATTTAAACGCTGCCTTTGTCACAGAGAATTCCTTTTGTGGGCCCAATGCAGGCAGCGGTGACTTCCAGCGCTGTGAGTTTCAAGCACAGCTTTATTTCCTCTGCAGAGATTCCTGAAGTGTTTTTACAAGCTTTACCATCATAGCCCTTCCCACAGCAGCTCACCAAATCCAAACAGCAAGGTACGTGAGGTTCCATCACCGAACTGTGTTAAACACGGCTGCTTTTCATGAGGATTTGCTGGGAGGGGGCAGGGGGAATTGCTCCACATACAAGTCACACACTAGAAAACGTCAAGGTTTTCAAATAAAAGTGGTAAAAGAACATTACTTCACTGTGTTTCTGCTAACATGAAAACAGTAGAACCCTGGTTTTAAAGAAGAAAACTTGGGGGATTGAGCGCATGTGTTATTACCCCAGTTCTTTCACATTCGTAACTCCGGAGACCACCATCCCTCTCACTTACAAACAAAACCCACCCTTTTTGCAATGACCCCAAGTTAATTTTCTCAACACCAGAAGAACGTGTATTTGAGCTGCTTCTAATTTGAAGTAGCAGCTGTAAACAAGATGATGGAGCTTTAGATCAGCCGGCTACTGCAGGTCACCACTGATTCATAGACATTATTAAGAAATCTCTACTGTACGCCTGTTTCCCACATTTAAATTATATTACAGTAGCAATGTGGCCACAGCATCTATTTATAGAAATAATTTCACCCAACAAGAACAGCAACAAAAGATAGTTAACATCAGAATTAAAGCATCTGACACATCCTGTGACTTCACCACAAACTTCTAGGATGTGAAAGAGCTTGAGAACAACAGCAAACTATGAGGATATTTGGGGTATTCTGCCCTCAACAGATCTGAAGTTGGACAGTCACCAAAATGAAAAAGACAAGACACGGTCAGCAGCGTAAAAAGGGTTCTACATCTCAAAGTACTCAAGTGTTTCTGGTAAATTGAAAACAGCCTGAAGAACAGCAGCCATCACTGTACTTGGGACATCACAGAAAAACCACCAAAACATAACTGAATTCAACCCAACTGGAAAGAAAACATGTCAAGAACTAACACAGAAAAACAAATGCTAAACAATTTCCAAAAGACCTTACAAAAAGACTCTCCACAAATTGAAAATGGAACCTTAATTACAAACAACAGAAGGCAGTAAAAGCAAGGAAGCTGTAAAATGAAAAGTAAAGGCTAAAGGTCAAATATGGCAAAGCAGCTCTTTTAAATATATCAGGGGAGGTCTGCAAGAGCATGTGCAGTTCACTGAATTTTCCAGAAAATTAACAATTATTTAAGAAAAGTAGAGGCACTGCAGAGAAATGAACTACTTTACTTCTTGGCTAAATGCATGGTAGACTTCTTGAAATTAGCAATCGAGTTGCTACCAGCAGGTGTTTGTATAAGTCATATAGGTACACAAATACACGTATACAAACATGCAAATGTTCATATATGCCTTTTCCACAAATAGAATTTAAATACGTAAATATAGGAGTCTATTTGAAAACAAATTAAAAAACACATTAAATGTATTTTGGAAGAAATAAAAATAGGAAGGCACAAAAAAAGTACAGCCTCACTAAGAGGCAAATATCAAAATATTTTTAGAATTATATTTGAGATATCAACAGAGAACACCTCTATCAGGTACAAATAGTGTTTCTGCAAGCCAGCTCAATCAATACCTGGCATATTTGATTGTTGATAAATAACCTACATTATCAAAAAAGGTTTGCTTAAGTGAAGAAAGCACACATGACTGGCAAATGACTGGATGACTGCTTCTAATTGCACCTTCTGCTCAGCATATTACAGGATATACAAATAAGGCCTGTGAACTTATATTATCAGAAATGCTTTCTTAAGAAAACACGACTGTATTTGCCATAGATCATATTACAAGCAGGAACTTGATTCCTGACAAGTGGAACAAAAAAATTCTCTACCTTCTTAGGGTCCATGTTGAATTTCTTCCTTCCCATGGCTATTTGCTTATTTCTTTGTGTAGTTTTGCTACACGTGGAGAAAAAGAAACAACAAGCAGTTATCGGTTGCTCTTTTACAAAACCAACAACTTCTGGATAAGCTTCTTTTCATTTGTATTTTGGCTACTTTGTATTTTCTATTACAAAACCAATACAGTCACTTCTTATAAGGGGGGAAATTAAGTTACTATTTTCAGTTCTTTCAAGTGATTGCAGCTTCAGAGAACTATATCATTATCAACTGGACAGTCTAAAATACCACATTCTATCCAACACATTCTCTATCAAAAAAAATTACACACCTGAACAGGATAGAGTCAGGCCTTATATACTTTATAAAGGTGATCCAACGTTTGTTTAGCATGATAAAGCTATTTTAATTTATTATTCCTGGTAGACCTGTTCCAAGGTCTTACTAGATCATGTCCATATGTTATCATTACTTACCTCTCTTCTACACTAGTCAGATTATCAATTTCTGTCATAACCTCAGCAATTTCAAATTTTAATCTCTGCCAAAAGAAGAAAGGACAATATGTTAACGTACATTAAAACACTTTTGGAAATCATCTGTCACATATCAACACGATCAATTACGTTTTATTTTCTAATATTTGCTAGTCACCTGAAGAAAAGTGATTAATCTTATGGATTCCTTAGATATTTAGCTTAAAGATTTTACCACAACTGACTGCATGTTAAACACATGCATCTGAACTCCCTGTGTGTGCTCAGGTCAGAGCATCAAGACCAAATTGCCATCACCAACCCGAGTGTAAGATTTCTTTACCGAGGTTTCTCACTCACTCCTACGCTATACACAAATCTGCTGTTCAGCAAGTTCTTGATTAAACAAATCAAAGGTGTGCATATGCATATATTGCATTACATAAATACAGAAGTTACTATTTTTTAAAAGCACACAAATGATCCATAAATCTTATTCATTATTAGTAACATTTAGCTTATACCATTTATACGCTTTTAAAACCATTACCTGGAATTCATACCTAGGAATGCAGTTTACTATAACTTAATCTACTGAAGCAGTCTTCTAAGGATCTTTACAGATAAATCAATTACCTCAATATCATCAATCAGTTCTTTTTTCCTGCGACGAATATTTAACAGCTCTTCTCTTTCTTCCATGGAGAGGTCATCGGGCACTGGAATAGAGCAAAACGTACAATCTTTTAACATTTGCGAACGTACCTCATAATAGAAAACCAAATAAACCTGATGAAGAACAGTAAATTTAGATGAAGCATCAGGGCATTTCTTTTTAGCTGAGATCATTTTAAGAAAAAAAAGGAATTCTACTTTATAAAATCAGAAGTAAAGTAATCGAATAGCAATGGACAGAATCCCCCTTTCGAAAGAAAGCTAGACAATCACAGGAAACTTGTTATCATACAAGATGTGGTAAGATTTGGCTCTACAGCTTAATTGTCAAATCCAAGTCCAATATCATTCCAATTATTTCAGTAACAGATCAAAATTCTTCATGTAAATTAACTGTGATTCAAAGGACTTGATTGTCTTTCAGGGAAAAAAGCCAAAGAGCAGCTGAAGCTGCGTATCCCAATGCTGATTTCAGACAAAATCCTCATTTTAGAGCAGAGATGCAGCTAAGTAGAACACTACTGACATCCTTAACATCAAACACCTTCCATCGGTAGGATATACAAATCAATATCAGTCAGAACCAGTTATTTACCACACTGTATCACAAACTTCTGCTTTTGTGTAACATCATTTAAGAGAGCTGAAGTATTTAAGTCAATTTTAGGTCTCTCCTTGGCTATGCTAAAAGAAATATGTTGCCGTGTTGATAAAAAGTCCTTGCTACTGAAGACGCAAAGGTGTTTCTGGACACAGGTGAAGTTGTCACTGCCTCCAGCTGCAGCCCCTTATTGTCCCTGCCTGACCGCCAGCAAATGGCAAAAGTTATTTGCACAAAATCTCCGCTTTTCTTGAGCCATCAGATTTTCCCTAGCAAGAGACTTCTTTGGACAGAGATTACTCTCACTCACTCATACAGCACTAGACATCAACCACAAATATTCACCTCCTTTGCAACGATCCTATAATAACAGTTTTAATGCCACCCACCTTCTTGGAAATAGCTCCTTAATTACAGAACAGCTTTTCCTTCCAGCTCAGTAAAATGGAACAACAAAAACAATAATAAAGATATTTAAATGGTTCTCTCCCAACAGCAACACACAATGAGTGCAGTCATTTGGGATGGCCAAAGCTGTTTCTTTATGTCACATACACATGTAATGAATTGTCACAACAGGATCACGAGCAAAGGTTCGGCTCGACAGGAGATTTTTAAAGCCACATTTGAAACACAGCCCCTGTTCAAACCTTGATAATGAAATATCTTGATTATTTTCAACATCCAGTGGTTAAGCTCCTTTCTTTTCAGGATTCGAAACACAACAAAAAAATCGAAATGGTAGCAGGCCTCGTTAGACATGGAATAATTATGGCAAATGATCTCATTTAACTACTCCAGATACAAACATGATTAAATTACTTCCAGTTTAGGAAATGACAGTCTTGTGTTGAACGAACACCAGACTTCAATATGGTTACCTGCTTTTTCCCTTCATCTCATCAGAAATGAACTCGCTCCTAAAAATTCCTTGCATGCAAATACCAGCAAGATTCTTTTCACATCCAACCTTATAAATACACGTGCCTACATCACATCTTTGTCTTACATGTATACTCTAAGCCATCAAAATCACAGAATGTTAGGGATGACATACGAGATTTCATGACTATACACACACTACACACATATACATACCACAAATATTCCAATTAGTTAGCTGAGGATTGACAATTTAAAAAATGAAACTGTTACCCAACATTGATTATTTAAAAGGCGAACGGTGTATAATCACTCACTCTCTTAGCTAGGCAGTATGCTCAAGTATCCTTAAAGCATTTTTGCAGAACTACCTCAGTAGATGAAGTTAGATTAGAATTTCGCAGTACCCGTGTTAGTAAGAGTTCATTTTTTTTTTAATCTTTTGCCACAGCAGACATTTGGGTAACTCTCACTTTCGTTGGCAACTGAAAATACTAACCAGAACCCAAATAGCAAATAAGATTTAATATTATAGGATTTCTTTGTTATAGTCTTAAATATTAAAGTATTAAATATCTAGAATCCCTAGATGGTGCTTGGTTTTTCCTTTGAGTTACAGAATCTCTGGTTTAGCTGCTGCCACAACCTCTTTCCAAAGCAGAACATCAGGGACTTGTACTGCAGTTTCTTTTCCCTTACATTACCACGCACTGAAAACTCCTGGGGACAGGTCTGGAGTATCTAGAACAAGCGAAATTACTATTTGGAACCAACGTGAATTGTGACAGTTTTCTGTGCTCAAGCAGCCCACCAAAGGAAAGAAATCAAACGCCTCGGTCCCTTTCCCACAGCACCCGAGGACTGTCTGCTGTGTTTTCTCCTTTCCTCTGATGACAGCCGAGCAGAGACACAACCCTCACGGCATCATTAATGATGCTGTTAGACAAAAAAGAAAGAAACTAAAAGGAATCAGCCTGCCTTTTGCATTAGGAAATAACATCAAGTGTCTGTCCGCCAGATGCAAGACAAGAGAAGCCTGCTGGAAAAGAAGATTCTGCAACTGCAGAGCACTTAGAACACAGCACTTAGAGAAATCTGCACGTTAATGCAACATCTTTAAATAACGGTACTAACAGCAGAGCCAAAAGTTTCCAGTATCTTTTGATAAGAACAAAAGAACCAAGATACAACTGAGTAGGGGTTGCAGTACTGCTCAGCTTCCAGAAACCAGTGGTATAGTCACAGTATTTTACTCCCACTGACACTTATGAAGACGTAAGAAGAATTTTTTGAGAGAGCAGGCACCAAAAAAAAGGAAAGACATTTCCAGATTGAGAAAGAACTGCAACTGATCGACTTGCAAAGTCCCACAGGTTAGTGAAAATTAGGAGCAAATCCCATAACAGGAGACAGAAATCCAGTACTTCCCAAGTCCACACCCTTGATACCACCATCTTTTTCAGTAGCAGAAATTAAATCCTTTCCAGCTCTCCAATGGTATTTTATGAACCCAAACTCTTGTGTTGTTTTGGTTTTGTTGTTTTTTGGTGTGGTTTTTTGTTTGTTTTGGTTTGGGGTTTTTTGTGTGGTGTTGCTTTTTCGTTCGGTTGGTTTTTAACCTATTAGCCTTTTGATCAGCCATCACCAGCCAAGGTGCAAACCAGTCTCACTCTTATCCCTTCAACCGACTCTGGAGTTCAGTCTCTCAAGAGGATGCAATAAAATAATCCACAGCCAGAAGAAAGCAACCATGTAATATCTAACAATAGAGAAAACACTAATTCTGTATGTAACCCCACTTATGAAGCAACACAATTCCCCGACTCTCATTGTTCAACTAACTTCTTTATGAAATAAAGATAAATATTTTCCTTCTTCCGTGTCAGCCCCAAATTGGTGGTCTTAAGTGCTTCCATTCCAAGCAAAAAACAATTAGGAGGAATTTAACTTTGCTGCAATTGAAACATCTTGCAAGTGTAAAGATGTTTACGCAATGCAAGGCTTAAACCTAAACAAACCTCTTCTCGCCCATATCAGAATGGGTAGACATGTTTCTTTTGGCCTTTAAAATAATACACATCCATCTCTGAGAACAAATCTGATTGTCTCAGGACATTTGTCTCAACGGATATTCTCAGGCTATTCTCTCTTCCTTTCCCCCTACACACTCCCTTTTTTAAAAAAACTTAATTATAGGAACATTTCCCAGCTTTCAGACGAGATGTATAAACAAAGCTGTGACCACTTGTGGCTATTAAGAATTCCACACAAGTTTTCGTGGGAGGACTTCTTCCTGAATAGATTCATTTCACAATGCAAAACCAAACTCTATCTGCATAAAATTCAATCAGTAAAACTAGCTGGATTGGGTTGCTTCCTCAACTACCTCACTGCATTAATCTTTGCTATTTAGCCACTGCTGAACGTGTTCTAGCATCAGAGCATCGTACTTCCATTAAGAGGGAAAACAATCCTGTACGCAATATCCTTTCACAGACAAGAACTACCAGTCAGTGGTATGAGGAATGTAGGACCAAGTCCATGGCTTGCTGAGTTATTTTGAGAATTCTCAGCCATGAGGGACACTGTGGCCAGAAAGTGCATTAGCGGCCAAACCCAGAAGAGAACCTCAAACATCCATTGTTCTCGTTGTGGGAAGTTGCACCATTACAGGATGTTCCTGAAAACATTTTTCACTCTAGGATAAGGTGATACTTTACAGGCAAGTTACAGTTAAGATATTGTCCTTTTGGGCTTCTAATAATGTGAGAGGAAACAAGCCTAACAATATTAATCCTATTACCATATAAAAATATGCTTTCAGGAATGTAGAGGAAACATTTTCCCTCTGACATGACCCACTATTTTTTTTATTTTCTTTTTACTTCCACTGCAAGGTAGGTTTAATTATACCAGCGATTCATATTCATCTTGGTTTTTTGAAAGAACAAAAACATAAAAAATTGGAAATACTAAATACATTTTCATTCTACACAGAAAAGAAACAGAAGGGTAACTGCATGGCCAAGTGTGAAATCATTTATTTTAAAGCACAAACAGTATTTATTCTAATCCATATGAATGACTTTAAATAGGGCAAGATTATGTTTTTGCCCTGGTAAGAAATAGCCATGTATAATGCAATTAGTGTTAACATACGTAGCCAAGCAGAAAGTAGGCCGCTCCGAATTGTGCAAAATCAGGGTCCAGATAACACCGATTTGCCGAGAAAAAAAAAAATCCGATCCACGCATTTTACCAACCTCCAAAAAACATTTGGTTTTCGCTGCCATGCACAGAAGGGCTGCTTCGCCATAGTACCTGCAAATATGCTTCTGTCTATAAGGTATAAACCACAGTAAATGCATTTCTTGAACCTGATGGCACAGGAGTCTGCAGCAAACGACTGCAGCATATGTATCTTTGCAAACCATGTGTGCAGATAACATGAGCAACAGCAGCTGTGAAGTGGAAGAGCACAAAGGCTTCCACAGCTCTCGCATGAGCTGCCAACCCTTGCTGCAAGCTATTCGCTGCCCTTCTTCATGGCACTGAAGCACAAATAGGTACTTTACCCCATTGTTCAGATCTTGACCTTGCTTTACAGCCATACCCATAGGAAGAAGCAGAGAGACACCTACCTTGCTTTTTAGTTCCTAATTAGGCCATTGACACAGATATCTGCCATCTGAAAGCAGTGTGTTTAAGTTAATGGGTATGCCTTTTTTACTGTCCACGCTCTGCTATTTTTATGAACGGGCAGTACTGAAGGCCACAATTACATTATATTTTCCTCCTTTACATCTTCTATTTAATAATGTATCTTATTTCATCATTTTTATATATTTCCATTAGGAAAACAGGTGTTTTGCAGCAACAAAGTAAAAGAGCATCGCTTGAGGAGAAAGAAGGAAAAACCACACGGGGACCAGCTCTGAGCAAGATTTCATAGGCAGCGAGTCGGCATCAGCTCCCCTACGTTCCTGCATTGCTTTGCCACATGCTGCTCCTGGATAGACTACCCTGCCTGGATCCTGTTTTTTCTGGGTTTGTCTTTTGCCAGTTTAGCAGAGCAAATGGTTTCACTGGGGGATCACAGAATTGCCCAAGCCAAGGGCACAGGAGCAGCAGAAAGCCCGGCCAGCAGGGAGGTCCAGGGGACAGCAACCTCCCCCGACATCAACCAGCCCAAAACCCAGCTCAGCTCAGCCCCAAACCCCCACCCTTACAGGCTGTGTTCTCTAAATCCCGAAAGTAGTTCAACCTGATATTAAAAATAGATGAGTGTGGATTTCCTTTTAGGAGCATTTTTCTTTTGAAGTCTCTCTGCTCTCGCTTCAAGATCAGAAGATGCTTCTAGGCCAACTTGTATTTTTAAAATATGTAAATACAAATTACTGAATATGAAAAGAAAGCTGAGTTTAACTTAACATTCTAAGTCTCTTAACCAAATATATTAATACTTGCATTAATAACAAAGTGTTAAAATATGCATGGCCATGCATATTTAAGAAGTGTGGAAAAAATTTATGCTCAAGTGGAAATTGGAGATGTTGGCCACACTGCAGCGGTGTTTGTTTTGGGGAGGGTGATGAACAGATTAGCACAGACACAGGAAATACTATCCAAGATAACACGGGCCTTCATTAGCGTCAGCTACCAATCACTGTTCAAAGAATCTGATGAATCACCATTCTGATTACAGCGTTATAGCCATACCCTGCCACTCATACTGTCATCTCAACATCACAGTCCTCTTTCAACAGGGAAAACAGTAACATTGAAGTAACTGAGGTCAAACGTAACACTTCGCAGTGCCAAGCACCATAAGTAAAAATGCAGAGTCTTGCATTGTCTTGCTGGTTTGGGAACAGTGGTGCATTTATATTGCCTTAAAATTTTTTACTTGGCTTTCAGCTTTCTCAGCTTTTTATTAAAATGACTGCATCTTATTTATTTCTCCACGTCAAATAATAAGGAGGAGTGAGCGGAATCAGCTTTGTGTAGTAACACCACCAGTATAAATACAGATATTACCCTTCCAAAAGTAAGAGACCTCAAGGCTTTTCTTTACACTGGATCAGATCAACAAAACATTGTCAAAGAGAAGCAAATTAATTCCCTCTCCCTGCCCTCCTCCCTACCCCCCCAATATCTATGGTGCAAGGTAGAGTCTCACAGATGAATAATTCTAGAAGAATTCAGTAGTGATTTCCTCCCTATGGAGGACTCATACGTGCAAAACTGGAGAAACAAACAGGTAGGTTCCTTAGTGCTAACAGTTGAAATCAAATTTTCTCCAAAGTCTGCATTGGGAAATGTTTGCTTACAGTATATTACATTACAGTAAGCATTAATACAAAATTTAGTCTTTACAAAGCCTGAAAATTATGAATTTCTTTTGTTCACTTTCATAGCAAGATCAAGGCCACAAGAAATTTTAGCACCCCAGAGTGAGAGAATGATCCAGCAATAACACCAGGAGAGATCACAGGTAGCAGCTGATAGCAAATAATGAATCCACTTGCAATGCAGAACAGCAGCCACTTTCTAAGTTGGAGTCTTGGGAGGGAAATCAGGGTTCCCCTCCGCGTTATCTAGGAGGTGGACGGAACAGCTCGCCATGCCAAGTATGCACAGCATAGCTAAGTGACACATTAAAGATAGCACGCATTTAACTGAAACCCTTCATTCACTCCAGTGCAAAAGAAAGGGAAGCAAAAGAGCAGTGGATTTTGCTTGCCTGCAGCAGGAAAAGAAAATTCTGAAATCAAAAAGTATAAATGCTTTCCAAGACCAAGATCTTTTAAGCTGCAGAAAAGAAGCAGCATGTAGCTTTTAACTTGCGGCATTTATGATTTTGCCCAAAGTGCGCGTATTACTACACAGAATTACACAAAGAATGGGACTGGATGGTCCCATGACCAATTTCTACGACAGTGCAGTTCACTTCTGATTGAGCCACACATACAGGCAGTGCTGACAGTAATCAGAAAACACTTCAACTTCAAACAGTGGCAAGATGGCAAACTTCAGGTAAGCAAGCTTTAACAGATTTCCACTAAGTCTTCAGCAAACTGACTTGATGGCATACAATATGAAGACATTATCTAGTTCAAATCCAGATCAGAAAATTGGCGAAGAATATCCATCTTTGTGAGTTACGCTACATTCCCTTTTCATGTAAAATAGGAAATGGTTAGCGCTGAACTACATCAGTCCATCAATCACCGTCCAAGTCGCCCTCCTCTGGTCCTGGATGTGCCTCCAGCTGACTGCACAGACGAGCGACCGGCCGAGACTGCTGATGGAAAACAGGGCAGAAACAGGGAAGCCCACACAGGCTGGGAAGCCAGATTGCTTGAGCTGCTGCTGCCACCGAGCAGGACTTGGCTCTGTGTTCACTTCAGAGGGTTTGAGATGATTCCCAGCAACTCCGCAGAGTGTGAGGCTGAGTTTAAACTCCTGACAAGAGAACAAACCCCACTCTGTTGAGTCCTTTTGCTTGTCAGCCAGGACAGGACTCTCCCAGCAGTCCCAAGGAGTATGTGTGGATGAAAAGGTAAGCAGGATACCCCATCTCCCGCTGGCACACAACTCCCAGGAGTCCCTGGGAATGACTGGACTAACCACAGATGTCCTGCTCCCAATCTAGAGAGCTTTCAGCTCCAGCTTCAAGCATCTCAGACTAAGGACAGGACAACTCTTTCCGAAAGCAGAGACCATTTCATCATCTCTTGGGCGAGGAAGAAGCAAACAAGAACACGCTGTTCCCTTCCTCTTTTGAAATGTTATGAGAAGGAAAAAAAAATAAAATTATAGCAATGTGTTTCGGCTTTGCCCTTACAAAACGGCCGTGTTTCCCACAGCATCCCCAGTTACTGGGATGAGGAAATGGTTGGCTGGCGTGCACCTACATTTTTTCCTAGGATAGACCCTGGAAAAAAGACTCGAAAAGTAAACACACCAGAGTAGTAGCAGACATTCCTGTCAGATCCATTTTGAGCAGCAGCATGGAAAATTGACAGGAATGGCACCGAGCAGCTGCAGGGGGGTCCTGCAGCCCAGCCCCTGCAGCCACCCGTCAGCAACACCCTCGAATCCTGCTCGAGATTCAGGCACAGCTCACCAGACCTACCGTGTTCCCAGCACAACATTGAGGCTCAGACAGTCTCTCTGTCACAAATTCCCAATAACGTCTACTCTTGGCAGCAAGGGAGCTGCTTGCTGCACTTCACTCATTAGTGGAGAGCATTAGCCAGTTACTTAGGATTGCCGGCTGTTTCTAAAGCACACAAATCCAATTTTCAGAAAAAGCAAGGCAAAGTTCATCTTTGCCCTTCCCCCATCTCTGCCTGACACAGCTCTGGAATTAGATTTCAGAAGCAGTATTTATTGCAGAAGCTTTCTATTTATTCATTTTCCAAGATCAGTTGCACACTGAAGGAGGTGGTGCAACTGCTGGATTTGAAAGAAATCTTCATTCTCCAAAGAATGTCCCAAGATGCAGCTAGAGTGCCATACAGGACTGCTCACCTAGCAAACGACTGCTCGAGTAGCATTTACCTTCTCACAGAATACAACGAATTCCAGGATGCACAAGGCTGCGTGCAATGTGATGCCCGATGCTGAGTAAGCTTTTGAAGTCCCTGCAGCCTCTGCCAAAAAAGTAACCCCAGTACCTGCTATGGAAACCGCTGAGCTGCAGCTCTTGGAGAGACACACGCTATAGGTAACACAGTATTTTGCTTCTTGGCCATCTCAGGCTTGAATTGCTCCAGCTTCTTGCTATTACATCAACAGGCCCATTGGCCACGTGCCCTGTAGCTGAGAGGGCAACAAGAGAGGTCACAAATTTATTCATACGTTTGTTAGTGAAGGAATAGTAAGGCTTAATTCAAGACTTTAAAGTCTTTGCAGATTCCTCAGAAAACAGTATATTTAGCTTTTGTGAGCTGTTGGTTGTCATCACACCATGAAACAATTAGCTTGACAGGTCACTAATCCAGATATAAAAGAGCTTTTTATCTGCTCCACTGATAAGAGGTTTGCTGGATGGATCCAGCTCCCGTAAGGTCAAACCCCTGCTCTCCCATTCTTTGCTTGGCAAAAAAACATCGGCAGCTCACACCAGATCTGGCTCACCATACTTCCAAGAGAGCACATTCGACATATGCTTGAATCTTCTTAAGTACAGACATAAGTTCTATGTTACAAAAAGAAAGATTTTTCATACTCCAAGCAGACCTTCTGGCATCCTGATCAAAAACTCATTTGAATAAATACATTCTTCCTATTTAAAGTTTCCCTAACAGTTTCAGCCAGATCTGCTAAAATATTACATTGCCCTAAGCTGTTTTTTCTGCCTGTATTGGCAAAATGACTGCATTCCTTCCAGAGATCACTGAAAAATAATCTGAACACATAATCTTTTGTACTCCATTTTCAAATAATTTAATCATTTTTTTCTCAGCTAAGTACTTAACAAGAGAAAAAAAAATCATATCCTTACAACTTCAAAGATCTAAGCAATTTAGTTTTATTACTCTCAAAGACTCTGACTTAGAGCATATAAAATTCAGCATTTTTCCTGAAAATGAATAGAGATTTTAAAACTTCAAGCAACAATCTGGCATTCAACCCTCAACCTCTCTTTAAATCCACCAGCTCCTGCTGCTCCTATTAATAAACATTCTTTCTCAGATTTCCACTTCGTCCTGCCATGCTCAAATAGGAAACATTTTTGTTGACTGGGAAACAATCGAGTGGGACCAAATGCTCCAGTTCTGCTACTCTCAACATGACACCAAAGGTAACAATAAAAGAAATCACTTCCTAAATGAGTAAAACTTAGTGCAGATCATTATTTTTTTACCTGCAGATACCATAGACAACATGGTTACATGTACCTTCTGCTAAGCACATTTCCAAAGAGTGAGTTAGTCTCTTCTTCAGAGCAGTGCTCTAGCTGGCACCAACTTTCATTATACAAACTTTGTATAAGGCTGAAAAAAAATCTGACTCAACATACCTGCAACCATCTTACATTTGCCGTAGGGCAACCAGAAATATCAAGCTGTAACTTCCGTTAAGCAGTTTGAAGCAACAGTGTCCGCAACTCTGCCGACAGAGTTGACACAAGAAGGGAGAAAACTTGTTAATGCAGTTTAGAGATTCTTCTGTAACTCACAAACACGGACAATACAGCAGTGAGTACAAAACACCCGGAGAATACCATTCACAGATAAACTCTTCATTGTTTGAAGTATTTCTTGACCACTGAGAAAAGTGGTTGGTATCAGAAATGGTGGCACTAATACGCATAGATTTTGTCACCAACAATCACCTAATCCTGACAGCATCCATCTAGACAAGCAGAAGCCTACAGTCCACTTCAAAATCATACAAAAACTAGTTCTAAAGGATTCTTCAATACAGCACCTGTCCTACCATCTCGTCAATGTCCTAATAAATTGGACCGTAAAGCTTTGTTGAAGTATTTGAATCTGGAGCACAACACCCGAGTCCCACACCCACTGAAGTGGCAGATGTCTAGCCAGTATCACTAAACATCCAGAAGCGAGTTCTGAAATGCTTTGTTTTGATCCTTCAAAGAAAAAAGGTCACCAAAAATCAACCGTTACACAAGTTTTTAAATGAGGCTGTTAGATTCCATTAGATCTGACTGCAGGTATTTTATCATGAAGGTTTACAACTGCTAAGACAAATGGAAGCATCTAATTTTTTCTTATTCCTGAATTCTTTCACAGTTGTACCTTAAAAAAAACATCTTACCATACACCAAAGAACCTCAAAGCATAATTAATTAACTGTCAATGGAAGTCTAGCTGTCTTGCATTATCCTAGCTAAGAACTTATGAAAATAAAATCTTACCGTTAATTTTCCATTTTAAATGCCAGATCAGTTGCTAATGAAATATAAAAATATTTTCCACTGATTTAATGACAATGTCCATGTTTTCACTAAATACTGCACCATGCAACCTTGCATGGCACACATTATGTGCTCATACTAAATAGATCACATAGTTTCCATAAGAATTAGTAGCAATGGAAAATGACAACTTATACAGACCCACAGAACATAATCAGGACATTGTTCACGAATGCCTGCCACCACTGTTAACTCTATTCCAGAAAGTCTCCAGAGGAAGCCAGATATAGTAGCAGAAGCTGATGAACTTCCAGCTGCAAGGGGGTGGGAAGGAAAGGAAGCAGACTGATTAGTTGAATAGATTTATTGTATGCACGTATACTATGTTAAAACCCCGTATCTACCATAACATACATTTTTTTGAGTCATTTGACCGTTCACCATTCAAATACAGGAAAATGCTATCAGGCTACCATGTGTTTGTTTAGCAGGAAACTCTTTCTTCAAAATGTAAAATGAGGGAGCAAAAAGCCAAAACTTCACTAGAACTGTCATACTATTATTTCTCATATGTGAGAAGGACCTTTTGATGTTCTCCCATCACATTAAAAGAATCACCTCTTACATCCATATGAGCTCCAGAGAAAAATCCAACACGGTAACAGTTGAAATGCAGTGTTCACCTTCTCAAAGATGCAAGACATTATCATACTACTACAATTGGGCTGTCAGGTTTTATTCTCAAGCCATAAATATTTTCTGAATTTTCCTTATATCATGAATGCAGCCAAAGCACCTTAAAGCAAACCTGTAAACAAAGTTTCTTATTCTAGTTGCTGTATTTTAATGGTCTTTGACATTGGCAAAGTCTACATACAACCAATTTCGCAAAACGCAGCGTAAATTGACCTGCACTTCAGTAAAACAATTAAGCTGAAAGAGATTCTTCTGGGCTCTTCACAACGGAAATAAAGAACATAACCCCTAAAAATCAGGGGGAAAGGACTTTGACCACCATTCTTGCAAAACGAAGCTAAAACAACGCTTATTTAATCACAGCAATGTTAAAAAAAAAGGCAAATTATTTGCCTTGTATTAATTTATAACACTGTATTTAAAAAGAAGATAAAAAGAAGAAAACAAGAGTGCTCAGGAGAAGAAACCATCAGACCAAAGCCCGAACATAGGCACACAATATACATCATCCAATGCAGTAACAGAGCAAAGTAAGTGTCATAATTTGCTGGATTAAACAGAAGAAGAAATATATGCCAATTTAAAACAGAACTGATTTGTTTGCAGGTTTACAAAACACACCGACAGTGAATTAATGTCACCATGCAAACAGTATCAAGTGGGATACTCAGTGCAGCAGCCCTGCCACCCAACCAAAGCTTCCTCCTTCCTACAACTGGCACCAGTCACCACATTCGGAAACTCCAAAAACTATCACATCTTACATTGCTATATATGGACATCCTAGGTATTTTTTTGTTGTAATTGTTTTGCTTTCAAAGCAGGCTGGTTTGTCAGCTTTTCGCTTCCACTTTGAAGTCACAGATCAGCTCCTACAAGCTCAGGAAGGAAAACAAATTGTTGTTGCTGTTTTGTTCTAGCACCGAGGGGCAAAACGCCAGGCTGCCCCCAGCCACACCGGCCACAAATGCTTCTCCTTTTTCTCTTCTCCCCCCTCCAACAAAATAATTAATATCAACAACCAACTAAGGCACACGGAAAGGAATGAATTCATACTGTCCAGGACTATGCTCGAGACAGTAATTACGTTTTAAAATTCCTTTCACTGTCACTAGCAATGGAAATAACTTATAGTATTTCAAAAGTGAGCTCTTCCAGCCGATTAGGGCTTATAATTTGTACACGATTGTTAATAAATTTATTAAACTACAATAATTACAAACTGATTGAGTAACAACATTCAAAATTAAAGACTCAGAGTAATAGTGAAACAATTCTGAAACTCATATAGCCGTTTGATGGACTCTATCTATAAACTGAGTTTGGAAGGAAGATTTAGAAAGGAAGGAGATACCTAAAGGACAGGGCATCTCTAAACTCACCAACGGTCTCAAGTAACGAAGAAACAGGATGACTGGCTACAATTATAAAGACATTGAAAAATATGACCTTTATAAGAAGGAAAAAAAAAAAAAATCAAACTATTTTAAAAGAAAGAGATGCATTATTTTGATCATCAAGTAGTCTCACCACTCCATACCTGCTGCATTGCTCACTTATTTCATTTAATCTCAATCCAAGGCATAATCTAGAGTTGAAAGCACCCAATATACCAAAGGTAAATCAAACTCTACAGAAAAACATTAGGCTTTTCCCCTCCTTACACACTTAAGTTCTATAAAACAAACACTAGTGAAACACAGCATAAGTCAAATCAGTAAAATCAAAACTGTTTGATATACTCCGTGTTGTAGCATTCCATACTGAACCAATACTTTAAAGAGCAAAGAATTTTGTTTTAACTAAAACCTTGTACCACGAATGAGAAACTGGCATCTTCTTCCATAAGTAATGTAAAAGAACAGCCACCTTCCCATTCCGATCAGCTAACTTCATTTCTGCTTAAAAAATAAAGCAAGAACTCCTAGATTACTTAAAGTCTACAGAGAAATCTGAAGGCGTTTTAAGTATTTCAGGATGGGATTTGTGGCAGAGTTCTGAAATGGATACTCCTAGTTCCTGTTGCTTTTACTGGAATATTTTTATAGAGAGTCACTTTTTTCCCACCCTACCCTTTTCCTTTACTGCATTTCCACACAATAACTTAGATTTGACCATCACCGGACATCTGAACAACAATAAAAAAAGTTACAGCTGGATCCTGTATTAGTCCCAGCTGCACAGGATCTTTGGCTGCTTTCAGAAGACAAGAAAGCCAATAGGAAAACAGTAGGAGAACTTCTTTTTGCAGCTTACCTTTGAATAAATCGTTTTTCCATATGCTACTACAACAAACTATTTTACTACTCAATGCAAACTGAAGCTATTCTTCCTATTTTTCAATCCTTGAAGAAAAAAAAAAAAAAAAGAGCGTCTTCAAAAATCTTTACTACAAAATGCCAGAAAATAATCATCCCCATATGGCCTTTCAAGTCTAACATACCACAATGGATCTGTCTGCCAAGTCCACCCACCCACAGGCTCCATAAACTTTAGAGTATTATTTGTATTTAATTTGAATTACCAATTTCACTCAACCTTTCCCCTTCATAACACGTGTTACGTGTTCAGGTTTACAACACGGGTAGAAGACACATAAGGAAAAGAGGTTTTCAGCAAAATCAGAACAATAACAATATATATTCTCTTTATTTTGCATACCAGTGAATTCACAGCTGAAAGACTTAAACTAGTCTTCTTTTTATGTTTGCTCTTACAAAATATCACCTAATCTTTTAAAACATTGATGCGATACTATGTCATTTATTGGTACAAGACCAAGACTAAACACTGCAGTCTTTCCAACTTACATTGCACAACAAGAGAGTGAAGAGAGTTACATGTATTTTTATTAAAAAAAAAACACACAACACCAACACAGGGGGTAAGGAAGCTTCCTCTCAGATATTTAAAAACAGAAAGTTGCTATATTTAATGCACAAAAACCCACTTCCTATAGCCAAAAAAAAAAAAAAAAAACCAACTCCATGTGGTCTGTTTATCTGCCCTTACTAAAACACCTATAGCAAACCAAAATGCCTAGAAAGGTTGACCTCACGTAATACATAGAAGACTGGCTAAAGACCCAGCCTGAGATTCCCAGATTGTGGGATTAATCAGCAACACCTACACAAAGCACAAACCAAACCAGTCACATACCTGAAACCTTTCAATCTCTTCCTTCTGTGACTGCAAAGGACACTACAGTCATTCCTCTAAACTTTGCCTCTGACTCACCTCGGCTACGAGTTTCAACTTCCAGTTAGGAAACAGTTTCTATACAAACCGCAATTCAGGAATAGCAGCACAAATGATAGGAGATGGTAGGAAAACAAGCACAGATATTCTCCTTGTCCCCAGATGAATGTTGGATGCTGCCTAAAAACGTTGCAAGTACATGATATGATAATTTTAATAAAGGTGGGTACAGCAGGTCAAAATTGACCTGCAGAAGAGAAAGTTAAATAATAATAAAGTTCTATACAATTTTTTAAAAGTTACTTTGAGACTATAAACATATACTTCCATAACATGGACTACTCATTTAGGTATTTACGCAACAGATACCACCTGCAATTGAGTTTTCCTCAACTAGTATATACTGGGGTTCCAAAATGCAAGACTAAACCAAGGATTACTTCAGCCTGATGGAGCCTCTTGAAGGTATGCCCCTAAAACATTAAATGTTTTGCACGGTGTCAAGCAGAACTCTTTCAGTTAAAAAAAAAAAGGAAGAGAAAATAAGAATTTTTTTACAAATAAAAAAAAATTTAAAAAAAAGGTGAGAACCACAAAACAATATATAGACACAAATTCACCTACCCCACACAATGAAGTCCACAAACCTGCTGTAATGGACCATCACCCTGCACGGTTTGTACACAGCAGCTCCTGTGTGGGCAGTTGGGAACAGCTGAGCATTTTCTACGTACAAGGAAGGGGTCGGGTCCATTTGTCTTCTCCAGAAGGACTCAGAATGGTCCTACGCAGGACCAAGCCCCTGCCCTGCACACACTGGGAGTCTCACGGTCAGAGAACGCATTTAACTTGCAAGGTTCTTCCCAATGAACAGAGCTGCTCCATAACAGAGCCACTATCTCTTTCTACAGCCATTTGGCTTAACCCTCAACTTCCTTGGAAAACTTTCCTCCACATCTCCTGGCTGCCCAGTTACGAGACACTGAAACAAAACCATGCAGCAGTTTAACAAATTCAAAAATTGCATTTGCAAGCGGTCAGAGTTGCACTCAGACAGAGCACGCAGCCTGGTGGGAAAATTCCTCCTCCGTGTGTTCGACCGACCAGGCAGGAAGTTCATTAGTCCAAACTTACATGAGCAAGAAAGAAACAAAAAAAAAACCAACAAAAACCAAACAAACAAACAAAAAAACCCAAACAAACAACAACAACAAAAAACCAACCAAACAAACAAAAAAAACCACACAAAAACAACGACAAAAAACTTATTTGGAATCTGACTACTGAATATAAGAAATACTGCTTCAAGCAACAGTAATTCTTTATTTTATAATACGCAATGCAATTACAAATGTCCCTTTTGACAATTCCCCCTAAGTATTAAGGCAACAGGATCTGATTATGCCAGAATCTGACCCTGCAGTCAACACAGCTTATGAGCTAAACAAGGATCTTATTAAGGAACATGATATCTACAGTACATTAAAGCAAAAATGTAAGAGCAAAGAAAGACTCTTGAACACTTGGAATTAAACAAGAAAACAACCTGAATGGTATTTTGCATTTGAATCAGATAGTAAAAAAAAAATAAAAAATAAAAAAACCCCTCCACATCTCCATGCTAGAAGTTACAGCAACTATTAATGAGGCAGTTGTATAAAAACGTAGTGATGACTCATTAGATGATTACATCTCACAGTTCCTCTCAGAGAAAACAGTAAAAGGCAGTTCTCCTACTTGCACATGTCCATTTTTTCAGCCTTTTTGTGTGTGTGAGAACGAGACTGAGCACAAGAGCGACTGGACATTTTTTTCCTACCCATTAACTCTTCTCCAAAAGCACGTCTAGCACAGCACTCAATTTCAATCTAATTTGACTGAGCAGCAAATATTCCTGCAAGCTGTATGAGAACTGGTAGCTGGGTAGAAGAGCCACTAAAATTACTTCCCACAGTTATTGTTCAGCTTCTTCCACACCCTTAGAGACAGCAGACTTGCATTCCATCATTTTCACACAGCGTTTCTGTTTTGTTAAGAAACTCAAGGTATTTCATCTAAAAATCAACAACAGTTTCTCCTTTTGTATTAAGGACCCACCTCTGCAAAGAACAGCAGCAGCTCCTAAAAACCCAGCTGAGCCCTTGGACATGACAGCGAAAGCCAGACCTGAATCAGATTCAACTCTCACAAACGAACCGATCTTCGATTCTTGTTAAGGAATTTTCTTACAGAATTCAGAAAAAAATATTACTCAATAGTCTTGCAGTAAAACCTATCCTTGTTGGTACAATTTCCATCAGCTTGTAAAATAACAGTATCGCTTTCACAGTTCTTCCATACACCTGGCATAAGGCAACTATTTCTTTTTACAATAAACAGAATATCTGAAAATGAGGCTAATTAGTAAAACCACGCCAAGAAGCCCAACCTGCTGAAAAAAACAGATCAAAGATCTTCAGTACTCCATAGCCTAGATGAGATTCTGATTTAGATTTCACAAGCTTCCAGCATGAAACATTTCCTGTTAACTCCATGAGATACGGAATTTGTCAAATACTTTCTGCCTAGGAAACACTGGATAATGTTTGTGTTTGCCTTTTAACATGTCAACTTTTATTGGAAAACCCACCCACTTACACCTACGAATAGGCAGATATCAAAACTTGAATGAAATTGTGGAAGTAGCTGTGCATGTCTTTATTTCCTTAAATAATACCTTATATTACCAAATAATGGGCTTAAAGAACCTCAAAAAGTAATGAAATAAATGTGACACAGATGTTCACCAAAAAAAAAGAAAGAACAAGAATGTTTTTACTTCATAGCAACCACATAGGTCAAGCCATTTCCTTCTTCAGTCAAATCTCTGAGGACCACAAAACACATGGTTTTCTAGTGGATTTTGTGTGTCTATCCCACTAAGAGGAAATACTGCTGTCCAAAAAATTTGCAATACTAAGTTTTCCCATGAAATTGTTGGAATTAAAAGAAGGAAGTCATATGCAATTAAAAACAATTTGCTAGATGTTAAAGTTATACAAATGGCATAATTAAATACACTTTTACTACCTTAGTCACATACCTTCCCTATACAATATATTGCTTTAAAAGAATGCACAGTGAAGAAGTCAGAAATGCCGTTATGGCTGTTCACACAATTTTTCCTTTGCTTCTGTAAATCTTAAAAGTAAAATACCACGTGTTCTTCACTTCCATGGGATTCCTGCCTTATAGTTCTAGAGACTGACAGGTTTTTCTAATAAACCTGCTGCTGAGTACTTATTTTTATCCTCTGTGAATGAAGCACATGGTCAATGTGTCTAAACTCTTCACTAAAATAAGCGTAATCCTTCTGTACGCGCTTAAGTACTCATAAACCACAGGGAGACAAAGAGAAGCAGACATCATTAGCACTCTACTTAAAAAAAAAATAAAATAAAGAGGGAAAAAATAATATCAATTCATTCAACACCACAAAACACTATCTTAATGCCAACTAGTCCCATGCAGAAGTCTACAGAAAATGTCACATGAACCCATAACCAGATTAAATCTGTTTGTGCATTCAAACAGGAAAATTAACATTGCAGAGGAGAACATAACTTATTTTAGAACTTTAAGACTGCAAAAGTGTTCCAATACTTTTTGCATTGCCCTTTTACTGCCATTTTTGTTACAACTTTTCTATAGACTGCTTTTTAAGAAACAATAAATTATAACATTGAACCATTTACTTGTCAATAACCACTTGGGATGTCAGCATGTATCCATAGATATCAAGAAAAGGCAGAGGGTGGAAAAAACCATTAAGAGCTCTGCTTTAAACTCATTAAGACAGCAATTACACAATCTTAAGATGTCAAACAAGCCAACATTTTAGCGAGGACAGATGGTACTGGATCCAGAGCACACAGTATATGCTGTGAGTCATCAGTTTAAAGATGATAGTTCAATTTTCATCTGCAAATTTCATTATCCATAAACAAGACGTAGAGAGCAAAAGTGCATTAAACCAAGCACAGGGTCCTGCAAGTCTTCACAAAAAGCTGGAAGCACAAGGATCATCTTCCAAATGAAAAAGCGATTCACAAGATAGGAGTGGAATGAGGAAAGAACAGTCAAAGAGGCCAAAAACCAGCAAGATTTCAAAAAGGAAAGCATAGTAAACAGTACTAGAGGCAGCTGGCAGGACCAAGAGGAGGGAAGGGAATGTACCGAGTACAAGGGGTCAGGACAAGCCCGGGAAGGACCCAGGATGAACCTGGAGGAGAAACTTCAGATGCTGACTGCAAACAGGTCATCCAATGACTTTCAACATGAAAAGGAGACGGGACGGCAGTTCAAAAAGTAAATGGGGCTGAAGATGGGGTGTAAAAAGGAACAGACTAAAGCACGTTTGCACTGGGAGGGAAAGGAAGCAAGCAAAAGATAGCAGCAGATAAAACGGAGCTACAGTATATCTGAAACAGTTTAAAGCTTTTGAAGCCTTTCTGTTGTACTAAGAAAGAAGAGACTTATAGGACAAAAGATGGCCAGCAGAAGAAACTTGAGGAAAGCAAAAACATATTTTGTTCATTTTCACTTGAAAAAGTGATCAAAATCCTATAAAGAAAGGAGGCAATAAATACTATGAGATTGAGAAATTCAACGTGAACTGCAGAGTATATCTTGGAAAACAGTGTGTTGCCTCAAAATCTGCAAACCCCTCAAGTGGTAAAAGCTCTTAAAACTCCAGTGATGTTAAAAGAACGCAATATCCATTCAGTCACAGTAGCACACGGGACACCCACTTTCACACTGCTGTTACCTCGATTCCCAGACGTTGTTCAGCAAAGCACACCCTGTTCTGTAGGTAAACCCCCCCCGGCTTTCTGTCCGGGGTGTAACAGTGCGCACAGACGCTACGCTATAGGCATCCTGTTCAACTAAACCCATGGCATGCTTATAGTGCTGAGCACAAGGCACCCAATACCGTCAAATAACTATACATCAAACTTGGCAATCGACAACCTCTGGAAATTTTGTTGGCATAAATGTAATGTTTTCTTCCAAGTCATAGCTAAAAATATTGAACATTAGGCTAAGAAAAAACCTGGTGTTATTGCAGTTAACAAGCCCATTTTCTGATACCACCAGAAATAAGTTCATAATTACAACATAATTAGCAATATTTTACCATGGTATTTTTCATTAGAGTGATAACGTATTAAATGTGTTTGAGGCTAAATATTAAGGTACTACTGAGCTGATAGGTAATCTGTACAAATGTGAGATCAGTTTAGCATGAAGAAATATTTATTTAGTAAAAAGAGACTTAGCCAGAAGCTCTGCTGGCTGATAAAAGTCGTATTTATGTAACGCAGTTTTTAATGTTCTGTCTCTGCATCTATTTTTCTCTCCACAGAATCAGTCTGGGAGGTCAGTCTAACACTCAGGTGCCTCTTTATATTCTTGGCACTTCCCTAGAGTGCTATTTAAAACTACAAGCCGTCCTCTAAACAACTTTTGGGACAACTTTTTAAAACTACTGGTACAAGTTACCCACTTTGATGAGCAGGGAGTGAAACACATTTAATGTTCTTCTGCGTTAAAATACATTTATTATTTTATGAGGTTTTTTTATTTTAAACAAAACATGGAACAACAGTCTTAAATGCAAAACAAATGTCTGTAACCATAAGGAGGCCACATAGACTCTTCTATTATATCTTTAACGTCTACCTTTGAAAGCTAGTACAATCAGAAAAGAACAGAAAAGATCAGGCTGCTTATATAAATATATATTTAATCAATTTTAAAACACTTTTTCTATGAAAAATCTGTGGACTTTGTTACATTTAACAGCTTTTACCTATAAATGGATAACTGCTTTGCCCTGCAGAAGAACAGGAGTCATCTTGCTAAACCTGGTGTGGCAGCAAATCCATTCTTCCGAGACCTCTGCGAGATGATCTGGTCTCTCAGTCTAGTTCCCTGTGAACGGCTGTCTACATAATAGAGTCAACATGTTACCTGGCACCATTGCTGGCAAGCACAGCCAACAACTAACAGAGCTTGGCAACTCTATTGCTTTCTCACCCTCCAAAAAAGCTTCAAAATTCAGAAACAAAGCACAGAGTCTGGGGAACAGCAGGGAAACCTCACTGATAAAATTAGTGCTAGAATTTTGTCTATTTGTTAAATAGAAGCAGGATTTTAACTTTCTGGTATGTCTGCTTAGAGCCCTTCACAAAAATAGCTTAGAACATACATACAAAAGTTGATAAGCACTTGATGTCTCAGTCTTTTCCAAGAGGAACGGCATGGAGTTGAATGTGGGGGACTACAAAGCTGCTCCATGACTAGACCCAAATACAGAAAACCAAAGTACTATTCTGCACAACCAGCGCAATGTGCCCCACACCAACGGTTTACATATTTTGACGTTATACATGAGATCGCTTACTGTTTTGTGATACGCAATCATAGCACCTGCTGCCAACGGCCCCGTTCACTGGTACCACGGCCCCACAACAGTAACCACGCAAGAAAAGCCTCAGTCAAATCACAAAAGATCAGTTTTAGACCAAGTGAGGGGAGGAAGGTGGAGAAATCTCCTGGATTAAGTGAACCAGAGAGATATTTTAATCAGAACACAAAAGAAGGTTGAGACAAACACCAACTGACTCGGATCATATCGCATCAATAATCCATGCACAGAGCCTCTGCTGAAATCAATGGGAGGCTTGTGCGTAAGTGGATTGTATAACAGAAACGCATGCCCCTATTTAGGGCTACACATACAAAAGAGAAAGCAGCACTAAGAACAATTCCCTTAATTAACATTTCTCTTCCATGAAGTGCTTCTAAAATAATAAATCCTAACTTTACACAGCTCTGTTTCCATTCACAGTTTTTATTAGAGGCAGTAAAACAACTGACCCCATTTGACAAGTGAGGGAACTGAACACAGGATACAAATTAAACCGAAGAGCAGGGCAGCAGGCAGAACCAAAGTGGGAATAGCAGTTTACCTTCTGAATCACAGTTTAATGTCCTAGATATTTAGATGCTTATCTAGTTCAAGCACCTCTAATTAGGGTGATCCTGTGTAGTCCTCAAACAATTTTGCATACTTCTTAAAGTACCTGTGCACAGCAATATGCTTATCTCTACAAGTTTCCCACTCAATAATGTCCTTTTTTTGAGGATTGCAAATGTCCTGTAGAGGTTCAAAACACTTGGACCGTCCTGGTCAGACTCCTTTGAGAGACTCCACAAGTCTCACTACTCAGTGGCACTAAAGGATTTTAAAACTGGCTGTCAAATCCACACTTTCCATATACTTGCTATTGTTTAAAAAGAAAAAAACAAACAAACAAAAACCCAACACTTTCAATTCAAAATACTAGCTTATTAGCTGGAAATGACCTAAGTAAAGCTGGTGTTCCAAATTGACTGCAGTCCATAAGAAAAAGCCAGACTGGATCTCTGTTCAAGAAAAAAACTGCGATACTCACAAGAAGCCACTGTAAAATGTCAAATACACTGATCACAAAAACATTTCCAGTCTCAGTAGTCTACAATTGCAGTCTACAATTTACACGGAAGCCAAGGAAGGAGGAACTTAAACTATACGGTAATTTGACCCAAAAAAACCCAACATGTTTATTAATGTGATATGAAGTTATAAATAAAAGAATAGTTTCACTTGTATACTAGGTGAAAATCTGACTTCACCTACAGAACGAGCCTTCAGCTAAATATAGACCATCTTCTCCCAAGGTCCTGAGTATTTTTCCTCTCATGAAAATCCAACTTTGAAATGCTTATCACCTTATGAAAGATTGATTTAGCAACACATCTACTTTCTGGTTTACTTCTTGCATATGATTAAGAGCTACATTACACAGGGTTAGTGCCAATAATAAGCATGTTCATTTCCCTTAACTACAGATGCAAGTCCATAATACTGTGAAAATAACATATTTTGAGTTGAATGAGCTTTCTGCTCTTTACAATTACAGTGTTCAACTGTTTTGAATAATAACTTCTCAGGACTGCCTTGTTTTGTCTTTTGTTTTCCTCTTTCAGAATTTTTTTTAAGTTAAGTCTATCACTGACAAAATGAGCAGGAAAAGTGCCCGCTGAGAAATGGCCATATTCCCAGAAGACTGCTTGAAGAATTATTTTTCTGATTCATCATAGCTTTTTCCTTTCAAGTTGTCAAAACAAACACCACACCCACTTGATTTCCGAGTTCTGGGTAATTATATTTAGAATTAGCAAGCACGGTGCAACTATTAATCATACAAGGTTTAGCCCTTACTTTACCTATTTAGAAATAAGGCAATGCATTCAGACACAGTCCGTTTTGCATTTTATTTAAGAGATATCCTCATCACTTCGTTCTGCACCACCACAGACACAGACCCAGAGAATCCAGGGCAGCCCATTCAGTCAATCCTCTGCCCCAAGGCAGGATCAGCTCCTCCTCAGCCACCATTATCGCTGCTGATGATACACAAGAACTGGTTATTTCAGGCAGCAGCTCCGCACACGTACTCACAAAACACATTATAAATTAAAGGAGGGAAGCGCGTTGCAAGTCTGCAGTGCCTTAAAGCAGGACGGTGCGCAAGCCGGCCTCCGAAAGATAAAAATTAAAAATAAAAGCTCCTCCAAGATACGAGTCCGGATTTTCTAAAAGTAGTATCTGGCAACGTTACCGCCGCTGCCTTTAGAAACAGTTCACCTTGTTTAGACTGGATGAACCACTCCGTGGTTATCACCGAGCCTCCATTAAGATGACACACACAAACAGAGCTTAATTATTCTTTTCACTGCTCGTACACTGCAAGACACAGACTTTTTTTTTTCTTTTTTTTTTTTCCTTCTCCTTCCCCTGTCCCCAGCTGCTCGCAGGGAGCGCAGGGTTGTGGCGGGGCTGTCACCGCGGCGGGGGGACGGGGACCCGCCGCCCCCTCTGTGCCCGAACCCGCCTCACCGCCCCCGCCTGACCCTGCCCGGCCGCGGGGCACAGAGCCCCCATTGTGGCCGCCGGCGAAAGGGCCAACCCCGCCACCGCTCTCCCCCGCTCCCGGGAGCTGCTGGGTACTCGCTGTTACAGTCGCTCCGCTCGGGCTGGACCCGCAGTGCCCGGGGGGCCGCCGGGCAGGACGGGGACGCAACAGCTCCGGGCTGAGGGGAAGGGCGAGGCGCGGAGCGGCCGCGCCGGCAGCAAATGTCACGGCCGCAGAGGCGGGCGGGCGAGCGGCGGCCCCACGTCCCGGGAGCGGGGCGCCCCGGCCGGGAGAGCGCGATCCTCCCGCCCGCGGCCGCCAGGTGAGGGGCCGCGTCCCCCCGCGCCGCCCCCGCCAAGCCTCCCCACTCACCGCCGCCACCTCCGCCGCCCTCTTCGTCCATGTTGGGGCCGCAGGCAGGGCGCTCCGCAACGGCCGCGGCTGAGGGAGGCCCAGGGCTCGCTGCACTCGCTCGGCGCCTCGCGGCCGCTTCTCCTTCTCGTCCTCCACCGCGGCCGCGCTCCGCCGCGCTCCTCCGCCCCGTCCCTCTCCGCCCAGCTCTGCCTCAGCCCCGCCGGCAGCTACCGCCTCTGCCCAGCCGCCCGCCCCTCTCATGTGACCCGCGAAGGGGCGGACGGGGGAAGGCAGGCCCGGCCGGCCCTGCATCGCCACTCCCGCCGCCACAGGGTCGCCCGTCGCTGCCGTGCTGCCTCCTCCCCTCAGGGGGCGGCAGCGCCCTGGCCGTGCCCTGGGGCGGAGTGGGCCGGGAGGAGAGAGTCCCTCGCCCGCCTTCCCGCCTCTCTTTTTCTGTTCCCTGCCCCCACCACGGCAGGTTTCGCACGGCGCGGCCTGGCCGCGTTGAGGCCCCTAAAACGACATCCCCGGGGGTTGTCAGGGCCCGCGAGGGCTGGCGGGGGTGGCCACGGCGCGAAGGGGGCGAGGGCGGCGGTCAGGGAGCGGGAGGAGCCCTGGCCTGGGGGCAGCCGCGGGGGAGCAGCGCGAGGGCCATGACGGGAGGAGCTGAGGGGACCCTTTGGGTCACTTGGGTTTCATGTCACTTGCGGTTGTCTCTTGGGGTTTGCGGTAGCCAGAGAATGTCAGCAGAGCCCCTGGTGCTTTTGAAGGAGTCTAAAAATGGGGGAAAGAGCAGGAGATGACTGGAAGGCGAGGGCCGAGCTGGCCTGAGGCTGCGTCGTGAAGGAGGTGGGTTGAAGTCTCCAAAAAGGAGCCTAAGGTGTATGAGGTTTCTTTATGTTTTCTGCTGATTCTTGCTTGCTGCTTGTTCGTGGGTCCGGTCCGGCATGGAGCGGTGCTGGGGGCTGCCCCGGCCGCAGGGGTCATGAACAGCCTGTGTATAAATGGGACTGTGCCCTGTATGCGGTGCAGGGGTTTGCGTTGGTATGTATTATCTATGTTGGTAACAGAAAAAAATTTGCCTGTTTACTGCCCTAGGAGTCAAAGTGTCTGTGGGATTTCTTAAGTCCTCAGTAAAGATCTTCGGTGAGATTTCACAGGAGTCAGAATATCAGCAGCCTCCAAAGTCTGTAAAGGTAAGCAGAAATATGCTGGCACAGACCACTCTTCCTTCCTTTCTTCCTTCCTTCCTTCCTAGGCACCACCTCTCTTTATTTTTTTAAAACGTTTAGTGTCAAAGTTCTATTCAGACAGGAAGCTGTGGGAGGAAAGGGTCAGCCAACAGGAAAATATCGTGGTTTTCGTTCTCCTATTGTAGGCTGGCATGGGACAGAGCATGGTCTAGGAAGCCGTGTCGGGAGCACTCACCTCTTGATGCCACTGCTATTAGGGCGTTATTAAACTCCATTTTGCTGGGAGCTGAGATTTGGTTCTGGCAGCTGCTCCGGTGATAAAGTGTTTTAGCTCATCTAGAAATCATAAACATCACAAACCTTTAAAATACTCTTCTGTATTTCATATTTTATATTAAACATTGTTACAAGTTTAATAGCTTAGTGTATAAAAAGGATATGATTACATAAAACAGAAGCATTACCTTAGTCGGAGATTGATTTTGAAATGTGTGTCTATAAAGTGCAATTACAAGGTGGTTTTAAAATAATTCTAAGTTCAGATTAACTGACAGTGAGCTTTTAATATTTTTGCACACCGATAAAATTTATTTACACTAGAGGGGAATCTGGTTCATGAGAAAAATTCTACTTTTATAATAGATCACATTGTTTTCATTTAATATGTGTTGCTTTACAGCTTTATATAAAATACATTCCTTTATTTTGTTGGTTTTGTTTGTCGGTATCTTTTTTTTCCTTCCTTCATAGATTTCAGTATAACTTAATATACTTTTGCTATAAGGAAAATTCTAGTGCAAAGTAAAAGATAGACCAATCACTGATTCTAATAGCAGAGACGAGTGAGCCGTGGAGAACAATCCTCCTCCCATCATTCAGTGCAAAATTTCTGTTGACTTCATGGAAGCAATACTAGGTTTTAAAATTCTCCAAATCAATAGCAAAACTAAAAATTATTTTGTGATGCAAGCAAGATATGAAAAAAGTCTGTCATAGTAATAAGTGATCAGTTGGGATATTTTATATAAACTTCACAGTGAAATCAGACAATTCTAAACTTGTGAGATAAGTAAAAGGTTCTTTATTATTAACTTGAGCCAACAGTTACATTTTCAGTATTTTGTATTGCTGAATATGTAGCTTACTTTGTTGTAACTTTGAAATGTAAGTCATTCAATATTCTCTCAACAAAAATCTGTTCTTTCCAGTCCCATTTTTGTAGGATGACTAATTAAAGATACATTTTACAAAAGAGTATTGAAATTATAGTGTCTTCTTCAAGGCTGTGTGTCTCTGAAATTATGGCAGATACTCCTTAAAACGTGAAATTTTTATACATATTGTGTATAAATAGACTTAACTTTTGCATGGGCCTGATCCTACAAGTGTTCTTGGCGTAAAATGGTACTTCTGTGTACAAGGTGCTTACTGGACAAAGCTGCTTAATGTTTAGGTGGGATGTGTGATTGAAACTTCTAAGATCAAACCTTTTACCTTGTTGTCTCATTTTCCTGCGTATAAAAGAAGTCTCATGTCTGACTATCAGCCTAACTAGGTCTGGAATAGATTTTCTGAAAATGTACCAAATTAACTGAAGAATTACAGTCATAGTTCCACATTGTAGCTATGGTAGTTCTACGACAGCAGAACTACTTTATAGATTTGGTAATTCAACAGTAACAGTGCCACTGTCATTAAATACTGGGTAATTCCTCATCAACAAAGATGCTAGGTAGAAAGACAAGTTATTTTAGGGTACATTCCAATAAACGGTTTTCTACTCACATGAATAATTATCTCACATCTACTTTGTTTTCTGGAACTTTGATCATTCTTCTGTTTTGAAATACATATGACTTTTATTTTTCTTTCTGTATTAACAAGGGTTTCAATCAACAGTTTTCTAAAGACTGCATGATCATTTTTTTTTCTTTTTCTTTCTTTCTTTCTTGCAGTCCCTTCTGCAGTTGTAGCTCTATTTTTACCACAAGTATGCTTTGCCAGTTTTATATCCACACGTCTAACCTTCTGTGCTGGAAGAACTTCATAGTCTGTCATTCGTGTAAATAATAGGCTAATAGCTGGCCTGTTGAAAATGTTTTTAAGGGAAAATTGGGCTTTCTCCAAAAACTGCTGTTGGCAGGGTTGATTCCTTAATGATAAATGTGGTTATTTGCTGAATTTTCAGGTAATACACTTTGTCTTTTTTTTTCTCTCTCTTTGGATAGTTTAGTATCTGTTTTGATTCAGTTTCCACTAAGTAGTAATTTATCCTGTCATTTTTCACTTTAAGGGGTTAGAAGCAATCTGTTATGGCATTTCTCACTACACAGAGAGTCAGTGAAGACAACTGAATCTCTTGCATCATATTCTTGTGGTCTAAAAGGCTTGTTAAATACTTTGTGATTTCTATGGATTTCAATTTGAACCAGATTCCAAGCAGTAGTGAATGAAAATGAAAATTACTCTTTACTCCTCCCCACTCCCCCCCTTTTTTTTTAATAATCAAAGAATTCAGAAGTAGGAAAGCCCTGTTGGTTATCACATCCTTTCCTCAGCAAGAGTGGATTCCCTTTTTGCTGCTCTTTATTAGTTAATGGAAATTCTGTAAAACATCTTCGTTATTCATCTTCAGTTTACTTGTATAAGCTTACTCTTACTTCGGTAAGTTTCCTCTTTCAGTAATGTAAATGTTTTCATTGATGTAAAATTCCATTCTATGATGATAGATTTCATAAACTTTTTATTTCTAATTAAAAGCATGAGCTATGATGATGCTCATCACATGGATAGTAATTGGAAAGTAGATAGTAACATTGTATTCAAAGACAAGAAATACAATTCTGAAATTTCTCGTGTCAGACACGGGGAGATGGAATAATGTACCTCACTGCTGGAAGGAAGAAAGAATCCTTGAAACCTTATTGAAAGAGGGAATCATCCTGCATGCAGACATCTCTGTTTCGTGTGTTCAGTCAAGACATTGCTAATTTGCAAGTCTGACTTATTGTGACTTCCGTTAGATTTCATAAGAAGGATTTTATAGTTACCCTTAAGAAAAACAGTTAATCTTGAAGACATGAACATCTGTACAGTCTTAAGAATACATTATTAAATAATATAGATATATCTTAAAGAGTATAGATATATCTCAAAGAATACAGATACATCTTAAAGAATACTGATATTGTGCAACATTTTGTAAACTATAACTGTTTGGTTGATCTGACTACATGCTCACATTTTTAGAAAAATGGTGCAAGCACTACATTTCCTAAGGCAAAATCTTGTTGATAGTCAGAGTCACAGTCATCGATACTCAACCATTGTATTAAAGAATACCCTTGTTTCAAATCTAGACGATGAAACAATTTTTGTATTTTAGGAAGTGTTGCCTAATAGTTTCCAGGCAGGAAGGTATTAGTCTATCATCATGTTGGTTTTGGTTTTGTTGTTGTTTTTTTTTAATTTATCAGTACTTTAGTATTCTGGTATTCTTAAATCCCAAAGGCAAACTCTTTGACTTCCTGTATCTGGCAGACGGGTTTTAGCCACGTATTGTTTCTTAGAATGTTTATGCTGTCACATATATCATATTTGTCTCAGCTGGCGAAACACAGTTATAGAAAATCGTCTTTGCTGGTTGTCTTAATGGTTTTGAAAGTGCTTGTACCTTTCATTTAGTAAAAAAAAAAAAAAAATTATATGCAAGTATTTCTTATTGCTTTGAGGAACATCAAAGCTGAAACTCAGCAAGTCCAACATCTTTTATGAATGGATAGGAAGCTCGTTCCCTTAAATCAGTCAAAAAACCCGAAGTTAAAGATGCCATTCTTCTAAGAATTTTGCATGGGTCTTTCTCCAGCTGAACTTCTAAATCATGTCCTGAATTTTATTTGCAGCTTACTTCAAATTCCAGTTCTTGATGTATTTGAGGTTGTGGTTTTGGTTGTGGTTTTTGTGTTGTTGTGGTTTTTTGTTTTTTTGATTTGATTTGGTTTGGTTTTTTAGGACTTCTAAATGAGCTTAATCTACTCCTAGCATCAAATATTAACTGGTTTTGGAAGTCAGTGCTTGTTTCCATTATGTGACACTGATAGAGCCAGTGGTGAGTCGTTGAGTAAAGAACTCCAGAATGTCCCAATGAAGAAAACCAAATGCATAAAAAATTTTGGAGGCCCACCAAGTCTGTAATGCTTATAATCTGAAATATACTTTGCATTAGAACTTGTTCTACCTGTGTTAGTTATGCATAGAACTAGACAGAAGCAGGATGCTTTCTAGCATGAAAGCCGTGCCTAAAATAGCAAAAAAAGAGGACTTGGATTCAAAGGATGTGGACTGAAACAGATAATGAGTGAAATTTTGCATGAAGCTTGAGAGGGTTCTTCTATCTCAGGAAAATGAAAGAGCTTGATGTAAAGTAATTCTCCAAAGGAGCATGCACTGATTTTGGCCAGACCCTGTTCCCACCCTGAGGAGCGGCCACAGTCTGTGAATTCACCTCTGCTGGCTAACTCCAGTTCGGGATGGTTATAGGTATTATCACACACCACTCTCCGGTCTCACCAAGGCCTGGGAATCTGAAATTCTTAATTGACCCTACACTGGGAACTGTAGGTGGCTGCAAACTGTACGTGAGTCCTGCTCTAGCTGCGTGCGTATGGCGGCAGTTAAGGGATTTATTGTAGTAGTGCTGATAACAGGGGAGGCTCCCACAGTTCCTTCCTCCTCCCCGCCTGGAGCAGCCTTCTTAAAGAACTCCACAGTGTGACAGGGCTGGCGTCCCACAGTGTGTATGGCAGCCAAGTGACAAGCTGGACTCGCTCGTGACATACAGTGTTAGAAGGGTTAGACCAGGTGCTCTTGTTGATTCACCAGCGAGCGTCTGAAATGCAATTGCATATCTCCACATGAGCTGGCTCAAATCTAGCTGCTGGCTAGTCAGCAGTGCACAAATCTGGGTCTAATAAATATGAAGCCGTAAATTTAGGCAGGAGCAGGAACTGGCAGTTAATGATTCTGACTTTTAGTGCCCTCTCAGCTGTTCGTGCAACCGTTTGTGAAGCCATGCTGTAAATCAGATCACTTAATCCACATTTTAAATATTCTGTCTCAAATAATTATTTTTATCCAGAATATTCTATTGATTAAGCTCACACTCTGGTCCCACAAACTGTTCCATTGGCACAACTGCAGCATTGGTAGACTTTGACACAGATGGTGTGGAAAGAAGGAAGGCAAGCTGCTGGATAGTTATTTTGTCAGTGGGGACAATATCGCTGCATCATTCAAACCTTATCTGAACCACGGACCCTCCATCGATCTCACTTTCTGATCCTTCATGCTCAGCCCTTCTCAAACTTCCTGTAGTCAGACTTACGTGGTTTTTAATGTCTGATCTGTGCCATACTAGATCACCTAATGGTAGTACATTGATAAAGATCAAATATGAGCATGTAATTGCATGCCTTTCAAGATTAGCCGGCTATGAGTTACAGTGTTGAGACCAAGCTTTATCTTGGCTTTATAATGGCAGCAGGAAGATGATGCTTACTCTGAAATAAAATCATCAGGAGTAAAACCACTCGCCTTGTTTTGTGAGGGGTTTGCTTTGTTTTGTAAAGGTTGTTTTTTTTTTTATTTAAATGACTTGGTACTTACGGGTTGAATTTGTACAAAGAATTTTGTGCCATGTTGCCATCCAAAAACTAAATAAATTATATCATGAAATGGCACTTGTATAATGGTGAGAATATGCCTTCAGCCTCTCTTGTGGGTTATTTTTTAATACATAGCTCCTGTTGAGCACACGTGCAAAGGGAAGGTGATTCTTTGTTAAAAGGCAATGTGTAATATTTAAAATTCTTACTGTCTCTAACCATGAAAGGTTCTTGTTTATTCCAGCTGCTATAATTGGAAAGAAACACATGAGGTCTGAGGCAGAAAAACATCACTTAAATCCTTTCTCTCTCATGACTATACATACTATTTTATTATTTTCTAATCCTCATGGATATAATTAAGAATAATCACATGCATTTCTCTACCCAAACAGAAAGGTTTTGGTATTTTCTTACCGTAAGAAGTGTACTTTCAATTGAAAAAGCAGATCTTCACCTTAGTTGTCTTTCTCCTGTTGTATTTCTCTTTATAGTCTTAAAGAAAGATAAACTGTCTCTAAGTACAAGAAGCTGTTAGGCAAGGGAGAGTCAAAGTTAAAACTTGGCAAGCACTAAAATAAAGAATTTTTCCAAGGAAATGGAGGAGACGGGTCCAATTAATTCCTTATGTAACTCCATTTACCTCAGGGGAGTACATGGAGGATGAATTTGGTACCTTATACCTCTCTGGTCAGAAAAGGATTTCTGTGATCTCAATCAGCACAGTGTAAAATAATCATTCTTAAGAAGTAAAATTGTAATTTAAATCTGATAGAACTGCCCTTGTTATTTTTAGTCTATTAATATAGTTGTAAAAGAACAATAGGTCTACAGAACAACAACAAAAATGTCTTCATAAAAAGATTAGTACATGGTGATTTGCAGCTTACATCCTTAGTAACGGTTTTTTGTGGGAAAGAGGAATTCATGACAGACTGCTAAATTGGGCAGTGACATCAGGAACAGCTTCTCTTTCTTATAAGTTCCAAAAGGTTTTTCCAGTTTGCTAAAATGTAACTTTGACTTTTTTCCTCCAGTCTCATTCGTCTACCCTGATGACCCCTAATTCAGTTCTTCTTTCCCTCAGATTTCTTTGGGTTCCATTGTGTGTGCAGGGATCTCTGTGGCTTCTTCTAACTGCTGAGTTTTCTAGATTTTTCTCTTCAGGCAGAAATATTTGACCTCTTGAGACAGATAAAGGAAAGATGTTTGGTCTCCACCATAATTTATTTTTAGATTTTAAATTTCAATATGCTTAAATTTGAGATGCTTTGAAAGAATACATTTTCACTGCAAGAACCTAGCCTACATGTGTTGTTCTGTAGTACTCCAATATAGCTGCACCCAGAGATTATTTCCATTTCAAAACCCTTTTATGAAATATCAACCCTTTCCTCCCCACCCCACTCCCATATTCAGGACATATTTTTTTATATCAATATGTTAAGTTCCTTTAATAGTGTAATATAAAAGCATCTGTATAGCATATTAGTGCAATGAAGTTGAAGTCAACAGTCTGTCCTTTTTGTTCTTACCAACTTGTAACTGTCAGTTTTAATACAGAGGAAAAGATCTGTGTATACATGCATATAAAAGATGTGAAAATACAGAGGCATTTATTGAAAACAGACAAAACCAGGAAGATGATAAAATAACAGAAGGAAGTGGCCTCAGATATAAACACTTTTGCTTTGTATAGCAGAATTTATCAGTGGAAGCTAAGGCTGGCAAATTGCCATGCTTCAGTGAAACAAGAATGTAATGTAAAAAAAAAATGACTTAGTGTACAAAATACAGTGGACACATTTGAAAAACTAATGCCTTACAAAGTGATTAAACATTTTTTGGTTTGTTTTTTTTTAATGTGTGCCTTAAAGCTTCATTATATTTTCGGGTACCAGAAATCTCAGTTGTACAGAGGCAAGCTCTCCTCTAAGGATGACTGCATCAGTTGGGCCACTCAGCAGGATGCAGAAAATTTTCAAATACCCAAAATTAAACAAAGATGGTGGAGATATATTTTTGAAAGCTTTTTTTTTTTTTTTTAAATTTCAAAACAGCAGAACTATTAAATCAAGTTTTATAGAATTTTCTTTCACATATTTAAAATATCTACCACAGTTTTAATCCACAAAGCTACTAAAGTAACTGTGTACTACTCAACCTTTTCACACTAGATAAAGAATATTTTTTTAAACAGAGTATATTCTCCATGTCCTTATGTGTTTGAGGAGTAAAATAGAAAGCTTTATGAAATAACATATCTGAAAGACTTTTCACGTAAAAGTTTTTGAAGTCCGCTGTTGACTGAGAACACTTCATGAGCATCTAGGGTATTTAATTCAGTTATTTCACCAGCTCAGAACAAATGAATTCTTTTCTGCAAGAATGTTTTCTCCTCTCTGGCCTGGTAGGGCCGGCATTCTGGTGCTCCTGCTAGAAGGGAAACCATTTCATTAGGAGATGGATAATGAGCACAGCTACGTTCTTATGACTAACAAAATCATCCCCTTGCTCTTAATTCCCATCTCTAAGGCATTTCCAGAACTCAACATGCATGGAAGGCTCCAAACCTGAAAAACAAGATGTCAGATAACTGCAATTAAAACAAACAGGTATTTTTTTCAACATCTTCATCACATTTGCAAGATAAATAGACTGTTATCTGAGTACTATTTAAATTCTTAAATAATGTCTCACTCTCTCACAGTGAAAAGCCTTTTTTAACGGTTATCTCCTTCAGAGATTAAATAATTCCATAAAGTATTTTTAGGCATTTCTTGTATTTGAGTCTTTGGTGTTCTGGTAGCTTTTATGGAATTTCCAGAGTTACTCTTTATGAAGAACAGCAGCCTGGCAGTTCTTTTTCTAGCTGCTGCTTCTTTCCTGACATGGTCTGGACTTTCTGCAGAATTTGTACAAAGCTCTCCTTTCTATAGATGTTGTGCTTCATCCTGTATTAGTAAAGCTGAGATACACAGATATGAGCTAAAAAGAGATAAATTCTTCTTCATATTCTTCAGCTAAAGTTATGAAAGACTGTCTTGAAACTATTAGGAGATAATGTTGGTTTTATTAGGTTAGGAAACTGCAAGTAATGACAAACAAATGCAGATAAAGCAGTCTTCTCAGAAATGTAAACTGCTAATCAATTGATAACCCAGCATGCTGACCATAGGCAATAGGAAGGAGTAAAGCAGTATCTTTATCACCCTGGAATTTCTGAAGATCCATATTAATTCCAGAATAATACAACAGAAAAGAAAGGTATGCCTTTACTGTGCTTAATGTAGCACTTAGGGACGAGTTTCCATTCTTTACTACTGGCCTTTTTATCATTTATGGAAAGCACTTAAGCAGAAATTTGTACTTGAGCTAAACAAGCAAAATATTCATGGATGTGTATGTTTATATGTAAATATTTATAGATGGCTATATACATGCAGCCAGAAAACTACAATTTCATATTTTATGGTAATGCAATGGTCTTTTATCTCTGGATCACAAGATTAGAGGTATGTCGTGAGTATGATGAGCGAAGTCCTTCTGAAGGCTCCTTCAAAGCTGTTGTGGGTACGTGATGTTGGTGCCAGTCCAGTTTTGAACAGAGACACATCCACTCACGTTCAGTATTGATTCAATAACGGGAACAGGGTTTGATTTCCTTCTAGAGCCCATTAGCAATACTTTAGACATAGTCCATCCCTGAGTTTGGAGTCTGCCTGATTAAAATAATTTCTTCTCCCCTTCTGCTAACAATCAGCAGGTGTTTAACACTTCTGTAGTACTTCTTTAATAAAGCCACCAGTAATAACAGCAAATTAAACAAATATCATTATAAGTTCTCCCTGAATTATTGAACTTTCTGTTAGTTGGGGTGTCTTTTGTGATGAATGGAAATTGCAAGGAGACACTATTAGTGCTCTGCCAATGTGTGTGTCTCAGTCATAACACCCTTCAGAATAAGTGGGAGAAACTGATTCTGGATTCTTCCTTACAATAACAGGAAATTATTACAACATAACAATGTTTGTCAGATTAATTAAAAGTATGATTTTCCTTTTCCATAAAACAAATGTAAAATATTTTTGCTTTTTTATTACCTCTGAGCCCATTTCCAGTCCTTATTTAACCCCACCACCTCTGTGGGATCTGAACTGTTTGACAGAGTTCCTGTTATAACAGAAAATCAGATCATATCTATGTTGCCTCGTCTCGAGTTGTAATATACATGTTCTCATCTCAGGTTTCTGGCAAAATGGCCTGTCAAAATTAAAACAAGAATATGTTAAAGCACTTCTTATTTTCTTGGTTGGTCTTTTTTTTTTTTCCCCCATGAATTTATTCCTTAACTTGCAGGTTTTTATGTTAGGTTGAGAACAGTCATCTTGTAAATGGCATTATCTATCACAGCTGGAGTATCTGCTCTTAGGAAGAAGTGCAGTTCCTTCCCAGGCACATCAGCTGCTGGATTTCACAAGCACATATGAGTACAAAGATTTATGAGAGGTATTTTCACTCATAAAAGCATTCTTTTATAGTAACTGTAGTAACAATAGCAATATACAAAATGGAATCAAACCTTTGGACGATACTGTTTCAATAGTGGCCTTCAGAAAAAACACTTCTTCTGTGAGGAAATATAAACTACTAAATAATCCATTCAGGAATAGCTACAATGCCTTATGGGTACTTTATGAAAAGATATTAGAATTAACTGTAAATTGAGCAAGTGGCGAAGAAGCTTGCTGAACTGACCAGAACATCCATGTGATGAAAAATCTCTAAAGTGATGAAAATTTCTAAAGACTTATAGTCTGCTGGCATTGGCAAGTAAGTAGTTTAGCTAAACAGAAAGAAATCAGAAGGTACAGTTATCAACTGCAAATGAATGGTTATAAACCAGAAAGCAAATGTGAGGAAGAGCTCTGAAAATCATGTTTGACAGTGACAACACAGACCAGACAGCTTTTATTTTAACCAACAGATTGTTGGGAACAGATACCATATATCAAAGTGAAGGACTTGAAACCTGCTGTAGTCTGTACAGATGTTCTCACTTAGAAAGCAGCTAGAGGGAAGAGAAGATAAAAGAAGGCTGTCCAACTCTGAAAAGGGTTTAAATTTTCTGTCTGTCTTGACAAGTAAATCTAGTTTTTGTGGTAGTCTCTGATTTGCAACCTGATAGAAAATTCAACATTTACAAGCCTTAAATGACAGACATCTGAAGGTGTTCAGGCAAGCCCTTAGAAAGGTGCTATACAATATCATAAAAATATTTTTGTTTTTTAATCTTAAATGCTTTTATATCGAATGAGAGGACCAAAGACCAGAAATTATAAACGTTGTAACTATTCTAACTCTGAAGCAGGTCATACCTGCTTGCAGTCAACATGCAATACTTGGAATGCAAGGCCAAGATCTGAAACGCCATTTAGCAATCTCTGCTGTAGAAAAGATTTTTTTAAATTATATGAGGCAAGACAGGGTTACCCGGACTCAGAAGTGTTATTTGTGAATAACTTCCAGCTAGAGTGGTTAAGGGCTCCAAGCCACTAGCAACCCCCAAAAGAGCAGCACGAACATCCTGCTGTCATTGCTGCTGTTTTTTTGCTCAATGAGCAGGAGGTGAGCATTTGACTTCTGTGTTGGTTTTGGTCCTTTGCACTTGGGGATACTTTTAACAATGCATAATGTTTGAAAGTATTCCAAAATGTGCTGTGGTTTTGGCTGTTGTTTTTGTTTGGGATTTTTTTCTTTGAACTATGAGGTTAAAGATAAAGGAGTATTTTGATATGTCTAGAAAATATTTGTGATAACAAATAGAAACAGTGCTTCCTAATGCTCAAGAGTCGTATCATGTGCTTTTTTACAAGTACACCGCAGTTCTGTATTACAAGACCCCCATCCAATATTTTCTTCTTTAATGGAAGGTAAATCACTCCGTCCACTTTTAAAACATCATCTCTTCAATAAATGTTAGTATCTTCAGCAGAATCTTTGGTATTTCTGTTTGGTTGAGAGGGCCTTCTTGTTGTTTTGTTTTAGATTTTAAGATGCTATCATATCTGCCGAAAAAGGTAGGAGCTAGGAAACGTACTGAAGAGGTGGATATTTTGACAGGTCTAAATTGCTAAAAGGTTCATCTGGCAATCTCAGGTTTGCAGAGAGGAAATCTGGTGCTGTACAAATTAGTTCCTCCCATAGAATTCTATAGTACGAGGCAGGATGGGGCTCTGAGCAACCTGATCTGGGTGAAGATGTCCCTGCTCATGGCAGGGTTGGACTGGATGAGCTTGGAAGGCCCTTCCAACACTGTTCTTTGATTCTGTGAACAAAGACACAGACAAGCACAAAGTCTTAGGCCACCAACTTGAATGTGACTTCAAAACACTTCAAATCCTAATAGGAAGAAATCTGGATGTGTATGTGGTAGCGCATCTATTGCCGAGTTTATTTGCAAAAGTATAGCGAGTTCTTTTAAGTTCCCCATGTACTGCAACTATCACACCCACTTATATAAATATACTTAAAACTACCAATAAACCATCTGGACATGATGATAACACAAGTAATTGAGGCTAAACCACATCACTGTCACAGTGGGGTAGCTGGAACGTGGGCAGCCAAACAGGTTAGAAACTGTTGCTTCAGTGTGTGCCATGGAAATTCCAGAAGAAACGAGGAATCTCCAGCACAGTGCAGAGAGGGCAGTGGCGGCACTTTCCTAACTGTGGATGTCTAATCACATGCTGAAACTTTATGGCCCTTATTAGATTACTACATTCATTTTCTTCTCCCCATTTTTTTCCCCCCTCTATTAAATGCATGTTGAGGGAAAAGATGCTCTCAGCATTTACCATTAAGAAAAATATTGTTAATTTTATACTTACAGTATCAACTGTTTCTTCAACCTTGTCAATATAATTTCTTTTCAGAATAAATACAACATATAACAATAACACACTTCCTCAAAACACATTGCTCATGGCATCAAGGGACCCTGAGATCAAGCAAAAATTCTAAGTTAATTATGTCTTTTGAGTCTAGAATCAAAAAGGCACCTGATAGCAACCTTCAGAAGAGATGTGAAAAGGGGTTTCTGGTTTGGTTGGTTGTTTTTTTTTAATGTTCAACATTGAGCAGAAGATACATGTTTATTCCACACCTTTAACGTGAATGTTTTATTCAGCAAAAACGAGAGGTCTGACATATCTGTTAATACTAAGGTGATTTTACCTCTGCTCAAGAGTGGTGCTGAGGCTGTTCTACATATTTGGCATGGTTTACTTTCACCTTCTAAAATTAAACTATGTTGCAATGTTAGAGCCAGTTGGTTAGGAAATACCTTGGAATTACATTGAATGTAACTGCTTTGTTAAGTTGTGTCAGTTTAAAAAAAGTCTGTAAAAAGAATGCCAGTGAACTGAATATTGGTGGCTAACATGATTAGGCGAGCCTAGAGCTCAGGTAGCAAATTTCCAAGACCAAGTATAAATGCCCTTTTCTTCTCACACACATTTAATTTGTTTGGTATTCAGTAAACACACATCTCTCAAATTTTATCTCTGAAAAAGCCACTCACTATCTGACTTTATATTGTCGGAAACATGATCTCTTTAAGTACATCTGTACAATTTACACAGTGAAAAACTGGAACAAGAAGCAGCAAAACTAGCCCTTTTGTTGAGCACAGACAAAAGATAATTTTTTAAAAGATGTTTATTTCTGTTTTAAATAGCTTGATAAAACCCATCAACTGGTATTCAGAGTTCAGTTGTAAACAGTTACAATGTTACTGCTGTGTATCGATTTTGTACATTAATATGTTTGCAGTGACAATCTGTAAGACAGTCGAAGTCAGCATATTTAGAAACTGAAATGCACTGTACTACAAAAACGATGCTGTAACTGAAAATATTTAAAGGACTGATGTTTAACTCCCTCCTGTGGTGTAAGCGAGCAGCATCACAAGCAACAGCTTCTGGAAGTTTAGATAGCACTGTATGTTACTCAGAATTCTGTATTCACCTCATTAGGACAACAGGCTTCAAGTTTACTATGGAAACTCCTCTCACAAGTTAAAAAGTGTTATAGTAAATTTCTAAAATACATTAAAAGTTGTAAACATCTTTATCCGGAACAAACAAAAATGGTTTGTGCCAGCCTTCTCCATCTCCCCCCTTGCAATAAAATAAAATTTAAAAAAATTGGGGCCAAAGACCAAGGCCATAGACTAAAATTGTTCTACATGGATAACATCACAGTTCACAGGAAGTATTGTAAGTATCAGCAATTAAAATTAGTGTTAGTCACCAACAGATAGCAGAACCCATTTTCATGAAAGTTCATGGAACACTCATCAACTTCAACTGATGAATCAGGCACTAAGCATTAGATTTACCTACTTTTAAGACCAAAGCTTAAATTACATCTAGGTATTTTTATATTTGATAACAGGTAAAATTGACTACGACCAGAAAATTAAACAACACTCATACTTTTACAAGATTGTGTTTAAACCATCTTTGCTATTAGGTTTATACAGATCTTCCACAAAGAAGGAAAAAAAAGATATTTGCAAACCGGATTATAAATACATTGAGATCGCGGGAATAAACTGAATCTTTTCAAGGCAGATTTTCTTTCTAGAAGTCCCTCAGGCCACTTTCTAAGATGTTCTAGCTTTTAAATTTATTTCATCATTAACAATGAAATAACCATCTGCTTGGTCTGAATCTTGTGCCACCAATTCCCAAAAGACTAAGATAACTGAGATTTTGAAATGCAATACAGGATTTGTCAAAGTACACACACAAAGTAGGATTTTCTTAATGCAGGGTAGTGAAGGATGGCATCATTCTAGCTCTTCCATATTATTTTTATTTTCATACTGTCAGCAGATTGATATCTATGTCCTTGCATTTAAGTATGTAAGCTGATCATAAATATTAATATTTTCATAGGCAACAAGGTGTTTATTTGGAAATTCTTCACGACTAGAGGCTTTGTAGTTTGAGATATTGAAAGGGAATTCATCACAAATATTTTAGACAATCCTAAAGTTGTTTGGTTTTGTTTTTCCCCAGTTATTGACTGTGCATCACAGAAACAAGTGTCAGAACACATTTTATTCTATTCACTCTGAGGAAAAAAAAAAAGGTTTCAAAATATTAGGACTAGATTCATGTGAATTCTTCAGAAAGTTATACTGGTGACTTAAAAACCTGAAGAGCATTGAAGCTAGCATAACTGTTTCTTAAGTTTTTACCTTAATGTATTTGATGAGCCCTAAAGTCTAGCTGTAATTCTCAGCTGACAGAGGTACTGCAAATTTGAATTAAATATTAGATTTTAATCAAAGCAGTTGTTTTGAAGAGAAAAAGCAGAAATACGGCATATTGACTACCTATTGCTCTGTCAGATATACCACTTGTCATACACTCTCATGACAGACTATGGATGCTTACATCTCTACATGGTTTCTGCCCATTTTTAATACAGGGGAGTGTTTCTGAAATGAAACCAAATATCTGTATATGCTTATGCTGAGAAATTATGGAGAGGGAAGAGAAGGAAAATATACATGAGACCAGGCCATAAAACAAAAGGAACAACTTGACAATAAGATGATACATTAGCAGAGTACATACAGGCTTGCTTCTTCCAAAAATTAGAAGTGGATATACCTATCAGGAAGGGCAAGGGAAGAGAAAAGTTGAAAAAAAGCAAACTTTGGCAAAGTTTAAGAAAGTGCAGTCTTTACAGTCCTAAAAAAACCTATAACAACAAAACCACCAAAAAAAAAACCAACCCAAACAACAGAACCACCAAACCCCAAACAAACAAACAAAAAAAAGCCCACAACCCAACACTGAAAAAGCAAAAGGCTGTCTACAGATGAAACTGCCTCATGGCGCATGACTATGCACACAGACGACTTCTCACGTTGCACTAATATCACACTGAGAAGTATAAGACGAACTCTACTGCATTTTGCACTGTAATGTCAGAAAGTAAATAAGCATTTGCATAAGCATTCCAACATCATACTGTGAGAAAACACTTCTTATCTACATGCAGAGCTCTGTGCGCACACATTTAAAAGTGTATTTTCTTTTTCAAAGCAGTACACTGTATAGTAAATTTACACTAGTGTACATTTATAGAAAACTACTAGGCAATTCTCTAAATATTGGGTATTTCCTTACTTAATTTGTTTTCTAACGGCAGAAACAGATCTCTGCTATGTAGTGCAGGAAGGATCTGGACACTGATGAATGGCATTTTAGAAAGCATGAGTTGTTTAGTAGGACGTTTTGCTTAGAAATACCCTTTTCCAACACCAACAGAATAGCAAGGTGAGAAAGGAACTGGAAATAAGAAGGCAACTCCCGGTTCAGTATAAAGGTCCCTTACCCCTACTAAAAATGTTATTCATCTGTACGATAATAATCATCCATCCCAGCCCTAACAGGACGTTTACTCAGAAAAGCAGTTTCCACATCTGACTTATTGAAGCCACAAAACTGGTTCTTAGCTGAGACACCTTCCATCTTTTGAGATGAATTAATATCAAAACGTTTGCAGGAAGAGAACAGTGGCCTAAACCATATAGTGTTTGATTTATATATGGTTTCAAAGGACTGGCATCCTTCTGGTTCACTATTCTCCCCCAGACAATAAAAGCCAACTGAGCGTTGTCACCGCCAAACAGTTCTATTAGTGCAAGAACAGCGCTTTCAATTTATGGCCTCCCCAAGCTTAAAGTGCAGCATATTACGTGAGATTTTAACACACCAAACTATCCTTTATTTGAATTTCAGAAGGAATGTTCAAGTTAGATAGTTACCTTTTAGGTTTTAAGCAACAAAATCCAAGGCAAAATACATAAACTATCTTAAAATGGATTAAATCCACTCACTTAAGACATGTTCTTTATATCCTATTTTCAATATACATATAATACATTAAAAAAATCCATCAGTCCACTTAGCTGTATTGTATATGTATTTAAAGTGATCCTGTAGTAAGTGATTAAAGGCCACTCACTCAAGGCAAATTTTGCTTAAAACAGGACTGTATGAGCTGGACTGTGCTACCTAGCATGATTCAAAGTTCCAAGATGCCCTCCTGCATAGGCCTGGCAGCAATAAAAAGACACCCTGGGCACCTCACTGTACATGCATTTACACTCCAATTTACAGTTGGTTTCTCTCATGTTTCATTTTCCCTCCCTTTTTTTCCCCCCTTTAAAATCACCATGAAGAACAGGTGCCTTAAAAACTGGATTAATGCTTTTATGCCATTAGCTGCTCCTCTTGTCTATTAAGCTGACAATACCACCTACATGTTTTTGTTGTATATAACTATGGTTCCATAAATATCTGGTTCCCAAATGATGTACAGCAGAGCAGAAAAGTCTTCCAGGCCAGACTGTTCAGCTGAAGAGACGAGGTCTCAAGTAACAAGTAGAGGTACAGTTGTGCCAATCAATTCTTTATCTGGGCAGTTTAAGCACTCAATTGTGGATGCAGGATTGTGTTTATGTGCAACTTTAAAAAAAATACCATACAGGAAAAGAGTATTTCTTTACCCATATAGCTAGTTATAAAGATGCAGTTACATAGTTTTCTTTAGCAATTAAGCCGGTCTTAACAGGCTCCAACCCCTCCCCACCTTTATTTCTGTACCCTCAGCTCTGCCAAGTGACTTTTGGGTCAAGCTATATGCAGACAAGAGCTCAACACCATAACTCAAATAAGCCACAGGCTTCTGGAGAAGTACCTTTCTTTCTGGCATTTGGGGGTTTCAGATCCACATCACTTCAGCAATCTAGATCCACACACACTCGTGTTAGTACCACTGCAAGGGTGGTAAATTGCAGCACTGGAGGTGGAAGTGAATAGTATGAATGGTTTAACTAAGAGGAAACTTGTTGTCAAAATAGTTACTTACGATATGTAACCCATTATTATTTTGAGGTTTTTGGTAATTTTGTGACAAGTAATCATATGGTCAAAAGTCTAGAGGTTAAGCAATTAATAAAATTACACAGCAGGGAAAAAGTTATTTTCTAAAATAAAGTAAATGGCTTTTTATCTCTTCTAAAATCCAGAAGAAATTGCCACACAATGGGGATAATAAAAACACAATACATCATTTAACATAAAAAGTAGTATATCTTACTTTGAGCACGCCAATAAGGTTAAAAAATTCCAGCATTTCTCCCCATAACACTGATAACCAGCATCTCATCTTCAGTATCAAGGACTTCTCTACACAAGTGTGTCAGCTCCCAAACAAACACCACATCAGAAACTCTACTGGGTTTCCAGGTGAATTCAGTTCAAACTAAATGTAACATCACTTATTCTGTTTCCAAAATGAAGCAAGCTCACTAGCAAAAAGGATACTTGGTGTGTGAATCACTGGCGTGACTTTGCTTTATGTCCTTGCTTTTAACTCAGAAAGAAGGGTGAGCTGAAAACGCATCCTAATGACCGTACCAATCCCTCCCTCCTTGGGTAAGCCCCTAGAGCACATTAAGCCACCTACACCAACTCCCTTGTTGAGAATTTTGGGCACTGAGTTCAAACTTTGACCTACTACACAATGAGTTTCTCCATCTAAGTGCCCATGGGAGTATATTCCTGCAAAGCAGCTGCTGATTCCAACACGCTTGCTCCGTTCTTTGCCAAACTCTGTTGTCAAAAGTCTGTCCCAAAGCCAAAGTCAACAGGCCCAGAAATTATTACTATGCTCCAGCGATAACAATCACTTTTTTCAGGGAAAGAGCACATTCTTCTATAAAAATGTTTATAGTGTCTATTGTAGTGCAATAAAGCTCATGAGATATGGTTTAAAGTTGACCAGTACCATCCCTGAAAGGGAACACTGCTGAGAATTATGCCGGTTCAAAGTGGTTTAAGGCCCAATAAATTAGTTACTGTTGGACTCCTGGCAGGAATTCAATTCCACAAGAAACAGTTTCATTGGAAATGATTGTAAATAGTAGCCAGAGCACTCAGCTAATACAAACCCTAAAGAAAACAAAGGATCTGTGCTAAACCATCAAATGGAGTTCTAGTCTAGTGTTAATGGCAGACCTGCACAAGTCCCAAAGAGTTCTGAGATTGCATTCTTTCCACTCAGATGCAGATTTTCCTTACACGAAAAAAAAAAAGTCCCTATTGTTCTAACAGCCAGTTTTACTAGCAATTACACAAGTATAATTTCTACTTTAGCTGTCTACTTCTCACAAAAACCTGAACTGTAACCTTGTTTGTTACTTAGTTAAGTTTCTATTAATGTTAAAAACAGTAATTATTGAAACCTTAGTACTCTTTGACCTTCACTACTGCATACCAGAGACCTTCTAGTGCAAAAGCTAGCACAGAAATTACTGGCTGTATGATGTGAAAATTATTAGTCACATATTGTATATTTGAAAGCATTTTCTCATATCCAGGTGTTTGCTCTGAACATGGAAGGTTTAAGTCACAAATAAAACCCCAGGGTTTCTGGCTGTTTAAGAGTCCCGTAGAATATTCATTCAGTGAGGCAACTGGAATATACCAGAAATCAGGAAGTCCATCGAGCTCCAACTCTTTAAGAAATGCAAGCTGCAGTTCATTCTCTTTGCTGCTGCTGCTCGTTTTTAATTCTAGAAACTGCAGGTTCTGGTTATACCACAAGTTTCCGAGCCAGAAGTGTGCAAAACATATGAAGTTGTCTCCTAGACAGTGTGAGCTAAAGTCTCCAGCAAAACTACAAGCTTTCTCCAGCCAGCCCATTACTGAAACGCTATTAATGCGACGAGAAACCCTGTCAAGATTGTCTTTCCCAGAAGAAAAATGCAGATGAAATGAATCCTTCCAAGGAGCGTTTGTACTGAAGTTCCCCACTGCTGATTCACTCAAATTCAGAGGCATTTCCTTGCCAACAGCAGGCAGAGGTATAGTGTTAAAGAGAGAACAGTTCCTGGTGTTAAAATAAAATAATTCTTTTTGTAAACTGCTACTACGATTTCGAAAATCGTTCAACATGGAATGTATGTGCATCAGGTGAGCTGCTGCCTTGTGATGATCTGCGCCACTGTCACATACTTGTTTCTGTTTTAAATCTTCTTTCTTCATAGTCCTAGAGACGACAAGCATGGCTTTGCTGTTTCACAACAGGCTGAGTTTGAAGAGGAGTGTGATTGTAGTTGGAGCACACAGCGCAAGCAGCACACCAAGTCACAAGTCAGTGGATTTCAATATGGACCTAAAGAGAAAGAATGCAAGAAGTTATTACGCTAATATCCCAGGTTTTGGTGCCCAGAATATAGAAAATTTAAAAAAAAATCTTTAACATCAAGAAAAATAATAACCCAGCTGCAGAAAGCAATAGTTGTCCAGACAAGTCTCCTTATAGGCTGAGCACATCCAAAGGGGTGGGAAGTATACCCAAGTATAAACTTTATTTGTAGTTTCAGTTTAATCTGCTACAAACTCTCTTCTGGTAACAGGCATCAAAGTGAGTCAGCAAACACGCAGCTAGAGATATTTGCTGCCTAACAGTACGGCTTTCCTTAACCAATAGAAATGCAGACTGTAGCTGATTAGAGGCTTAACATTAAAGTCAAATATTAAAGCAAACTTCCTGTAAACAGAAGCGCATGCTGAAATGTGACACACAGCACTGGAAATAACCATGTACCATGTGGAGCCTCCCAAAGGGAACTGGTCAGACTGGCTGCACCAGCACAGTTAGAGGGTACATAGTTATGACAAGCTGATGGTAGAAGAGAACTATTATGTACCAGCACAGATAACAAGCAGAGGCAAAGCATTTTTAGCCACCAAGGTTACTAAGCTTCGTGTACAGTTCCTGGCAGCGTGGCTCAATTTCAAGCTTCAGAACTCGATGAGGACGAGTCCCAAAAATAACAATATGAGACGCCACATTTTGACCTCTTCCCATTTCAACTTACCTTTTACAAGTCACAAACTGCAACCAGACTTGTCTTTCAGCGCTTGGCCGCTGGCCAGCTGTCAAAACTTTCATTACAGCTATGTTTACGAGGAGAAAGAAAGTGTCCAGTCTCTGGCGAGAGCAGATGGCTGTTGTGGTACTCCACGGCCTGCTTCTCTTGCCAGTTAAGTTAAAAGCAAAGCTTCGCTTTCATCACAAAACTAGGAAACCTCAACCCTACAAAAGAGCGAGAGCTCCCAACGTGTGTAGGTCACAGCTGGTTTAGGGGGTTATACATTTTGCAGAAATAGGCTCAAGAGAGGAGATGCAAACATCATTTGAACTGTCATTTTCATACAATGACATTATTATTATTTAAAACCTTTTCCCTGCTACAATTGTTCTTGATTTTAAAAGAGAAAAAAAAATAAACCGATGGAGGAAATTATTTTATTAGCTCCTTACAGGGTGTCAGGAATATACTATCAAAATGCGTGTATTCACAATTCATTGTTTTTAAGTTAACCACGGCTTAGTAACACGAATAAACTTGAGACGAGGCAGCGGCGCGTTCACTGCTCATCCCCAGAGCAAGCCCTCTAACGGGGCACCCGCACCGAGCCCCGGCGCTGGCCGCACCGGGCACAGCCCAGGCGACAGCTCCCTTGGTGACACCGGGGAGCGCAACGGCCGCCCCAGGCCCGGGACCCGACCGGCGGCGCTCACCGTTAGCCAGGGGAAGCGGTAACGGCTGCGGAGCCGCCGCCTCCGGGAACGGCAGCACCGGGCAGGGAGCCGGGACGCGAGCCCTTCCCGGAGCCCTCCCCCCGGCCCCGTCGCCCACCTGCAGCCGCACGTTGAGCATCATGGAGGCGACGATGTAGAGGTAGGGGAAGTTGATGCGGAGCTTCCAGGCCAGGTCGAAGAAGATGAGGAGGGTCCTGGTCAGCCCCTTGCAGAACACGCCGTAGGACCTGGCCGCGGCCGACTGGGAGAGCCTGGCAGCCAGGGCGGACAGACCCGCCGCCATATACCCCCGCCCGCGGCCCCGCCGCGCCGCCCGGGCCCCGCAGCCGCCCCCTCCCCGCGCCCGGCGCTGGGTGTCACCAGCGGGGCGGAGCCTCCGCCGGCGACGTGCGGGCGTGCGTAGCCCTGACGCCGTACGTTGGCGCGGCTGACGCTGGGCACGCCCTGCTCGCCGCTCCCCGCTGCGCATGCCCGCAGGGAGGGGCGGGGCAGCGCGCTCGGCAGGCTCCGCCCCAATTGGTGGGGTCTGCCGAGTGGGGGCGTGGCCACGGGCTGAGGCGCGCGGGAGCCCGCCGACAGGTGCTGTGATTCCTAAAATCCGTTTCCAGTCTGAGGGCTTGACCCAGGTGTGTGCTCTAACATTCTCAATAAAAAAGTTCATGGATGGGCCATCGATATTTATAATGATTTCTGGGTTTGGGTGGGGTTTTTGTCGTTTTGTTGTTTATGCAGTTGGTGTTCAATTCTGTGAGATACTTCCCATGCTTTTCAAGGCAGTACTTATTTTGAATTTAAAATACAGTGTTCCAGGTTACACTTAAGATTTCTAAAACATTTTGCAAACATTTCCTAGGAAGCTCTTTGAGAAAAATTATCATGACACTTCCCTTGCAGGTAGGGGAAATGCCCCAAAAGATGAAGACATGACCAATACCATTTGAGAAGAGGCCCCTTTTTTTTTTTCCAGAACTGTTCTATACAGTTCTCATTCAATCAACTTTTATTAACTGTAAAATGAAACAGAAGAAACAATATCTTGATCTGAACTCCTTGTAAAATACTGTTTTATTGCCACAGGATCACGCTGGTGCACAGAGAAAGAACAATCCAGAACAAAACTGGACACCTTCCCAGGTTTATCTGCAATCCCTTTGCCTGTAATCTCTTAGTTACAGAAGAGAGCTGAAAACCCCTGGAAAAAGCTGTGTGTGTCTGGAACCTGTAAATAGTTCCATTAAGGAAACCAGGCACCGGCTTGGGCTCTCAGGAATGGGATTGTATCAAGAACACAGGGTGTTTCAAGAGCTGTTGACGTTAGGAGTGAGGACGTACTGTAGAACCCTCTGGCCCGACCAGCAGCTGCCCTGAGGTCTGAAGGGGTAGAGCAAGGTTTTAAATGGCAGAATCAGCAAGCGAAGCTGTCCTTAATGTGATTTCTAACCCTGCCCAGCCTCTGAGCGGACCTGAAGGAACCATTTGGATCGCAGGACTCTAGATAGCCCCTTCTTAGTGTGAAAAGCCCTGATCTACTTCCTACAGAGCCAGGTCTCCAATTTTGGACAGCTGCAGGTCACTGCTGTCTTCTAAGTAGATCTGACTGAATTTCAGGCTGTGGAGTTAAACGTTGTCTCAAAGTTAAAACATCCTACTCTTACAAGCAAAATGCCACACGTTCAGATCAAGAAGCTCTCAAAATGTCTCTTAAAACTTACCTTCTCAGGAACTTGTCCACTTTCCACAGGGCATCCTAGCAGATTCAGAGCTCTTCAGATCCCTCTTTTGTCACAGACTTCTGTCAGTTCTTTAATCAAAGATGGATGATCCCCTCTGAGGCCAGCATTGATCTGTGATTTCATATCTTCCAAGCACTTGGTTGTCTTGAGCCTCCCTGTACTATTCCAAACAGAGAGTATTTCAAAGGACTTGTTTTCTGCACTGTTTTCATTTTGGAGAACTTGAAGTTATCGCCCTCACTCTCCCCATGAGTTCATTCAAAAAGTATCCTTTGGGTTATTATTACACCAGGTCATGCAAAAAAACAAACAAAAAAAAGCAGTAGCCAGAAGTTATGTATATTATCTATAAAGTTAATGCAATAGCTTCCAGTTCCACAGTGTCTTAGCCTCTGTCGCAAGTTTTCCGAAGACAGGTATTATATCGTGCTTCTGCAAGCAGGATAGTGATGTACACAGTGGTCTTACTGCTGTGTAGTGGGTGTTGTCCCCATCCTCCCTTCTACATCAGCTCAGCACGTCTGGTTTGTGAAGAGAATGACGTATCTTTTTTTCTTGCTCATCTGAAGATTTTAATAACCCTGTTAGTACTGGAGGCACAGGAACTGAAATGTCTCCAGGCCCTACACTGGAATTCCAACATAGTTCAAATTCCTTATTGTCTCCATTCCCTTTGCCGTTATACATACTGAGACCATCTTCTCAACAGCTAAGCACAAATGGGATTTAGCTGCCACGGGACATTTAGCAGCTTTCCATGATTAAACTGGAATGCAATGTGACACACAAAGGTTAAATCAGGAAGCTGATTAACTTTTATATTTATCAGTAGGTATTTGCCAGATTCTCATTAGTTCTGGCTCATGTTGCTCATTGAAATGTGACACAGTATCAATTTAAATCTCTTGATTAACTGTAAATTACTTTTTTACACTGAAATAGGCAATATAATTAATTAAATCGCTCATAATAATGAGTTAGCATCGGTATTGATTTGGATCTAATTAATTAATTAATTAGTGAGACTGATAAAACACTCTTTAGCTTTCCAACGAAGAAAATAGCAGCTAATGCAAGTGAACACCAATTGAAGAGATTCACCAGATTTTGTCACATCAAGATTTGGAAATCAGCTCATTATCTTGACAGTGAAACTAAACCTCAAACCCATCCCACACTTCCGCCTTTTCTTTCAACTCTGTCATAGTGGTAAAATCCTTTTCAGTTTAGCTAGAACACTGATTAATGTGCAGAAGTTCAAACGCATCAACATGCAGTTTGTGGCTGACGGATGCAGAGATCATTTTCCATCACTTTAATGCCATCATCCCATTTTTGCTTCCTAACCCTGACTCGTCTTCCCCTGTTGCATCAGACAAGCACATCCTTATCTTTTAAAGTTTTTCATGTTTTATTTAATTTTACCTAAAATTTATCCTGAGGTATACAAATATTCCTCTATTCAAAGAAAAAAATTAGGCAACATTGCTGACTTGTTACATTTTCAAAATGTCCTCTTAAGCTTTCTCAACTTATATCCATTACATTTAGCAGTAGTTCCTCATGGGTTTAAGAAAAGATTCTTCTGTCCTCCTTCAGAGCTCTTAAGTTACCAGATTTCCAAAAGAATGAAAAATTAGGCCCTTGATGTGCCTCCCACAGAGACCAATATTACCTAATTGCATTCCCCTGTTCAACTACATCTGGCTGCCTGGTGCTTGGGACAGGCCTCTTTTGGACCAGGATGTTTCTTCGCTCTGAGTGTGACCCAGAGCAATCCTTATGCTTGTGGTCAGGTCTCCAGGGCTCTCTGTAAGAGCTAATAACAATGTAGATAAACTGTGAATGCTTAGTGTTTAAATAAGACAGAGTTTAGGCTTATTTATGCTTACAGTTCATTCTTTCCAGTGCCTTTTTATATCCATTGCTATATATGCAAAAATTGCACAAAATGATTGATAGAATGATTGCAAAAGACAGAAATTATAACAGGAACTTGAAAAAGTCAGATATTTTAAACAATAGAGCATTTTGTTCTCTACAGTTCCTGTGATCTTCTGGAGTTTTTGGACTGAAAGTTCAGTTAAAAAAACCAACAAACCAAACAGATGGTTCCTAACAAACCCCTTCTTGTGAGTGGGGTTTTTAGGAGTGTAAAGAAACTTATCAGCAGCTCTGGCAGCCCGTCTGCTGACGCTGTGGTTTCCTTCCCCAGCAGAGGGGCTCTGCACTCTGGAATCCCACACTCCCCTCCGAGAGTTTATTGTCCCTGCTGACAAAAGCATTCAGTCCACCCTTTTGGTTTGCAATGATGGCGAACTTAGAGCCCCCTCTCTCCAAAACCTTTCAGAAAATTAAGCGTACAACACGCTGCAGATTCGAACAACGCAGTGTTGACATGTTATAGTTAGATACATGGGAGGCTACCGACAATCTGAACAACTCTTGGAGAAGCTGTTGTGTCGTAGCAGTGTTGCACAGCTTGCACTGAGGAGCTCTGGTACCCCAACACAGGTGATATTAAAAAGGCAAAGACCTCATTGGAACAGGTATTTTTCATCAGTTTAGTAAAGGCAGAGTCTAACATTAAATGAAACAGTTAGCTGCCAGAAGTAAGCAGAAATACCAGTCACCCAACTGCATCTCTTGGTAAAATAGAAAGAAGGAGGTTGACCTATGTCACCATTAACCTAGATTGTTTAGCAAACAGGATAATTTCGTAATTTTTATATTTAGGAAATGGAGAATAAATCAAACATCTTATTTTAGGAAGTCTTCCTCTTCACAGGAATTGTTACTTAACAGCTTATCAGTATACAGTCATTGGGGGAAAAAAATCCACATTTTTTCATACAATTTCTGTATTCACTGTATGCAAAAATAAGCTATTTTGTACTTATTTATTATATTTATTCCTCTTATAAGTTCTTCAGAATTCCTACAGATGTTTCCAGTGAGAAATAGATTCCGGAATATATAATCACTTTTTGACAATTGCCTTATTTCTGTAATAAATGTACATTTCTGTTCTGAGCGCCGACTGTGCTCTATGAGGAACCACTGATTTTAATCTCTGCCCTTGATCTGATGTGTTTTTTGAAGCTGTCTGGTTGCTGTCTCGCTTTCCCCTCGGAGAGAAGTTGGTAGCTGGGCTGTGAGTCACAGCTGTGCAACATGCCAGAGGAAGTAGGTTTCTCACCGCTCCATCTGCCCTCAGGCAAACTGGCCACAGAAGACTTGGTCCTGTTGGTCCTGGCTCTACCGAAGCCCATGAGCATGTCTGCAAGCCTGCAGCGAAAGAAACTCTAAATCCTTTCAAGCAAATCGAGTGGCCAGGTCAAGGCTTGCAGCCTTCGGTCTTGATTCATGTGAAAAATGATTGGACAGTGGAAGGCAGTTCAATTAGTAATACTGAATGGGCTCATGTTAAACCTTTACCCTTTTTCTTAATACTTTAAGGCTCATTTCTGTGAAATGCTTGATATCAGGATAGGTAGAAGTTGAGGGGAACTTGCAGTTTACACATCTGTGTACTTCAGTAATGCCTCACCGCAGGGCTTACAGTTATAAAAAGGCTTATTCCCACATTTCTGCTCAGGGAGTTACAGCGATAAAAAGCTGAAGTGACACTGAGAAGTCTCAGGTCGTTGTTTATACATATATAATGATGTCTCTATTCCAAACAGCTTACAGCCATATACAGGGATTACTGTCTATATTCCCACTGCCTTCCACAATGGTTCTCACTGTTGTGAGCACTGTCTGTTACCGCTTGCTAAACCTGAGGGTAGACATAAGTGAATGCAGAGCCTTATGTGGTTTTTATAACTGAAATTCTTGACAGAAGAGTTATTTATCAGAAGTTACCTAAAGCAAATACAGGACTTGTTTCTGTTGTATACTTATGCCAGCTAAAAAATCTATGCTAATATCACATTAATGTGATGCATTTATTTTACAATTCTTCATTATTGATGTAGGGATTTAGATACTAACATTTTATTTTCATGCTCCTTTAATCTGTTCTTTCTGATGCAGCAAATGCTGACATTTAAAAGTTGTGGTTCCTTTTTTATTGCTGGCTTTGGTTCCTCTAGAGCAGACTGAGTACTATATTTGAACAGCGTACATATCACATGCTAGTACATTTTTTTTTCAACACTCAGGAAACTAAACATGCCAAAAATGTCTGCCTGGAATACCTAGAAACTTGGGACCATTGCTTGTGGACTATATTCTTCTCTAACATTAATTTTATGTCATGGTATCTCCCTAGCTTTAGTGAAGATACTCTGAATTTCCTCCATAGCAATAGTTTCACTTTTCTAATTAAAAGTGTGTGCTCTGTTAGCTTGATGAAGACAAGCTTATAACTTAAAAGTTCAAAGGTCGTTAAGCAAAAAACTTCAGAATCTCAGGCAACTGGATTACATCTGAATATTTAAGCATCAGCTGCTATCCAAACAGCTTGAGTAAGTACAACTATCCTGATTTAAATGTGCGAAGGCAGAGGGGCTCAGTGAGTGCCAGGCCGCAAAGGCAGATGATACCACAGGTGGAACTGAAGTCCAGGAAGGAATTTGGGATGCCTGGTGCTGAGCATTAAGATTTCTTTCTAGTAGTTACTATGACACTAATACTACATCATTAATCACCTGACTTTTGCCACCAACTCAAGACAGGATAAAATCAAGCTTGAAGTACAATTTTTAAAGACAATTTTCTTAGCTATTTTAAGATGAAAAAGCATCTGGAAGCCCTGTTTTTCTCCAGTAAGAGAAATCTCTCTTCAGTTGTTTTGGGGTGGGTATTTTTGACTTCTGATTTCAATACAAACGTCTAAAGAAAGAAAAGCACAATATGCTGAAAACCTTATTCCGCCCTCTGACACTTTGTGATACCTTTGTGTTTCACCTAATATTGGCGCTCACACTTCAGTCCAACCCCTAGTTTGAAGTGGCTGTGAATTACAATTACAGCTTTTTGCCCCTAAACCAGTTTTTATGCTGTCAGTAAGGACAGAATTTTACTTTTGACCTAGATATTGTATCACGTTGTTTCCTGAAGGCAACTGAACAGAACTGGTGTCAGCAGGAAGCGTGATCTAGGAGTAAGGGAATACACCTATGAATCACGCGGAGGTGTTGTGCTTGTTTCACTGACGTGTTTCCCTGTGTGTACCGTGCGTATACTTGTACTTCTCTACTTCTCTGTACATTCGCTTGTGGCTTTATTAATGAACTAACATGTTAAAGGACACAGTAATACTTTGAGATGAAAGATACTACACAAGTGCAAATAATTATTGTCTCTGTAATGCTGATAGTCTGTGTCATGGTGAGTAGAACTTTCCAGTATTGCATCAGCGTGATTACCCTGCCACTCCCCACCCACAAAGGACAATAATCCTCCATCAGTGCCAGCACATACACAACACACACATTCAGGCAGTATCTGAAACAATTTTAAATAATGATTTCCTCTCGATGTCTAAGAAAAAGATTTTCAACAATTGTAATGGATGACATAAGGTGGTAGATTGTGGAACAACAATAGGACTGATCTAAGCCTCAAATTTACGATTCATTATTTTACCAGAATTATGGGAAGTTTTATAATTGGTTATTGTTACTGTCATTCATTAATTTTCTTTTTACATACTCTGTGTAGTGCATTTGTAACTATTCTATATATAAGTCAGCACTCCAGTCATATCTATCAGACTGGTAATTTTTCTGTTAAGTTGTTTGTTATTAACTTCTCACTCCTTTGCCCTGTCTTTCATTTTGTTCTCTCTTTTCTTTTGTCAAACTAGTATTTCAATATGTTCCCTGTGTCGGTCTCCCCTCTCATTCTCAGGGAAAAAAACATACCTGCAAAGAGTGTTAATAATTTGTAGCACCATGTAAGTTATTTTTTTCTCTTTATAAACAAATACACTACCTACTAGTTAAACAAAAAAGATGCAAGAATAAAGTAAAATGTAGCTGAAATATAGAAAAGTTTAATGATAGAATAATTAACACATCATGCGTTCTAAGGACCATACACACAAGTAACAATTTGTCTTCCAGGCAAATAAGGAAAGATATCAACTAGGATATCAAATGGAAAATGTTGAGCAATAACAAAAGGCTCCTCTTTATCAAATTTGAGAAAATACAGGTTTACAAACATGTGGGGAAAAAAAAAGGTATAAATCTGTTAGCATCATCATCTATCCAAACTGTAGTATTTTTGTTACTGAATATCAGTAAATATTTATCTAGGTATTTTCCAATGTTGGCAATTATATACCAAATTTGGTACAAAATTGTCAATTTAAATGAAATTCAAAGCATGTCCTGTGTTTTAACTTAAGTATTTTTGTGATAATGCAAAATAATTGATCCCAAAATAATAGGATGGAGGAACACTGAAAAGAAGATACATAAAAAGATATTGCTTGTCTCATTACAGGATCATAAAAGCAATTTGTGCTAATCTAAGTATTTTCTCTATTGTAGCCTTGATCCTTGTATTTGTGTGCTCTTTTGCGACAATATTGTAAATTTTGTTGTACCTCTTTTTCACGTAAAAAAACTCTAATTATCCCTCTGTTTTACACTGGATAAAAAAGAACTAATGGAGGAATAGGTAGGTGGTGGGAAAATCAGAAGCGGTTTCACGTGTCACTTGAATCTTTCCATGTTCAGGATCTCCCCAGGACCACGATGTAAATTAGGCTTCCTATCTGCTCTGTTTCTGTGCAGTATCTCAAAGGCCCCAAAGCCGTTGTAGCAGCCAAGAACAGCAGGAGCACCGTGATTCTGCCCACACTGCTCCCGCTGCTGCCTGGAGAACAGTTGCCGGGTCACTGGCAGCAGCTGAGTCTTTGCTTTAGGGATATATAGCTTAAATGACAAGTCATTTCAACTTCCATCTGTATGAGGGAACATGGACACCCAAATGTTGCAAAAATAGCCTTTCGGTTGACAGTGATAGTTATGATATTTTCCTCACTGATGTGAGATATCTGAGAATTATCTTTGCTCAGTGAAAGAAAAATGGAAGGCAGTAAATATCATGGAATGCTCTGTCCACGTGTGAGGTTGCATTAAAATAATTTAGAAATGTTCTGAAATTAATAGATCAATTTGTTAGAAGCCCACCCATGATGGTACACTGTACTGATTTCAGTGAATTCATCATCACTTTGCAGAAGCAGCACGTGCATGGACCCCTTCCCTTTCTTTGAGGAATGAGTGGCAATGGAAAACAAGGGAATAGCAGTCATGTGCATCTGTCCAACCAGCAGCTTCTCTGCCAAGTAGCATTATGGCAAGAATTATAGAAATTAAAAGACTCCTGGGATCACTGGACTGGATTTGCTTGACTTTTACATCATTATTTCCTGAAAATAACTGGTTTGCTTAGGGAAAAGAGAAACCCAAGGCTCTGTGTATCCTGACAGTCCCTGGGCTGTCCCATCTCATGACGACTGACTCTGCACTGATCTGCTCTAACGCTTGCCAGCAGAGTTAATTAATGTTATAGTACGTCAAGAGGAGAGAGGGCGGTGTGAGGATCCATCAGAAGAGGGAAATAAATGTTCTGGCTCCGCACTGTGCTGGCACGCTGAGTGAGAAGGGCTGTCCCACGGCGGGTGGCCAGCTGGGGAAAACGGGCATGTACCCACAGCGGCACATCAGGAACATGGCGGGTTGTCTCTGGTGACTTGAGTTACATCCACCCAGTCCATCTGGAGGGCAAGTGTAACTTCACATTAACATGCTTTGGGAGATGCAAAGAACTAGATTGGTGCATGACGGGTGCTAGGATCGCGTTGGCCTGTGTTAGGAGTGGAAGACAGGATCCAGCATGGTGTCAGAAGACAGCTTTTTATGTGAGGGGTGTTTGTCATGACATGACAGCGCGGGTGCCAAGTCGACATGTCACCAGTGCGGTGGTGGCCAGGACCCGCCGCTGGCTGGAGGCGGCAGCTGCCTGCCCACCCAACACGCTGCTCCCTGCGGCCTGCGCGCCGCTGCCAGCCCTGCTCGCTGAACCAGCTGCTTGTTTCAGCAGTGCCAGCGCCTGACATCACATTGCAACATGGCTCTGAATGATTAAAGAGGAAAAAAAAAAAGGGATCGCCCTGGCCCCCCCCGGTCCTAAGGCGGAGGGAGCCGGGGGGAGGCCCCCGTGCCCTGACTGGGTTAGTAGCACAAGCATGGCGGCCGCTCCTCCGCGGTGAGCGGGGCCGAGCGCGCCCGAAGCCATCCCGAAGCCATCCCGAAGCCATCCCGAAGCCATCCCGCCGCGACGGAGAGAGCCGAGCGCTGCCGAAGCGGCTGCCCGCCAGGGCGGGGTGTCGCCGAGCGGGCCCGAAGGCGGGGCCGCGGGGGCCGAGCGCAGCCCGGCCGGATGTGAGTGGTGCGGCCGCTTCCTGTTTCCCCGCAGTCCTCCCTCTCCCCGCCCTGGGTGGTGGCCGCTGCCTCGTCCCCGCTGCCAGGCACAGGGCGGAGGCGGCCGCGACCTGGTGCGGAGACCGCCGCCGGCTCCCTTCTTGCGCGGCCCTCCCTCCCCGCCCCGCTCAGCAGCAGGACCCGCCGCTGCGGCGCAGCCCCGATGCAGGCCATCAAGTGTGTGGTGGTGGGCGACGGGTAAGTCTGAGGGGCGCCCCGGCCGGGCCCTCGCCCCGAGGAGCTCTGCCGGCCGCTGCGGGGAGGGGTGTCCGCCTGCGGGGCGGGGGCGGGAGCGGCGCGGGCTGCCCGGGCCCCCCGCGNTGGGGCAGGCGGGGGCGGTTGTGCGGGAGCGAGCTCCGTGCGGGGGTGTCCGCGGGGCTGCTGCCGCCCCCAGCGCGGGATCGCTGGTGGGGAAGGAGCTCCGGGGTGGAGGCGGGATGGTTCCCGTCGTGCTGACAGGAGTGGCTCTGCCTGCCGTGGTGCAGGGGGGTGTGCGGGCAGGGCTGGGCCTCCCGGCGCACCCCGACCTGCTCCTCGGTCTGGTGTTTCTATATCGCTGGACACATCGCAGTGATCCAAGCGTATTTAAAAAAAAATCATGCTCTTAATGGTATGAGAAATTTAATATTGATTTGAAATATCTTTTGTGAAAGTAACAAAGTTATTACTGCTGATAGCTTGATTTTTGACATCTGATTCTTGCAGTAAAACTGAGTGAAATGTGGTAAACTCTGAGTAGATCATAAATGCTGTGAGCAGAGACTGTCTTTCTGTATGCATAAGGTTCTTGCCTAAAGGAGACTGATAAGACACTTGAAATACAAATAATTAACATTATACTTGTCTGTAAAGAACTGTTACACCTACAGCATTCTAATTGGTGTTAAAGTGAAACGACTTGAGGGTGCTTTTTAGAATTAGCTTTTAAGTTTAGCTGTTGGATTTCAATGTGAGAAATGCTGGAATTTGGTGGGGAGTTTGTTGTGTTTGCTACTCTCGAATACTCTCCATGATGCTATTCCCATCAACTCGAAGGCATTCTGTGATTCTTTCTCTTACTGGATGTCAGAGCTCAGGGGAACATCACAGGCCAGCTGGAAAACAAGACTCGTCTTATGCAGTTCGAGAGGTTTTTTTTTTTCCCTTAGGAGAAACAAAAATCCCAGTGTAGGCTGAGCATAATTGGTATCACAGCAAACTTCTGTAGATGACAGAGGAGTGAAGTGTAGCTAAATGCTCTTGCCACTGTCTGTAATTTCATGTGGTGGCTTAATCTTCACATTACTTGGGGGTTGGAGAGGGGTTGTTGTTTTGTGGGTTTTTTTAAGATTCCTGAAAAGGCAGATAGGTATGGTTGAAAGATAAACTTATTCTGTATAGCAAATTTGGTTTGACTTGCTGCTTAAGATTTTGAGCAATGTGAACATGAAAGTGGTATCTTGACAGTTGAAGACTTTTCATTCTTTGATGCTAGGTAACTATGGACTGTTCTTTTTGGTTATATTGATTTTAAGAAAAAATATATTTGCTTTTATATCAGTTTTTTTAATTCAACTGAACTGTGTTGTCAGTGACACTGCTGTAAATAAATGTGATGCATCATGTTTGGGTGTGGGAAAAAAGTTCAGTTTGCTTCTTCCACTAGATTTGAGAACTCAGCGCAAACTGTTCAACGTTAATTCAAACAGAACAGTTCTTTTTATCATCTGCTTTGTAAACCATCCCACTTCTGAACGTATTTATCGCTTTTTGTCTCAGAAATGAAGTAGTGTAATTCTACCTGAGTTTTGTACATATGTGAACAAAATACAGTAGCTTGTTCCATTCAGGTACTATTGCTCCTTTTCGGTAGCTTTGTATCATTTTCCATTCAATGTTTTTAAAAAATATTTAACTACTCGCGTTCCTCTGGGCTGCTGCTGCTTCAAAAGTTGCAGTGTTACAGGTGTTCTAGGAAATGTGTAATGTTTGGCTTAGATAAAGCTAAAGGTTTAGTGTTTCTGTAAAACAATGCAAGGTAAAGGTTTGCTCATGTAATATAAAACTCAGCTATTGTTTTATGTACCCTCTGCAAAGTTCTGCTAGGAACAAAATAAACAGAGCTGTAGAAGTACCTGTGTGATTATTATTTTTTAAATTTCTAAATGGGTAGGCTGTTTCTCATAACTCCTGTTTGTTCTTAAAGCTTTGACTAGTATCTGTTTAGACAACTAATTTGTCTAGAAAAACATGGCCTATGGGGTTTTTTTGTTTTTTTTCACTGTGAGGATTGTTTGGGGAAAAAATAAATGGCAACTGTTGCTTTGATACAGAGGAGCAGGAATGTGCAGAACAGATGAAGAGCCCTCCACTTGAGTAACTGCAACCATTGCTGTTGATTGACACTTGAGAAAAAGCATTAGTGTGAGTTATTTTTAGCAGCTTTTGTTTTCACACTAAAAAGGCAGCTGTTAAGTGGTATGAACTTTCCAGCCATGTCGTGTCACATTATGGGGGGTTCTGCATTTTGGAGAAATGATTACTAGATGCCACAGAATAGGTCGAACTTTATGCTCTTTTGTAGGCATTTTTAAATTGTAGAAATACTGTAAGAACAAGAGCGTTGAATTAAGAGTCCCTGCTTGGAATTCTGTTTAATTTGAGACCCTGGCTGCTAAGGCTGTGCTGTATTTGGTTTGATGGCTTGATGAGAAAGGGAGGTAGGGTAATTGGCTTCTTATACAGTGTGGTGTGGTGTTTATGTAAGATGTGAACACCTCAGGTCTTTCCAGTGCACTCTGTAGAGAGTGCAGTGACTAAAAATGTAGTAACTTGTGTTATCAAACTTTTAAAGTTTAAAAAATGCAGTAGTGTTGTAGGTACTGAACAGCATATTTGGGAGAGGGTGTGTCGTAGTGAGTAAAACAGCTTATCTGGCTGAGCCATATGTAACTAAACCTATTATAGCAAAAATATGGAACTTTTGATCTGAGGATGGTACTAGAGAAATCTCATTTGTTTAACGTTTGAGTGAAGACCTGGGCTGTGCATCACATCTGCTAGAGGGTAGTTAATGTGGATCAGAGAAAGAAAGAAAGGACATAATAAAAGCTTTTGATGAAGGCTGCCACCTGTTTGCACATATCAGGGTTTCCAGATTTAAACCAGCAAGTACTTTGCTGTCCTCCATTACCATGGCTGCAAATGGGAACTGAATTCTCATAATTAGGTTTTAGTTGCAGGAAAGCAGGAGATTCTCAACCATCTGTGCAGCTCCGGTGCCTTTGGAGTGGAAGCAGCAGTGGTGCGGATCCTCCAGCGGCGTCGTTACTGCGTGTCGTGGACCACGGCTCCGAGCAGCCCTGACACAGTGGGGAAACTTCATAAAACTTGTTAGTGGAAATAAGGCCAGGAAAGAGATGACATGTCTTGTTTTAAAGAATTAATACACATGTGGTTATATAAATACATTGATCTCTGGATGGTACCCGGAAGCAATAAGGGACTCAGTGCTGTCTTTTGTGATTCTTTCACTTATTGTTAAGTGATTAAAATGCCGGACTTCTGTAGGCCATATTTTTAATTACAGTCAAATGTTACCAGTTTCATTTATGTAATAGTGGGTGGATGGAGCTATGATTAAGTAGTTGCTAGAAATCTTGTTATGACTAATCTTGGTTTGGTGTTATTTTGGTTTCTTAGTCTCAGCCTTTATGTACAGGGATTTATACTTTGGCAAACAGTTGGAATTCTCTTTAGGGGAGTTGCTTTAATACAGAAGCTAGAAGTCTAAAAAGTGAATAAAATACTTGGAGGGTGTGCTTTATTTATAAAGGTAGGCATTAGTGTGTATTTTTAAGACTGGCGACCATAATGATCTGATTGGTAGGGCAGTGAGCCAAAAGGCAAGGGAAGCAGGAAACCTAGATGGAGCAAGTCTGAAACAGGGTTGTTGAACGTGTTTTTGCTTGTTTAAATGACTCTGGCTGGTTGGTGCTGCAGGAACACACTACGGGCACTTCTGAGCTTGGAATTAAATCTCTCACCACCTCCTTCCTGCACTGGTTTGATTAGCCAGAGCAGACTCACCAGTTTCAGTGCACGGTGAGCAAAGGAGCGTGTGTGCAGAGCAAAGTTCTTGATCACTGCTGAAAACTTTAAGTTCATCATGAATTTGTTAGAAGCTTAAATTACCTGTAATGAACTTACTGGAAAATGAAGCATCAGACCAAACAGGTTCTAGAAGCGTGAGAACACGTAGCCTCTGCTCCTCAAGAAGTCTCCGAAGAAGTGGGCTTTTGCTCCTTGATATTTTGAAGATTTTCACATTTGTCCTTTAGAAACTGGACCAGTGCAGCCTGCTTTATAGTGTTGTGGGTGCAATTCAGCAGTAGATTCAAACTGATCTGATAACTCAGGGAGCTAAAATAGCAAGTTGTCTGCATGGGGCAGAGCTTTCCTTAATTCCTTGTTCTGGCTTGTTACAGTCAGTGAGTGCTGGTGCAAGAGATGAGATGGGATCTCCTCTGACAGCTGTTCAATTAGCTGAGCTGTGTTTTATTGCTCCCTGAATTCTTTCCTGCAGAAGATTTTTAATGGTAAATCACTCTCCTGCTTTTGAGCACAAGTTTATCTCAAGGCTGTTACTGCAGAAAAATGTTCAGAGATTGTACTTACCAAGAACATAACTAGAATGTCCCCTTTGTTGTTGTTACAACTTGATAAAAGAGAGTGCATGCTGAAAAGGAAAAGAAATTCTCAGACTGTACAAGGAGCTGGCATCTTATGTCCTTAGACGCAGGTGTGAAAAGTGGTGTGGAAAAACGCATGGTGTGATCAGGGAGAATTGCAACAGATGGGATGTTATGCTAGACGTCAGATCAGAAACATAAAATTACAATTAAAAAATGGGCATGTAGGATAAAATCCTAGATAATTTTGCACACTGAAGCAATACTTTCATTGCTCAAGCGTTGTTCAGATGCTATCAAATCACTCATTGGGCTAATACAGCATGGAACTGCTTGATAATAGAGAGACTTGTTACAGATTGAGCTATGACATACACAGTAGTTTACAATTGTGGCAGCTCAAATTTACTTAACCTGGCTTAAATTGTGAGTCACTCGGTAAGGCTGGTTGGTTAATGTTGATTGTCAAATCATCTTAAATAATTGTTTTGAAGAGAATATTTGGTAAATGGACAGTCCACATCTTCCCAAACAAAGGGAAGAAATGCAGTTATTTACGTGGAAGATACATAGTAAAATTCAGATATGAATGCCTCAAAATGTTTGCAGCTGGAGAGTTTAGTGAGTGATTTTTTTTTTTTTTTTTCCCCTGCACAAGTTAAAGAATAATAGAATATTTTTAGCAATAGCATGGGGTTCTTGGGTTTGGTTTGTGCTTTGTACTTTTTGTTTTTTTTCTTTTTTCCTTTTTTTTAATACTAACCATAGTTCTAGACTAAAATTTCAGTGAGTTCTTTCAGCTTGTGTAAGATTATTCAGGAGGCTCATGAATCAAACCTAGTACTAATGGCAAGATTATATGTGTAAGTTTCAAAGTTACTGCTGATTTGCTTTGAGTAAATAGTTGTAGTAATAAAACATCTGCAAGACAATGCAGTTTTCCTTGCGCAGGAATTTGTCTGTGTGAGAAGAGTGCTGGGGAGGACTGTGAGGCCGCCTGGGCATTATCACTTTGGAGGAACTAGTTGCACGCTCAGCCTTGGAATCTCTCACACTACCAAGGGATTATGCACATCAAGTGAGAAGCCAGCATGGGAACCAGTCTGCGGTGTCAGAAACAGTCTTTGCAGAGTCTGTTTTAAAGAAAAAAATTAAAGTTTTCCAACCCTTAATTGAAACTGTAACCCAAATTCAGTGGTGTCATTAATCTTGTGTTTGACTCTAGATAAGCTGTGGGGAGGAGGGTGGAGACGCCTGCCAGGGTTTTGAAGGAAACCTGGAACAGAACCTTGTCCTGCCCCCGGTGAAGGCTGTTCAGAATTAGATCTGTGGGGAAAGGTTCAGTGTTCCAAGTTCTCCGATATTGGAATGTAGTTTGTCTGTAAATCAGTTTATTAAATGGTTGACAGTTGACAAATCCATGCAGGGAGTAATTTTGTAACAGTAATAAATATTGTGAGGATTATAATTTGTATTTTTTCCTTAAGCACTCAAAAGTAATAATGTGTTGAGAAATTATACTTTTCAAGCTTTTTCAAACTTATGTGAAAGTAAAGCATTTTCTGGAAAAGGCACCCTTTACACAGTTCCAAAAGTGTTAGCTGGAAATACTTTTCAGGGAGTTAGAGTAAGATGTCCTTGATGAGTATTCGGGTGACTAGTGATGTTAGTAGTCTTATTAATACTTGCGTGTTGCTTTCTTTTGTCTAAAGATTGGCAAAATTTGGTAGTTTACCACTTCACAAAATTGATGGTTTTATTAGGTGTGTTTTCATTGCCAGTAAACTTAAGGCTACAGTCTATGAGCTGTTTTCCTGCACAGTAGTGACCGCTGACGCTCAGGTGTTCCTTAGGTGGCTACATGTAATCAGTCTTCTTCCCTAAAAGGAATATTATTTCTCATTATTCAAGATGAATGTTTTTTACATGTGAATTTTCTCTTTTTACAGTGCTGTAGGTAAAACATGCCTACTCATCAGTTACACAACCAATGCGTTTCCTGGAGAATACATACCCACTGTGTAAGTACTTGTAAAACCCAAAAAACTCATTTAGATCAGCTTCTCTGTGCTTATTGCCGTTCCAGGTTCCCTATTTGAATTGTTTGAACTGGCTGCAAACACCTCTCAGTTTCATCTTATATGTTTAACTGGGGCTGTAGGTGTGTGTGTGAGAAGCGCTTTGGGCTTTTACCGCTCAACAGAGTCCGACCTGTGCTTGGTCGTGCTCCCTCAATTCTGCCTCACTAGGCCCAGCTTATCAGGGACCAACATTTACCAACGGTTCATCAGATCCTGTTCTCTTTTAAAATAATGTGTTATTTCTATCTTTAACATCATTCATAATAAGCAGTCCCAAGGCTGAACAGCTTGTAAGACATATCATAGTCAGAAATATTTGGTTTATGTGACTAGAGATTTTTTTGTTGTTCCTTCCACTTTTTGTGCTCCTGCCAAGCCTGTGCTAATCTGGCCACAGCTCCACGGCTCCTCAGGCATGATTGTAGGGATTGATTTATTTTGGTGCTTCCCATTTTCTTGCATGTCAGGATTTGTCAGTATCAGAATTAGTGTACTTCTCTTCCTGGGCCCTGTTGGGGGAGGTGTTTTGTGCACGAGCAGCTTCCTTGCCTTTTTCAGATGTCTTTATTTATTAGGTGATTTTGTTCTCTGAAAGTTATCAGTGAGGTTTTTCAGATAACAAAATACATTCTAATGTGATTTACAGATTACTTTTCTTACCTGTCCAAGGCCTTGTTGTCTCAATTATTCCTGGTTGGTTTTTTTTTTGGTCTTAAAGTCACATTTTTGTTACAGTATACTTTTATTCCAAATGACTTAGTTTCGCCATAACAAATAATTCAAATCTTTGTGCCTGCAGCAGTGATGAGGTAAAACTCATGCCTGCACTGGCCTATGGTTATTAACTTTGGTATTTCATTGGAGGGTTTTTTTGTTAGCAGGATTAATGAATTTGGGTGTGGTTTTTTATTTTTTATTTCTTACCTACTGTTGTCACTAAGGATTCCTTGGTTGTCGCTTATGTATCTGCTGTTCTAAATCTTACAAAATGAAACAGATGAACTTGCTGATGAACGTCCCACTAAGACTGGAAAGCACTTGCTAAGTGCATCACATGCTTTCCTGTACTTACTGAGGTCAACGCTTCCTTTGGAAGAGCAAAGAAAAAGATTTCTGTTCACCCCATACTCATTTTTTAAAGAAAAACTTCACTGTTTCTGGGAGCAGAAGGATGCAATACAAATGTTTCTTTTTGTAGTGTTCCCAATTAGGACTCTAGGAAATGAAGTCCTTGGATGCCCTGTTTTAGTGCAAGCTAACACGGCTAACTCTTTACTTTTCAGTTTTGACAACTACTCTGCTAATGTAATGGTTGATGGAAAACCGGTCAACCTGGGTTTGTGGGACACAGCTGGCCAAGAGGATTATGACAGACTACGCCCGCTCTCCTATCCACAAACAGTAAGAACTGCAGCGTCAAACTAGAAAGAATCCGTGCAGCTTTGTCTAACAAAGTTTTTTTCTTTTTGAACATATGGCCAGTGTTGTCACATCTGGAGTTGTATTTATTAGAAACAGTGACTCATTGCAAGCTGCCGTCCTTGGTCCCATGTGCTGGAGCTGCAGTATTGTCATCCTCGATGTGTGTACAGCTGCACAAGTGTTACAGTTTGCATGCTTGTGTATTTGCATGCACTGATACGTGTCGGCTTTTTTTGTAGCTGCAGCCTCAGAATCAACTAGAATGCTTGATTTTAAAAGAAGAAAAAAAACCCTACCAAACAAAAACCTCCAAACAAAAACCCCCTTAGTGAATAGTCCCATCAGCCAGTGCATTGATTTTAAGGTTAGCCTGCCTGCCAAAAGCAGGGTTTGTTTTTGGTTTTGGGCTGATGTTTGGCTGCAACCTGACACTGTCACTGCTAAGCACTTGATACTGTTTAGCCTCTGTGAAGATGTTCTAAATGTGCCAGAGGCAGCACTGAATGAAGATATTATTGGTATTGACAGAGGCTGGGTTGTCGCTTTCCAACGTACTTAAGCCTGTGGCTATTTTATTACTTACTGTAGTTTGTGCTATAACGTCGGTACCAATGTGCTTCTGTCTCCATGCTTGTGACTGTTCAAGCCCTGTCCGTGTGCTGTGTCTTCCCTGTGGAAGGAAAACGCTGCAGTAACCTGCTCTTCCCAGTGCAACTTCAGCTACAGTTAATCTTTGCAGAGATTTGTTTTCTAGTCTTCTTAGCCTCTTACTTTTATCGGGTGGAGTTGTTCTTTGAAGAAAGGTGGTAACTCGCAGGGTTTTTTGGTATCGATTTACTGTTGTTAACTCTCAGGTGTATATATTCAATGCTAATAATGTAAAATGCAAATTTATTCCAGTTATTCTACAGCATAACTGCTCTCTTTAATAATGTGAATTTTATTTAATTAACTCTGCTTTTTTTAAAAGTGTCTTAATTCATCATTTTCCTTAATTCGCTGCTCACTAACTCTTACAATTAGGCTTTCCCATCACTTGTGGTACCCAAGATGTATATGAACTTGCCAGTGGTAGGCAACTCTGTTAGCAATGCCGGCAATATCTGGCTTTTCTAGGATGAGAAACAATGGAAAACTGTTTTTCTCCAATATGTAGGTATTTATAGGATATTTAGAACTTAGGCTTTGCTTATAATAATAAGAATAAGAATAAGAATACTTTCAAAAAAGTATCTCCTGGTAGAAGCAGCTATGTTGAAAGATCACTCAATAGTGTGAGAAAGCAGAGTTGTAAGGGAGAATATTTGCCTCTCCTATGGCAATCTAAGCATATTTTTTTGAAAAATCTCATCAGTACAAGCATGTATAACAGACTATAAAGTCTGAAGTACTTTCAGTTATTCAGATTGTTTCTTACAGCAGAAAATGAAACGTGGTGGTAAGCCTTGAACCTTTTTTGAAGTCTTTAGGTTTTAGGCTTGTGTGATATGTAAGATTCGTTGTCACTTAAAGGCCCAAACAACTGCAGAGGAAGAGACCAGCGGTGCTGATGAAGCCTAATGTTTTTTAGGATCAGCGTTCGGCCTTCCCCTTCCTTTGCTGTGCTGTTTAAACTCCCCCTCTCCATTTCTGTGGCCCTCTGGTCCCCTGGACGTGCACCTGAACTATGTTCTGGGCCACGTGAGAGCTGGGATTGCTGGTTATGTGGCCAACACCTGTATCTTGATGAGCCAGCCAGCAGTTCAAAGGCTGTTAGCTTCACAGGAAGGAATTTGCCATAGTGGAGGCATTAATTTGTATCCTTTTCCCTTTTTTTATTTCCCCTTAAAATACAGAATAAATATTCGGGGGAAGGAAGAAGTTGGGACAGAGAAGGTGGTTGATTTTGTTTTCTCAGGAGATTAAGCCAAAAAGAAAATAAAGTTAGGAGGGTGCTTTTCAGGAGAGGTTTGCTCTTGCAATGGTTCGGACATTTCCAGGTTTACTGGGAAGTCTGGTCTGTTCTGGACGTGGGTAGTTGGTTGTGCTGAATTACAGGGCAGCGTCTTTCTTAAGAAGAAAAGCCATGTTCTGGGTATTTGTGAGCACAAATCGCTGACTGAGAGAACGTTTTTCCTTAAATCCATTCTAGGAGTAACTTTATCTCCTACTGTTATTAGGTTGGAGGAACCAATGGTAAGAATATATCTTCCAGTCTGACAGATCAACCTATTGCCGTATGTAAAACTTTAAATAAACTTCAGTTCCAAGTTCTGTCATCTTGTCTTGCTTACGATAGTGATAAATTGGCCCCTATTTTTTAAAAAAACAACTGCTTTTCTTGGAACTATCAAATTGCTAGATTTGAGAACTGTTACCAAATGTCTTTATAGTTGTTGCTAAAACTAAAGCTTTTCTTGCAAATAAATAGCTTTTCTTCCTATTTGTTAAGATTGGTAGTGTGCAAGACACCTGAAATGTCCAAATAATTTCGCATGGTGACACCAATTTATTTTTTTTTAAATCTTTGGAGCTAGTAAAGGAGAGAGTCTGCGTTAATGTGCAGAACTTCGATCACCACAAACGTGCAGAATTGGAAACCAGAAGTAGTGGCCATAGTATCACAGTATTTGATGTTGTTTCTTTCTTCTTCTGGGACGCTGCTGTGGAAACTTGTTGAGGTGATGCATGAACAACTGGGTTGCAAGTGCTTAGCAGTGCAGATACCAGATGCTGACCTAACAAAATGCCTTGAAATGCAGCACAATCAACTAACATTCTGAAACGCCTGATTTGTAGCACGTGTGATAGCAGAACCAGTATGGATGCAGAGGTAGGTTGGCGAAAGTTGCGCTCGTTTGAGAGGCGCTTGTTGAGTTCTGGGTCATACAACAAGACTACAGTCTTCATCTGCTTCCACAGAGAAAATTATATTGTGGTTATTTCAAATGCTTGTAGACTCCAGGGTGTCGTGTACAAAGCTTGTTGTGTTTTGAAGTGTATCCTGTACAGCGGGCAGTGTAAGCGTTTGCTCTGAAATGGTCTTACCTGCTCCTATTTATAATCTTTCTTTTGCTTGCAATTGACAAGTGGGATGTGGAAGATCCCTAAAAACACCTGCTCTTCTCTCTGTTTTCACATAATTTGGAGAGGGAAGGAGGGAGCTATTGTCATACTTCAAGGTTTTTAATACATTTCTCAATCCTGATTTGGTTCTAGAGAAATTCTGAATGTCCATATTTCAGCAGAAGTGACAGCTCTGCAAGATTCTACAAGTACTAACTATGGAAACCTGCTGTTCTGCAATTTTTATGTCATGCTGTATATGTTGCCTTTGCAATTTAAAACTAAAATACTTGAGAGTAGTATATTAATAGTATGTTCATATTTAAAAAATCAGTGCCAACAGTGACACTTTGCAACACGCTATGCTGATGAGTTACATGGCTTTTGAGGCTTAAATCCCTTAGAGGTCTGCCAAGAGCAGCCAGCCCCGCTTTAGAAGCCGGTGCCGTATTAGTCGAGGATCTGAAGCAGGTTTTTTCTGAATGTCAGTGAGGGAGAGAAATGGCATTTAGGGACAAAAGCTCGCAGTGCAGTGGTATTAGTGTCTTAGTTGCTGGCTACTGCGACAGCTGATAAGAAACTTGATGAGAACGTGTTTGTTGGTTCCCCCTTGTGTCTGCTTGTAGCTGCCTGGGAATGAATTTCCCACTGGGAAAGCCCATTGGCACAACTTTGCTATTGCAGGTGTGATATAGGTCACTGCGATATAGGTGCTGGTGCTATTGTCTTTTTCAGAGAGATGAGGTTTTGTAACGGTTGCTCTGCTGGGCTAACTTCTATTAACTTGTTTTGTAGGATGTCTTCTTAATCTGCTTTTCCCTTGTGAGTCCTGCTTCCTTTGAAAATGTCCGTGCTAAGGTAAGTACAAGCTGGTGTCACCTAGTTTCTAAGGGTGCTACATAGGGGTCATTCACAGCAGTGTCTGGAAAATATTAGCTGGTTTGTTGGGCTTTTTTGGCAGGCAATGTGAAATATAGTTTGAAAAGGCAGAAATCCATCTGCCAAACTTACATGTCAGGGAAGTTCAGGGCACGTGAAACACTCTAAGTGTGATGCATTAAGAGTTCTCAGCCAACAAGGTGCTAAGATCACGAACGAGTACTTTTAATGCAATTTAAAGAAAAGTACTGGAAACGAAATGCATGCAAAAAGTAGGTTGGTAATTATTTTTTGCACAGCTGGCATTCTAGCATATTCTGCTACTGTTGCAGTCATTCATGTCCTTGGCCGGCTGAGCTGTGTAGTATTGAGGAGGCTTCACAAATGAGAGGTGATTTTTGTGGTGTCTGGAGAAAATACAGTCCTTAATAGGAAAAATGTTTAAATTATATGGAAATGCCTCTCGGCTTCCTTAAAAAATGTTTTGCAATTGGCTGTTCATTTTTAATACTGCCTTAATGGGGTCTTACGTTCTCCCCTTACTCTTTGGCTCTTGAAAATGTCGTGATGAACTGTGAGCCTTGTCGTAATGCTCAAGAGCGTTTGTGGAACTCAGTCCCCGCACGCAGCCCACATTGTTGTTTTGCAGTGGTATCCGGAGGTGCGGCACCATTGCCCCAACACCCCCATCATTTTAGTGGGGACCAAACTCGATCTCCGGGATGACAAGGACACTATTGAAAAGCTGAAGGAGAAGAAGCTGACGCCTATCACCTACCCACAGGGCCTCGCCATGGCAAAAGAGATCGGTATGACAGCAACGGGGTTCTCGGTGACTTCACCTGAATTTTGTTTGTGGAAGATGCACTGTAATTAAAGTCAACGCCTGGCTTTAGTTGAGGGGTTCGCTGAAGCGGCCCTGCTGTAAGAGTGGAAAACTGCTTTGTAATTGCCTCTGTGCTTCCCGCAGGTGCCGTGAAATACCTAGAATGCTCAGCACTTACGCAGCGAGGCCTCAAGACAGTGTTTGACGAAGCCATCCGAGCAGTTCTGTGCCCCCCTCCTGTGAAGAAGAGGAAGAGAAAATGTCTGCTGCTGTAAATGTCACCCTCCCCCAGCCACTCCAAACCCTGTGCTTTGCTCGGAACAATGGAGCATTCACACTCAATGCCAAGTTTCTCTGTTATAAATTAGTTCTTTTCCATAAATTCTTGAACCAATCAACAATTTCGCAGTTTCATTTGTTTAAAGTATGAAAGTTACCTTGCATTCTTCTAAAAGCAAACTCCTGAAAAGACAAACCTATGTAAAGCCTTATTTTTAAAATCCTATTCTTGCTCAATTAAGTGTTGCCAAACTATCTGCTGAACTAAGTTGCATTGTTGTGCTACGAACACTAAGCACTAAACTGTTTTTTAAAGATTCTTCTTGAAGATGACTCTAATTTGTTTGGAAATACAAAAACACTTTCTAGTTTTTCACAGTAAGTAACAGTACCGTATAATTAGCAAAACGCTGCATCCCGTGTGTTTTGCTGTTACGTTTTCTCAACCCCCAGTCATTGCACAGCCTTGTACATCGAACCCGAGTATTTGCCAATGACTGACACCCTGAGTCACAGTGTAAAACGCTTTCTCGTCGGTAAGGCTTGGTTGCAGTCTAGTTCTTGCTGCTGTGATTTAAAAAATAAATAACTGTTCTTACTGAAGTGTATCTAGTCCTTTTGCCAGCATTGTATTGTGATGGGTAAAGGAAATACTGGATTGGATCAAATGATGGTGCCAGGCAGTATTTTGACACTGTACAGACTTACACGACACTGCCGGGGAGGTGAGACTGAATTGATTTTTAGCGCAGGTTGAACTCGGCCACCATTTTGCCAGCGGTGCAGCAGTGGAAGAGGTTGGTGTTCACAGGTAAATTCCTTTGAATTTCAGCAGGGCATTCATTTAGGTACAGTTCTGAACCAGTCATTCCCACAGCTGTTTTGTAGGAAATGCTTTCTTGTAGAATCTCTTTCTTAGCAATATAACTTGTATTTTAAAACCTGATGATAGAAATTTGCCTTTTTTTTTTCTTTTGGTAGAGTAGGATGTTCGAGCATATCCTTATTTTCCTCTCATTTCTGACCCAGTAAGTTATATGCTTTCTGAGCTTTTAGTCTATTAACTAGGTGTAAAAATCATGTGAAGCAGCTTTACCATTTTAGCAATTTTTATCTTTTAAAGCTCTCTGAATGCTGAACCTTCTCAACCATCACCATTTGCCAGATATCCCCACCAGTGTAACATTACTAATGCAGACAAGTGTTCTTTATGTCACTACATGTACATGTGCAGCATAGATTGAGTAATGGTAACTTGGGTCTGTGAGGTTCTGTAAATTAGTGCTAATGTTCTGTACATCCTAAACGGGCAGGAATACAATGTTGAACTACACCCTTTCAACCACTAAAGCAAAATTTAAAAATAAAAGTTGCAAATTTGTGAAGTTTTTACATTGATCTTTTGCTAATGCAATTAGCAGTATGTTTTGCATGTATGACTTAATAAATCCTTGAATCACACATGTGGTAACGTTTGAGTTTCTGAGCAAGTGTTCTGGGGTACTTGGCTCCTCCGGAGTGCGCAAACCACAGGCTCTTTCCATGATGACCTGATGTTAAGAACCAGAATTAAAACAGTACTTGGCAACGCTTCTTCAGAGGCCTCGTATTATCACTGGAGTTGTTACAAGCTCCAGCTGCTGCAGATAACAGTGCATTAACACTGCTGACAACCAGCGAGGAAGAAAAGTTTCACTCTATGGTACATAAACAAAAGCGCTTATGTATTTGCCTCTAAAAATATTGCTTACTTTACCAGTTTGTAAAACGATGGAGTGAGCACAGTACACCCTGTTGCTTAAAAGCCTCAGCTTTTAGCCCTACAAGCTGAGGGCCGTGGGCACCTCGCTGCGCAGCATCAGCTCTTTGAACAGCTGGAGGGACTTTCATCTCATGTTTCACCCAGCATACCTGGACAGAGTGAGACAGGCTTTTACAGTGCATTTTATTTTGTCTCCATATTAAGTATCACAGCAAGAACATCCACACAGTTATTTTCAACCACATTATATTACTTATTTCCATTTTTTAATAAGAAATGCTGCTGAGCCTTAAAAAAAAAAAAAAAAATTCAAATACTCGAAACAAAGGAATCCAATTTTGAATCAGTACAACTGATAAATTTTTGACAGTTAAACTATGAAGATGATGCCAGGGCACGAACATTTTTTTTTTTTTTTTTCCTTCTCATTAAGTAGTTAATAGTTTAGTTTAAAATCAATAAAAGTAATGTTGATCAACAACATAAAAAAATATACAGGTAGATTAAAGAATATTGCACATGTATATCCAAGCAGCATTTAACCACCACACTCCCTGCCCCAGGATACTGCCACAGTCTGTAAGAAAGACAGTGCAGTCGCTCAGAACCGCCTCATTCAACACTGCCGTGGGCGGGCAGCCTGCCCGTGCGTTCCTGCCCACGCGTTCCTGCCCGCACGTTCCTGCCCACACGTTCCTGCCCGCGCGTTCCTGCCGCAGAGCTGCTCACTTACCCTCCGCTGAGCTGCAGCCGCCTCCCGCCGTGCAGCGCTGCTCTCCTCACACCCTTCCTGTCACCTCCTGGCTTTGCAAAGATCGCTCACAGCTGAGACACTGACTTGACTTTGAAGCAGAACTGGATTATTTTTTTTTTAAATCTTTCTTTTAAGGTCTGGCAGGGCTCTGCTCTAATTTGTAGGCCACGCTGTCCTCGTGCTCTCGCTGTGGTCAAGTATTGAGCCGAAGCCGTGTCTCTCCCGTGCTGGCACGCACAGGCGTAGATGGACCTTGTGCTGTTTTCATTCTGTAAAAAACCTTCAGCATAAACGCAGAATCTCTGCTTTAACCAGAAAAACGTTACTCAAGGTCACTGCAGCGGCAAGGGAACAAGAACCCTTGTTTATTTTTATGCACTGTGAGAAAAGTACTGAAATCCACTTCGGTATGAAAGCAGAATGTGTCCTGAATACATGAAACCTGCAATTTAAAAACAACAAAACACCAGCACACCCACAACTCCTCTTGGAGCTATGGTTGTACCGAATTGGTGTTACATTCTCGTGTTTGACAAGAAATACAAGATCCGTGTTCCTGAGACAAACTGTTGAGAGCTTTGAGCACAACATCCGGCATGTGGTCTGTTACCATTTTGGGACTTATTAAAATGCTGCTGAAGACTGTCTCATTTGACCATCTTGCCGTATATTTAATATCTGAAGAGCACAACCTAAAAAACAAACAAAAGACACCACAAATACATACGATGTATTTTGGATTTTATTTCACAGAAAGGTATGTTGGAGATGCGGAGCTGGAAATGCAGACTTTGAAAGTGAAAAGCAGCTTTAAGTAGATTTTAGGAAAACAAGACAGTGGTTTTTATTTTTCTACTTACCTCTTAGAGCTGGATTCTTCTACAATATGGATAATCTTCCCAGGAAGATACAAACGAGGATACTGAGGCGGTGAATTTAAGTGTGATTCATCCTCAAGGGCGCTGTATGAAGGTGACCGACGAACCATTAAACTCTCCTCAGCTAGAAGCGGCTGCGTGAGGGCATCTTGGCTTCTACCATCCAGCTCCGTTGGGAAGTTATCTGGATCCCCTCCGAATACTTCGTACCAACATCCACGCAGCAAAATCTGGTACTAAATTCAGAAAAACAGCCAAATTGAGGTTTGGATTCTCTTCAGGTAACTTATTCTAGTTGCGTGCTTGCACGCGCATCATCTGAAACTACAATTAAAAGATTAAAAATGACTCTATGCACATGCTCCCCAAAGTTTCTGTTTGATAAATTGCTGAATTTTCCCCACAGCAATATCTATTCCACCGCTATCTAACCCAAGCTACTAGTAGCACTATGGAAAACTCCCATCTTTACCAGATTTTCCTTTACTGGCAAAACTAGCAAACAGAGAATTTCGGGTCTTGGATGTTGTGCACAGGTATCTTCCAGGTCTTGCTGAATCTTAATTTCCAACAAGAAAGAGACTAACACAAATATTGCTGAATTAAAACTAAGTGATTCTGTTCCAAAACACAATTGTAACTCTCAACATTAATATCAAAAATACACACACCACCCGTCACTTCATGAAAGCCGGGGCTTAACGCAGCTAACGATTCCACTGACTTTTAACTAGGAACTGCATTTGGTTACCTTGGGTCTGCTGCAGTTTGCCACAATTCTCACTATTCTCCTCTTTAAATCCTCCATGTTGGGCATGCTCAACCTGTTTAAACACACAGAGAACAAAGTAAAGAAAGGCCTCCTATTTCTGCAATCTACTGCATTCCTGAAAGAACGACTTAAAAATATGTCCATCTCACCTTGCAACAAGGTCCTTCCCAACAATGACTGAAACAATGAAGTGCTTAGTGTAATCCGCAAGAGATTTGCTTTAAAAAGAAAAGATACACTTTAGATACACGAAAGAGATACGGACATTTTAGTTTTATGATTATCGTTATCATTCAACAAGAACACAAATCTGTGGCGGCAGCAGCAGCATTTGCCATCAGTTCTTCAGCGGGCTGTCAGACCTACTTGCTACAGGTGACAGGGCCACTTCAATGCTGATCCTAACAGTACATGTAGACATCAAACAGGCCAAGCTAGACTAGGCAGGTGAACATTTTATTTCCAAAACATTTATTTTAAACTCTAATTAAACTACCTGACAGAATTCACTAGATACAGTTCATCCTGTAACATTCCCCCAAGAACTCAACTGTAACTAAGATGGAGCAAATCTAATTCTAGTAGAGAATGTATAAAACAAACTCTTAACACAGTCAAGCTCAGAGTTATCATCTAACATTTTTGTCCACTACCTTGAAGACTTTCACATCTTAGACACAGAACCAAATAACACAAGTTCCTTACCTTAGAAGCCCTCCTGGAGGAGAAAAAGCATAACATCTTAATGTTGGGAAAGAGTTCCTGAGCATGACTGCCAAGATAGAAGCTGTTCCACCACCCAAACTGTGACCAACTATCACAAGTTTATATTCCTGCAGACAGAAAGAGAAGCTTGAAACACAGGCAGACACAGAAAAAGCTTTGTGTAATTCTTCTGGCAAACAAAATTATTTGGAAAGCAACTTACTGGAGCAGTTGTGAAAGCCTGGTTTAAAATTCCATCATTTATTAGCTTTCGATAGATGTAATTTGCAGCTTGAGTTATTCCCTACAAGACAGCATTGAAAGTTTGAAGAGAAGGATGTTATCTAATGTGAAGTGTGATACATACATCCTTTAAATACACCACCATCACAGAACAACCCTCTTTTTGCAAAGCTGGTCTTCTCTTTTAACATGCTCCTCACAGAAGTCTAGTTATAAACAAGTAGTCTTGTACATAATGGTTAAAAAGTATTTGGAATTTTTAAGAAGGACATAAAGTCTGACAAGAGGATTACAAATTCTACCTTGCAGTTCCAGAAGGCAATATTTGATGTGACAACCAAGTCACTGAAATAACTTATGCAATCCATTTCACAAGGAGAATACTATTCCTGTTTAACTAAAGGCTGCAAGGTGCTTATCGTTTTCTTACTGCTGAAAGGATTTATGAACAGCTACAGACCACACACACCTTATGCACAAAGCCGTTCTCTAGAACATCCTCCAGCGTCAAGTCTTCGCAGTCTGCCGACAGATCAGTGAGGATGTCCTGCGAACAAGAGAGCTTCTGTCAGACCTCAACATCGTCACAGGGACACCACCAAGCTGACTTCCAAGTTTGTCAGCAACAAAACACAACCCACCATAAACCACCACCCCAGCAAATATACACAGCGGTCACAATTCTGGTTTTAGCAACGATTTCCAAGCTGCAAACACAGACATTAGGAATGCACCTCCACTCCGAGTGGATAGGAATTACCGCTGCCCACCCTCCACACTCTCTTCCACTGGCACAGGGAGTATTAAACATCCAGGCACTGGAGGATTTACAGCTCAAGCCTGGCAGACTCAGACCTGTGAGTTGTTTTCACATGTGCCAGTGTAACACAATTGCCTCTAGATACTAGGAGGTCACCCATTTCTATAAAGCTAATTAGATAGATCAGATGGATGATACCTCAAAAGACAAAGTTCCTCTTACTGCAACCACAATAGCTTCTTTTTTGTGATCCAAAGCAACAAAAAATGGAATCTCATAGATCTGGAGGGGAAAAATGTAATCAGTGAAGACACCAACTTTTTCTAAGAGTAAGCATCTGTTCTCACCTTCTGAAAGCTCTCTTATGGAACTCTATTGCGTTACGGAAAGCAGCTGAATTATTTTCTCATCAAGTTATTCTAAGTGCCTTTATTGCAATACGAAACAGATTTATGACAATGGTTTTGTGGCTGTTCCTTTGGATTAGAAAAAAAATCAGAACTGAATGTTTCAGGGCCTTGTTTAGCTTTGCATTTTGCATGTTATAAATGCTGAAGGCAAAGTAGAAACTTCGCCCCTCACTCTCACTGAATTAATCACTAAGATTTTTTGCTGAATGCCTGTCCAGATTGTTTACCTTGTTATGAAAACTGATATGAATGAAGTCTCTGTACTGCAGTCCTGTTATTTTTAGGATGGATCCAAAGTGAAAGTTATGACGATCACTGCCAGTTATATCAGAATCTGTTGGTCTATTTCCGCAACTAACAAACACAGAAGAGAAAAACTTTCATGTTCAAATTTTTTAGGTTTCCTTTCAAGGAATCAAACTCAGTTACATTTGCAGAAGATTTCTGCCAGGAATCAAATGCTCTTCTTTTTTTTTTTAATAACTTTTTTCAATAATACCAGTAGTCTGATACAAGGTGTTCCCTCTGCCCACAAACCTGGCTTTGCTTGAGCAGCATGCCGTACGTTTTCAGGTCAAGGACTGGCAAATACACTGTTGCTACAGAACTATCAGCAGAGCAAACAATGCAATAAGAAAAGAATTCTTAAGACTACAGGCCACTGACAGAAAATACAAACAAGCAAAAAGGAAAATCAAAACAAATTCTGTACAGCAGGCTTATCTCACATTTTCTCCATTGCATTATGTGATTTTTTTCCCCCGCCCAAGTCATTTCTATTTCAGTATGTTAAAGAATTTCATGTTACTAATTAAGAAAATAATGCTTACAGTCACAAATGTCAGTGGTCAGTTCAATATCCAGTAATCCTACACAGCATTTTGCATACTTCAATACTGACTCTAAACCTTTTTTTTTTGAGTAAAGGGAATAAAATGGAGGCTGCAGGGACAGGTAACTTTTGCTAATTCCTTTAAGACAGGGAAAACTGCTGATACACTTTTATTTCTATATATATATATGCCCAAAAGGCAGCTCTAAAAAGCCTCATATTAAACCACGTTTAGTTTAATTCCCATTCTTCCTTTGTCATTTTGTTAAACCATTTTTTTAGCTCAATCACAAACTTTTCTTAAACAAAAATTAATTTGTTTTTGAGTGTGGAAAGATGTTAGAATTTTGGTTCTACTTTGACGTTTGAAATTGTGAAAGGTAACTCTACCAGTCAAGCTTATGTACACCCAAGAGTGATTTAATTTAATGCAACAAAAATACTGCTATTGAGCTATTTTATTTCTGGTAACGCTAGTTAAAAGAAAGTGATGTGGTTTTGAGTTCTTGATCGAACCTACCAGTCACCACTGAGCTTACAGAGCGCAGTAAAGGGGTTGGTATATATGTAGTAGGGCCATCCATAAGCAGCTGCAGCAAACAGCATATAGTGAGCAGCATTCTCCAGTTCAACATCCAAATCATCTGTCTGAAAAGACACACGGAAAGAAAACGAAGGAGAGAGAGAAAGAAAGGTGTGTTAGGCAGCCCCAGAGTAAAACCTGAGCACAGACTAGTGAAAATCAAGGCATGATGAAACACGCACTACCCAAAAGGAAAACCTCAAGGTCTAAGAGGAACTAAAAATAGTTGCTCATACTCCAAGAAAAAGACTGTTTATTTACATAGCTACGCAGCTCAAGAATCTCGAAAAGCTCTCATTAAATTAGTTTCTTTCAATACTCATACACTGATAAGCTCAATATGGAAAACAACATTTACTCCAAATATGTTACTTAAGGTTATGTCAAAGGAACAGCTGCAAAGTCTGCAGCAGATCTCTCTGGCAAGGACTTTTAAGGCACAACCCCATCAAATTGGCTGGATTCAAAAGGAATTTGATAGAAATTCCTTGAAGTAGAATTATATACTTCCATGAAACAGAGAACAAAAGAATTTACAAAGGCATTTTACCACAGAAGACTAGCAAAAATCAATTAGCAAACTGCAACCTGCTTTTGCTTCTTATCTTGTCTGGATATTTGCAGTAGACATAATTTAAACAGACCACAATATTAGAAGACTAGCATTTCAGCTCTATGCAAATAATACTAAATATTAATTTTCTCTCTGTTCCCTTCCTATCCCAGCTCTTCAACAACGATCAAATGTCCTAATTGGTTCCCTTTTGTACTTAATCCCCCATTCTTATATAAGTCCTACTTGCAAAAGCAGAGAAATGTCTTGACCGCAAACTCATCAAAATGTTTTCACTGCATGTATTAATAACTTAAATGGTTGTAAATTTTTATAGTAGTGTTCTTGTTAAAAACCAAACAAACCAAAACTAAACCACCATTGTGTGAAGAACTGCAATTCAATCTGATCTGGCACCCTCTCCTAAAGTAACTGCACCAGAGACTGCAACAACACTACCTTACCACAAGAGACGACGGAGAATGACACAGGACTTCTTCAGGCTCTTTTGGACAACTTTCCATTTTATCTTGCTCTTGGTGGAGCAGAATCAAACCAGCTGCTATGTCACTTGGCACCAGATCGGTGTCCTATACAAAGAAATGAAAGAGTGCTTAAAACCATGCCACATCTCAGCATAGCAAGACTATCTCATTAGGAAATGCACAAGAAATTCTATTTTTCAGTCCTATAAATACATTTCACTCAGAGACAATGCACATTGGAAACAGAGGTCACAACAGCATGGAACCTCCCACCCCTCTGCACATACCGAATGTTTTCTTCAATAAGACCAATGACAATTCTACACATGAACTTCATCACTTAACAGAGTACCTGATGGAGGAGCCGCTCAGCCATATAGCGAACAACGGCCCAGACATTATCGATCACTGTTCAACACCACTATGTGAAAAGCTCTACGTGCAAAGTCCTCTATACTGAAAGCAACTCAGAAGGATTTTACATAGGAGAAGGCTGAAGGGTTTTTATTCAACTACCTAGTGCGGTCATCCCTCCATCCTTCACCCTATAAACCAGTGAGGAGGCTGTAGCTATACATCAGCATGCCCAAGTACCGCTTAATAAACAAGAACTACTAGTCTTGAAATCATGGACAGATTTCGAAGTCAACATGGAACTCCAGCTGCCCAAGCAGTAGGTGACATGAATTTGAGCTAAATCAACACTATGCAGACTCCGATTTGGCAGACGCTCTCTGTTTCCAAAAAGCAACTGCCTGCATGTGCACACTCCAGCCTGGTACGTGCTCCAAAGAGACAACTGCCTTAACACACTGTGGGGCTCATTATTTTAACAGCCAGAAATCTGTCTGATTCCTTGCTGTGGGTTTGGCTCCTTACTCATTGTGAGCAGAAAAAAACACCTGGATCTTCACACATTGAGGAAAAGAAACTCACCCTTGTTCTCCTGACCACTCGCCTACGGATAATACTGTTTTCTTACAGCCCTTCACGCTTGTGAAAGGAGAGAAACCTTTGTTAAAAGGAGGAGAAAATCAGTGTTGTGTACTTCATATGAGAATCGCTCTTAAGCTTGAAACTGGCATATTCAAAACCTGATTTCAAGGCACAGGGTAGCAGGAACCTCGGCTGAACAAAGGTACATGTGTGTTGCAATGTCTGCAAATTCAGAGTTAGTCAGAAGAGAACAAAGAAAAGCTTTCCATCTTACTGAAAAGTAGGTGCGGAAAAGCTCTGCGATACTTGTAAAAGCCACTCGATGGTCATCGTCTTGCACAATACAACAACACAGCAACCTGATTCTTTTTTCCCAGACTCTGGTGGCAGTGTTCTTCACGTTATACAGCAATTGCCCTGACTGACTGCTTTCCAGGTTCCGATTTAGGTTATCAGTGAGGTAAAACGTCTTTTTCCCCCCAAGCGGATCAAAGACGATTACAACTCCAATGATGGTAAAGATGATGATAACCCAGCTGCAAAACAGAAGCAAGTGGGATAAAAAAATGGTGAAACCAGATACTTGCGACAAGTATGCAAGAAAACACAAATATAGATCTTGACAGACAGAAAACAAAGTCAGTTACCAAATGCTGTATGAACACCATCTGTTATCACCTTAAGGGTGCATGTTTTGCTGTCGGGTTTTCAATCCACTAGGCACGAGAACAAGGCTGTCAGCTCATTTCACACAGGGCACCAAACTCAAAATCACAGCCCTGTGCTTTGCAAACAGCAACCCAGATGTGTGAAGGCTCCATTTTTCACTGCCAGTTAAGTGATCGAGTTACTACCTTCTTCACATTTATCCATTTTCCTACATTCCCATCTATCCCTCTTACCCTTTCTGATCTTCACCTCCTGTCTTTCACTCTAGCACGTGCTATCTCCAGACAAGTAGCTCAGGCTTGTTTAGGGAAGGATACCAATTCATTCTAGCTGTCTAGATTTAAAAATCCTCTTCCTTTCAAAATGAAAGCCCTTGTTTGAGACACCATAATAATTTATAAGGCATATCAAAGTCTCCAACTGTTGGAAAAGCCTTCAATAAACACATCCAACAAACATATAAGTGGTATTTTTCCATCTCATGTACACTATCAAGCTTAGATTTGGGGGGAAGCACCTTTACCTTGCAATAACTGTCCCAATTATGACATTTATCACAGTCTTCTCACAGTGCACACTGCCGTCTGATACCCACACAGCTCCTACAACAGCCCAGAAGAATTCAGGCAAACAGAGAACCAGGCGAATGTAAAGTAGCTTGGGAAGTGATTTTCTTGGGCCTGGATTAGAAATTGTTCCTGAAATCACAGAGAGAATTTAATACAAGAATTGTTTATTAATGCATCTTAAGTACATAAAACGCTGCCTGGATATGTGAACTTTCTGAGCTTTACAGAAAGCAAGAAACTTAATTGAACCTATGAATTATTTTCATACTAATGGAAAGCTACCACTGAAGCTGAGAAAAGAAAAACCACAATGACTTTATAGCCGTGATTCTCAGAATCTATTCTACTAATGCTAAGTCCAGGTTAAAATAATATATTACAATTCTACCAGATACATATAAATATAATTATTATTATTTACCTTGCATACTGATGTATACAAGAGCAGATAACACGCATATTATAGAAGCCAGGAGAATGAGGAGGACGAGCAAGTAGCTGTGCAGTAATCCTCCCCCAGGACAGTTAAACTGCCCCTTATGAATGGCGTAAACAGCAAGAATGCCAACCCACCTACGGGAAAGCACGATAACAAAAGTTATAGTTGGAAGGGAATGGTGCATCCTGCAAACTGGTCACCTGATAAATAACCTTTATCTTAATTAAAGCATTGCACAAAGATTAACAGAAGGGGAGTTGTTATATAAGGCGTTTGTCCGAATGAAATGACTACAGGGCTACTGGGCTGTAATTACAACAAAGCCATGAGCAGACGGAGCAACAGACTCTCCTCTTTACGGTGCTACTCGACTCCAGACCACGAAGAACCTGGGCTGATCTAAACAAAGGAATCATCGTAACAACTCTTGAGTAACGAAACCACGTTAGTTAGCGCCAGGCAGCGGTTCAACACATGGAAGCGACGGTGGCTCCGTTCCGCGCGCACAGAACCGCGCAGAGATGCCGCTGCGCGATGCCATTACATAAGGGGCTGTCAGACCCGCCGCTGCCCCCGCCCCGCAGCGCCGGCCGGNTCCCGTCCGGGCAGGGTTAACGGCCGCGCGCGCCGCCTCACCACACGAGCCTGACGAAGAGCTCAAAGGCCCCCGGGAGGACGAAGTCGTCGCTGCCGATGGCCCAGCGCCTGCCGAACGCCACCAGCCCCGGCATCCTGCGGGCCGCGCCGCCGTTCCGTCACGGGCACCCGAGCACCTGCGCCAGCCCCGCCCTAACTGGCCGCCCCCGCCCCGCTGCCCCCGAGGCCCGCCCGCTCCGCCGGCCACACCGCCCAGCGGGGGCAGGCGGTGCGTCACGGGGAGGCGACGTCATGACGCACCACGCGGCGCCCCAACTTGCCCTGCGGACGTACGCCACGCCCCCCGCTCCGGATTGGGCTAAACCGCGCACGCGCGCTGGATGTTCCCGACGCTCCGCGCGGCTTCTCACCTGCGCGCGCGTGCAGCGGCCATGGGAACCCCGCCCTGCCCCGCTGCGCGTGCGCAGAGCACCCGGAAGGGGCGGGGTCATGGCGGCGCTGGCGGGAACCCGGGAGACGGCGGCGTAAAGGCGGGGACAGAGCACAGGAGGGGCCCGGAGACACGGAACGAACCGTGTGCCAAGGACCTGCACAGCGCAGCACCCACTGGGCGGCGTCTCCACCGCCACGGGGCACGGGCGGCTCCAGAAAACCGGCGAAAACGCTCAGCAGCTGCAGCAAATGCAGTCAGAACATTGACACGTGTCGTCCAGCCGGGAGATGTCACGGGTGGTGGCGCTTGCTCCATCAGCCCCGCAGCTTTCTCCTGCAGGGCCCTGCTCCTTCTGCCCAGGGACAGCACAGCCCAGAGGGAGACACTTGCCAATTGAACTCAAAAGCACAACACTAACAACCTACCCCCATCCTGAGGAGCTCACTCACACGCTAACCAGCACAGACCTCGTGTAGCCCTGTGGCTACAACTAGAATCAGTCTCTTATTTCACAACACAGACAGACCTTGGTTTCAAGCAACTCTGAAAAATCAGTGGGATTGCTCAGTGTAATATCCAAGGTATCAGAGACTGCAGCATCTTGGCATACACATTCTGCAAATAAAAAAAAACACTACTCACATTTGGGATTTGGAATTACAACCATCACTACCAAGAAGGATAATGACGGTAAACTAAGAGAAAATAAACAATTTTTTTAAGATAAAAACCACATACAAACACCCAAGCCCTCATTTGCACTAGACTGAGATTGTGCTCTGGGAAAACAAGAACTAAGTCACCATTGCTTCATTCAGTGATAAAGCCCCTCAGAGCCTTAAAAGTTCATATTTCAACAGAGCAAACAATGACACGAAGCAACTCATCCTTACTACAACTTTCATCTGGTCTCAGGCTAACAGAAAACTTGAATTCAGGAATAAATAAATAAAAACCCATTTTCACCATTTCATAAAGTGTTTATTAAGGATGGTAACACAGGATAAATCATGCAACAGCTCAGTAAAAAAAGGGAATCATTTAAAGGATAAAGAATGGTAACTGGTGCTGCTGATTTTGAAAAGTTTATAAAAAAAATATTAATTGTCCAAAAGTGACATCAAAAACCACTTGAAGCTGAACATGGAAGTTGTTCATAAAGCATTCATTAAAACAAAAATGTAGATAGTTTTAAATGATCACCTACAGATTACTGTAATCAACTTACTCGTCTCCCATCTCTGCAGCCGCAATGGTGCAGGAGGGCTGTACACCCAAGATATTGAACCTTCTTTTCCTGAACAACCAATACACTTACAGACGTTTGCCACTAAGCAACACACCTGCACCTCTTACCCTTCACAACCTGTGCTGCCAAGTGCTTTCATCACTGGGATCACCTTCCCAAACATCATGGCAAAGCAGGAGAGGGCCCATCCTTGTGGCCTCGAGAGATTTCCTGCTGTCCTCTTGCCATCAGCCTGTTTTAGAAGGGGAACAACTACAAAATGTGACTGTTCCCCTTCTGGAACCAACGTATGTTTTAAATAAGGAACTCCATGTCAGCAGATGGCACAAAAACTGGGCACCAGCACATCACATCAAACAGCGGTGGTTTCAGATTTAGAGTTGACATATATTCACCTTTTGGAAAAAAATAAATATAGTGGAATGAAAATTGAATCAAAGGGAAAGAACAGATGACTACCATCCATCAAGGATGCACATATCTGTGCACTGAAAAAAAAACCAAACAAACAAAAAAAATCAGTCATTTCAATGAAATTCTTGAAAATTAAAAAAAAAGTTTGCACTTGTTCCTGGTCATAACAATCTCACAAAAATCTCACTTTTGGAACTATTCCAATTGAAACTATACACTGAATTTTTTAATACAGTATAAGTTTCTTTATGTAAAAAATCTTTATACATAGTAATAAAAAAGATAAAGGCAAGATGCATCAAACAGAAATCTGCTGGTTGTTTTTCCTCCGTTCTTACAGAGCCGCTGATGACTACCTGCACTATAAAGAGCTGTGTTTCTGACTTTCTGTCTCAAGCATCTTCACCTTTGCTTGTGATAAGGATTGTTCTGTCCAAGCATCCAAAAGGACAGATGCTGGTGATGGTTTTTTTTGGCACTTACGCTGGCAAACTGAGCTTCTTTCCCTTGAGTACTGTAAGGAAAAGTAGGAAAGAAAATGGTTAGTAAAACAAAGATGTGATCTCAGAGCAGCACACACTGTTAAAACTTCAAAGAGACCAAAACCTGTCACACAGAGTCACTTTGTTACAAAATGGGTGAATTGGAGTCAGTCTTTCCAAGCCGGCCTCTCTCTCTTCAATACATACTGGTAAAATGATGATAAATTAACAACTATTCTAACCCTGCCCTCTTGTGGCACTTTGGAATTCTCATTTTTCATCCCCAGGACACACCAGCCTGTGACTGTGGTTTCTTAAGAGTTATGAACAAAATAACACAGCCCCATACAGCTTTCTAGTTATATGATGGAAGCTGGAATGTGTCTAAAGGCAGAATTACTAATGCAACCAGTAGAAATGACTGCTTCTACACTCAGCATAAACATCCAATTGTTGATATAGCAGATCCCTATGAACATAATTGCTACATTCCACAAACTGAAGCTGGAAGTTAATGCACTACTTACCTTTTGTAACATACAAATAGAAGAAGTCACAGTAAAGAACGGTCTGGACCACGCCAGCAACAACAGCTATGAGGTCAAAAAATCCCTCAAAATAGTAGCGCCAAATCCAGTTGACTAAGTACAAGGCACGGTACAGACCCAAGAAGAAAAGGTAGTGAGTAGTGATGGTCTCTGCTTCCCCAGTTTTGCTGATCATAAAAAGTTGAGGGAGAATAGCAACCGATTCAAGATAGATGGAGAAGGTCCACAGTATCTGGAAGGAAAACAAACACACACACACACAGATATAGTCAACTGTCTTACTGATAACATGAACACAGAAGATTGACTTGGCTTTTCACTCTCTAACAATGTTATGAATAAGTACAGTATTTTGGCAAACTATCCTTGGTACAGGAAAAACTACGTGAAAGCTTCATCGTCAACCACGGGATGATACAAGGGAACAACTCTTTTGACAGACAACAGACTCTCCAAACCAGCTGTCTTGTGAGTTGGCAGGCACAGGTTTACTTGTGAGGAAACTCACGTGCATCCATCAGTTCAGGATTCACAGTACCATGAAACACGGGTTACAGAGCTGGTGCTGTTTGAACTCTCTAGAATTAAATTTTAAATACATTTTTTTCTGATAGGAAAACACATAGCTGCATTTCAAATACAATGTAATTCATCCTAATACTCTAGACCATTTGTGATTCTGCAAAATTTGAGAAGTAATTCCTCACCAGGTGGCACCAACTATTCACCAACAGCATTCTGGGACATTTCTTTAATAAACATAACAAAAGGAAGGACACTTTTTAATTAATATAACCATCTGAGTGTACTGTGAAGGGACAGTCTTCTGCTTAATAAAATAATCAATGCTGACAATAATGCCAGTCTCCTAAAGCGCCTTAAATTTTCAATAAAATCTACACCGTAAAGATGCATTAAGGAAACAGATTAGCCTGAACCTACCAAACACAGGCATCTTCCAAGCATTCCTCGGTCAGCCTAAAAGCACTCATCTGCATGTTCTAAATGTTTTAGAGAAAAAAACATAACATCCTGCCCAGAATAAACTCACCTCCAGAGGAGAGAAGTCGTGATTGACAAGAAACGAGAGTCCGCCAACCGGAACTATCAGAAACTCCACTCTGAACGTATCATGGTTTCCATCATAGGTAGCCTTAAACTTCATGTAGATCAGATACACAGTTGCGTACGAGCAAGCAATGTAGATGAGCTAAAGAGCGAGAAAAGGAAAGAAAAAAAACAACAAACCACAACCCAAAGAGGTTGTACGATTAGATCAAACACAATGAACAAAGATAACCCAGGGCACTAAGAGGAATAAGTGCTGTCTTTTTTGGTTGTTTGTATTGTTTGTTTACATGCTTTTGCAGTTCCAGGCTATGTGGTAGTATTAACTTTTCTCAGCAGAGTAATAATTCAAAACTCTGGGCTCCAGGCTCTACCGGTTTTGTTGCTTTAAAAGTGTCACCTTGCCTCTGGTTGAAGGGACTGCCCAAAGTGTCTTTAAAGACACTTTCCCGAGTAGAGAGAACTAAGGAACTGACTGGAGCAGAGCAGCCCTACTGCTACTGTAGAGGAAGCACTGGCCCCAAACATTTAAGTTAAAAATGAGCACTGCATACATGCAATAATCATGGAAGGGGTCTTTTTACACTCAAAAAGCCTGCAAGTTGTGTGGCTCACATGCAATTAAAAACCTGTTCAACAAGCCCCACTCGGACTCAGCCACTTAACATATCACAAATTAGTTTGATTCAGAGCTTTAAACATCTCTAAAAGCTGAAGAGTGGCAAGTGGGCAGTGTTCTCCACCAACCAACAGGCCATAAAACCCGCACAACTAACAGGCTGCTAGAAGCACTGAACCAGAGTTTGGTTTTGATTTCAGGTGACATCTAACATTACCATTTTTAATTGTTATGGTACAGCAGACTTCATAGCTATTCCCTGTGGAATAGGCAAATAGCCTTATTTTACAGATGAGAAAACAACATCAGAGAGAATACAACTTTCTAAAGGTCGATCTGCCATCATCAGGACAGAGTGCAGTAGACTAGACAAACAGTTTAGCTTCTGCCTCAGTTTCATCACAAAGATTAAATATTCCAAAACACTTATCACATTAAACATAGGTTCTTTACAACTGAAAAATAACAGATTTTAAAACCCACTGTTTGCAGATGCTACTAACACTGAAAGCGCTGCTCACAGATACAAAATGCTACAAATATCACATTAAGGCCTCAGAATCCAAAGGCTGCTACACTAGCACCCTGTTGATGGAGATAAATGACCACAGGACGGGACATCACATACAGGGAATCCCCACTGCCGATGTCAACTAATCGTGATTGATATGGTCATAGAAGACACTTAAAGTGTGAATGTACCCCAACTCATGTTAAAGATTTCTTCATGAGAATTATACTGCACTTTGGGACACTCCAAAAGTTTTCATTTTTAAAGCTACTCAAATAAAAAAAAAAGAATGGCAGAAAAATGACTGCAGAGCACACCAAAGAAATGCATCCAATATTCAGATACAGATACTACAAAAAAGAAACCCTAAGATACAGAATGCTAAAAAAATCACAAAAAATTAAGTCTGCAGGTCATAAAGAACAGCAGATAGACCCAATTCGTGTATTCATATATTCCTAGAACGCAGAAGAAACTAATTTTCCTAAATATCTGATGGTCACTGCTAAATACAGCAAGTTGGCACCTGTAGTTCAATTAATATTTCTCTAAAATACTTAAGAAAATACTAACTCTACAGAAATTAACACCTTTTTTTGCTGCCAAGTGCAGTGTTTTCCTCAGATTAGAAAGTTCATCTAGTTACGATCTGCATAAATACACACAGAACAACAAGTTGTGCTGGGACAGTCAAGCAGCTTTGTCTTGGTACTACAATAAAGGCCTGAAAAGCCAACTACATTTAACGGTCTCTCTAAGCAGCAAACTTTGAAACTGTAACAGGGGCTTCCATTTTGCAAGTTAATATTGGATTTGAACAGAGGAGCACTCTTTCATTACTGAAAAAGACTCAGCTTAGCATGAAGCTGAGTATCACAAGTGTCATTTCTCATATTAATTCCTTTTCTGGGTAGGAGGGCTGTAGAACAAAGATATGGTCATGACCTTGAATCACAACCAATAAGTAAACTGAAAAAAACCTAGCTGTTGCTTTAATGCACCCAACAGTAGCTTTCAATATTCTCAGAAATTACATAGGAAAAGGCTTGTGTTTCAATAATATTTTACTTGATCCACAGTTCTTCACCTAGACTATTAATATTAAAACTTAAGCACATGTTTTAGAAGACAACAGCATGAGTGTGTTTAAAATCCGAAATTTTATTTTACAGTATCGTTTCCCTAGTTCTCCAGTACGTTTTACATTATTGACTATCTAGTCTTTCCTCCTGGCAAAGTTGTAATATCCTCTGAAGTTGAAGAGCATGGAGAAAATCCAAGAACAAAAGAACTAGATTAAAAAGGTGTCTGCTCTGGTGCCACAAATCCACTAATCTGTACAAGTACCACACACACGCTGCACTCTCCCAGTTGACTGCTTTATTTTCTTGTACTCAGCATCATAAATTGCAAGAATAAGAAATAACTAAAACAAATTTGGGCTCACTAACATTCAGTGGGCAAGTGAACAGGCTAGAATACGATGGAGGCTACATTCCTGAACTCCTGTCAACTTTTGATCAGCCTCTGACCAGACACTAGCTACAATTCTGGCAATGCATTTTGAACACTAATTTACCTTGTAGTGGTTAAAAAAAAAAAGCTTTACTTAAGCTCTAATGTCTCAATTGAGAAATACAATCTATTTGCAATAACCAAAAAGGCTTTATTCTAAATGTCACAGTCCCCATACAAACAGTTTTTTAAAATTGTATGCAGAGTGTAGAAAAATGTAGGGTTTTGAGTCCATTTTCCACATTCTTTATCCAAAGCCTGTCTAGAACTTATTTTGTAATAACTGTGCAGTGGGCCATTCAAAGAGGCGATTATTAATGAAATTATGCATCCTGCATGCAACATTACTAGCTTTTCTAACTCTTCAGTATACTCTACCTTCATAGATGTGTTATACAATGAAATGAATGAAGTGAAGAGGTCCAGATAACGGGTAGTGAAGACCAGTGCAAACAGAAGCTGGCTTTTCCCAGAAATACCTAAAGTGACAAAGGAAATAATTAATTATTCAAGAAGTGATGGTGTGCTTTAACATACTTGATGCCAAGGATGAGAAAGGATATATCCTTTATTTCTAAGCCATTTGGTTACAAAATTAGGACAAAATCCAGGCTTCCAGGACTAAGTTTACAAACAGAACTGTGAATTCATGTATCTCAGTAGTGTGGATGTAAGTTACCTGCACACCATTGTACTGGAAAATGTGCTAGCCCTATGCAAGATTTAGAAGTTGCTCATAGCAGATAGCTCACAGGTGACATTTTTGTAGATTACACTATTCTGCATTATCATTGGGCATTATGCAGCAAGGCTGCAGTAGTTTTCAATTCTCAGAGCGCTGTCACATGCCTCAGTGCATTCTTTAGATGCTGAATCACTAGAAAGGTACAAAGGCAATAGATACTACAGATCCAGTGATAATCAGAAAGTATGCTAGCACCAATAATGGAATTTTAAAGGAATAAATTGATTTTAGAACATAAGGCAATTCAATTCAGAAACTTAACTGACCACGTGGTGGAGAAAAATACTATCAGTCAAAACCAGATATTACTAGGTATTTTAACAAAATTAAAGAAAAGTGAGCTAAAATGACAGACATCTACATTGCATTTTCAAAGTAACTTTTGATTTTAGACAAAAGCCCCAACATCAAAACATTTGTTTGTACTTAACTTCAGCCACTAGAGCAGAGTTAGAAGCATAAAAGCTTTGCACAATCAGCCACTAAAAGCTTCTGAAAACGGAGGTGAAGCATCGCTCCATAATACGGATGTGGTGGTGCGTCACAGCAGGGGTACAAAACAACCTAGTCTGCGCCTCTATCTTGTTATTCCAATTATTCTTGTTTTCAGTCAGCCAGGGTGAAAATATTTGAATCTGTCCAGCTAAGCATGCAAATATTGTTCAAAAAACAAGAGGGAAAAATATTCTCTAGGAGAGGTTTATGATGCAAGGCTGAAAATCCTTGTCCCTTTACACAGAAGTATTTCTGAGAAAGGCTTTTTTTAACAGTGCCATAAAGTAATTAGAAGAAAGGCTATCTGCTATGGTTATTGAACTTTTTTTTCACCCAAGCTTAAGAAATACTGAATAAGGTGCCCCATATCAAGGGACTTCACATTTATACATAAAGTACAGGAACGGCTGAAACAATAACAACTACAAAGGGTTCTTGTTTGCAACTTCCACATGTGAAATGTCTACAATGTGAGCCTAATGTGCTACCAGGAGAACCCGACTGCCCAGAGCAACCGCAGTACAGGGAACAGCCAATGCCCCAAAACCTACACTTATACAGACTCTATATTTCTTGAACTAGGAAGCAGCACTCCAGTTGCACCCCAGGTGTACCCGCTGACATTACAGCAACCTGGCCTAAGGGCAAAACCTACAGGACAAAGAAATCCACCAGGACAGATTACAGTACAGCATCTAGTTATGCTAAATTATTTAGCATGCTATTTTCATTTCGGAAATTACTGTGAACAGCAAAAAAAGCATATAAGATACATTAATTATTGATAACAGCTATAAAGTTGGATCTGGATGTATTGTCACATAAATATATGTAACATACTTGACAAATTCCTCTAAGCCATCGCCAGCCTCACCTCCCCCCCAACTCAAAAGCTGTAATTTTTATTAAGATTTTCAGTATTTACACTGAATTTTGAATCTTTAGAATAGTCAAATGTTCCCGAAATATATCCTAAAGCCAAGTTTAAACTCATTTTTAAGTTAAGTAGGCTAGACTAGGCAAGATTCAAAGTTTAAATCAAATACCTATGGAGAGACAAGCTAACTGGGAGAAAGTAAGATCTACATCACTAGTAAAAACAGGAGGACGAAACAGGTAAACATTCTGCTGTATGAATTTCATGCATTTTAAAACCTTAGGGAATATATCAATATACCTGCCACAGCACTGACCTTGGCTCATGGTTGGTCACTGCAATATACAGACTATGCTGCCCTTCTTCTCACCCCTCTCCCTTTTACATCCCCAAACATTACTTACTTCTTCAGCCAAATAAACATATTTTTATTTCAAATGTCAAAGAGTTAAACCTCTGCGTTCTGTTCCATCCTCACACATGGAACTCCCTTCAACTTCTGCACTCTAGCTCGGCTAAAAGCAATAGCATGAAACTTGAATTCAAAAGCTCAGCTGATTTTCACTCATCAACTGGCCCTCAGTCAGCCTGGCTGCACAGAGTATACACGACTTACTAACTATGGACTGCATATCACAACCATAAAATCTACAAATCAAAGTTTATCTAAGGAAAGCCAGTTTATACTTTGTCATGAGAACTTCACAGACTTTTTGATGTATTTAATAAAAAGGTAATTTTGTTCAGTATGAAGTCCACATCAGCCACAGAACCACAGCTTCTTCGGTTCTGCTAATAAAACGCTAACATTAAGAATCCTGTACTTTCAATTAAAAAAAACCGCAACCTAACTCTAAGCACAAACTGGTCAACTGAGAAAGGCAAAATGTTCCTTAAAGGGAGAGGAGAAATTCCAAACCTACCTAAAGCAGCATTTTTTGAGAAAATACAGACAAATTTGCAACAGCCTATGGCAAAGTCCTATCTAAAGTCTTCAACCTAGCATATGATCCACTCCATAGCAGATATATAAACAAAATCATGAGACAGCCACATTACCTAGCAAAAGTATTACATATTTACTATATACAATACTTTTTTAGAGTATTCAGCATGTAATTTGACAGCCTTGCAACTGCAGGTCACCTTTAACACTTGACAAATGACATGGAGAAAGGCAAATCAATTTTCAGGCAGCAATTTGCAGCACAATCTAATTTGACTTGGAACGGATTAGAAAATACAGTCTGAACATGACAACGTTTGAAAGCACAGACTCTTCAAAAGTCTCATGAATTTCCTAATTATGACAGGAAGTCAATAATGGAGTTACCTGCTGCATTCTCCACGGCTCCTAGTAATTGTTTTTGAGTTGTTATATGGAGTAGCAAACATTTTTCCAAATTCTAAATTCGGAAACTCAAACAACCAGTCATGCAAAAAATTGTTTCCCTGCCAGCTCCGAAATCATGACTTGATTTGCTTTTCCCTTGTTCGCTTTTTAACACATTGACTAAATTAGGAAAAAAGAAAATTAGGTTTGTCAAACACGGAAAACACAGACTGCTTGGTAATGTAGCTTATCCTAGCCTCACCTATTTTCCTCAGAGGAGTCACTTCTTAGGAAAGAAAATGGGGACTGATGTGTCTTCAGAAAACAGCAGGTTGCACTTTTGCACTACCAACAGTCTCCCTCTTGTCTCCAGCTGCTTTTACAGGCCTCTGAGCTCCTCTTGGAACAAAGGCCTCAGACACACACAGATGCAACCAGAAGAGAGGAGTCGGCACCATGCGGTTTGCCAGCTCTTCATGGATCACAGCCTACAGTTTAGCAATCAGTCAGAAGCCTTTATTTATTCTCTAGGCTTCTACCGCTTCAAAAGTGCACAGTTAAAGCAGCAGCTGGTTTGCCCACGTTTCCTTAGCCACCAATAACCATGAGGTACAAGTTTATTTAATTATAAACTACTCTAAAAAGCATGCAAGGTAAAGGAATCACATAAATCCCTCTAACAGACATTTAGCAGCTGCTCAACAATAGCTGGTAACTAGAGGTTATCGCTGTGTACAACTTGACAAACATATTTTATGCAAATATACAAAGCCTTTATTAGTAGGAACCACAACTGACAACAATGAACCACTACAAGGAAGAGGATGGAGCCCCAAAAGTAAAATCCCATGCTCCTTGGAGGTGCTCTCCTCATTCTAGACAAACTTGGTGGGCCTCAGACACTAATCTCATAGAAGGAACATGGATCTGGATTTACTTGTAAGGACTTGGACAGAACTGGAAGACACTAAAAATCCAAGACAAATGCAACCCCATTTCATTCTGTTGCTCAGGAAAATGAATGAAGCAGATGTTTTCTACTGAAAAAGCCCATATATGTTCGTGTTCAGGGACGCTAACTAATTTGGTAAAGGGAAGAGTTGAGGGCCCTATGTAACATAGGCCCATTTACTCTTCCATGTTGGACAAAGTGGTATCAAAGAGAATGATTGGCACGAGTCTACTTTCTTATGAATAAATCCGTAGTAACAGATCCTCAATCACAACTGACTTAAGGAAAACAATACCAGTTCACTTTTTAAGCAGAAAGATGAGACTACGTTATCTTGTACTATACTGCGCAAATAACCTCATGTCCAAAGGTCGCTTAAGAATCTCTTGGCTGAAACCCATTTGAATTTTAGCCTTGCACTAGAATTTATTGTTTTTTTTTCATCAGACAGCAAGAAACGTTTAATTGTCGGATCATGAACTGTTGTTCGTAATGCTGACCGCATTTCTCAGGCAAGGCAGAGGACAGAATTGTACAGAAGAGCTGAAGCAAGCCAGGCCTCTCCTGCCAGATCCAGACAGAATTCCTGATCTACTAGAGCTTCACCCAGGAAAGTTCAGTAGGAAGGAGCTCTTGCACTCCATGCCCTCAGAAACAATAGTTCTGCACTACAGCTGCATTGGGACCGTGGAGTCATTTGCTCCATTTTTTTGTAAAGTCAAGAATAGTTTTTACTTTATGTGTGTTGAAAAGCAAAGCTATACATTTACTATGATTTTTTTTCTTTTGCACTACCAAGTGATTAGCAAACAGTCACTTGACGTGAAAACGCACAGAACCTGTACTTCCTCTTACCTGTAGCGTAAATTTCTTTCACTTCCCCATTCTTAGCTCCTTCAGGTTGCAGCTTAAACTAATTCATGCTCTTAACTGAAGACTTTACAGATACATCTGTTCAACAGTGTCAGCTCGGTATTTGAATATTTCACATCAACACATTGCAAACTGTTTTCAAAAATAATCACTCTTACTAAGTAAGGAGAAGCTCACAGTCAAACCCCAGTCCACAGCAAACCCGGTATTTCCAGGATCGGTGGCCCAATCCACGTAATACACACCGAAATGCCCGTTTTGAATCGCAACAAATCTCAGTTTTCTGAAAGAAACCAGCTACGCTGCAGAACTGCTTGCAATTCCCTCCAACCACCACACCGTACACTAGAAGCGAAAAAGCAAACCCCATCACACGGAATTAAGAGCAAGCACGTACCAAACCCGGGAAGAAGAACAAGCGCTTCCCCCGGGCTGGTGGAGCAGCGGGGGTTCCCGTTCCCCCCGGCGGGGCCCGGAGCGCGGCGCCCCCGCCCGCCCGCCACACCTCGGCCGCTGCCACGTCAGAGCAGCCGGGGCCGCACCGCCGGGCGCTGCGCTCCAGCCTGGAACGTCTCCTACAGCTTCCCAGCGTAGCTGGGCACGCCGACGAGGAAACACCCCAGAAGCCTTAAAAACGGCACGAATTCACAGCTTCAATTATTACCGCAGGGAGAGCGGGAAACAAAGGGGGAAAAGAGGGCGCGTCAACCCGCCGCGAATGCAAACCAGTGAGCAGGGAGAAAGGCAGAGAGCGAGGGAAACTTCAGGATCTGCAAACTGCAAGTCAGCTACTCCCAGCGCTGCACCAAAACCCGCTTTCGCGCACCCGAGCGGCGCCTAAAGCTGCCAAGTAAACACGCAGACGGGAGGCTGTGCCCTGTCAGGAAAGGCGAGAAAATAAAACCCGTCTGCTTTCCAGGCCGGGCCCGGGGAGGGGGGGCGGCTGCCCGCCCCGCGGGGGCCGCATTCCTCCCTCCCTCCCCTCCTCCAAACCTGCCTCCCCATTCATTCGCCCGCCGCCGGGCAGTTACATAAGGAAAGAGCGACCCTCCGGGGACAGCCCAAGTGGTGCTGGGGGATTAAAGTACAAATAACGGCAACCGCTAAACCTTTAACGGAATCGCAGCTCCCACCAGTGCATCCCACCCCGGAGAGGCGGGATGCGGCTCCCCCTGCCTCTCCCCCGGCTGCCACCCGCTTCCCCGCACCCTGGTTTCGGAGAGGGCCGAGTTAGCACGGAGGGAGGTCAAGACGGGGGCTGAGACCCCTCGCCCCCGCGCTGAACGGAGCGATCGTCCCTTCTCACCTGCCCGGGGCGAGTTCTGCCCTCCCGTCCTGGGGGCATTCCCGGGGCGCCTCAAGGGGGGACAACCCCCCTCCCCCGCCTCTCCCCGCTTTTCCACGGCCGCCTCCCGGGCAAGTGGGGCAGGGTGGACCCCCCGCCCAGCCCCCACCGGCTCGGCTGGGCTCTCCTCAGACAGCGGTCCCTGAAGGGCGGCGGAAGCGATCGCATCCCCCCACCGCGGCGAGAAGGTGGCGATCGCGCCCACCCTGCAGCGAGGCTCCCCTCAGGCACCGCGGCCCGGAGCTGCCCGGCCGGTCCCGCCGCCCTCCCCTCGCCCGCCCAGCGGCCTTCCGCACGCACCCGCGCAGGAGCGGCTCTTCCAGATCTTGAGCAGCAGGATGATGATGGCCGCCAGGTGGGACAAGTCCCCGGTGAGGCGGAAGATGTTCATGGCGGCGGCAGAGGCGGCAGCGCAGCCCGGAGCCGGGGAGCGAAGATGGCGTAAGCTCAGCGGGCACCGAGCGACGTGGCCCGGGGACGTGGCCAGACAGCCGCCGCGCCCGGTGCACCCTGGGAAACGGGAGGGAGCGGCCCCGCCCCTCCGCCCCGCACCGCCTCCCGGCGGGGGTGGCGGAGCCGTTGGCCCCGAGGCGGGTCCGGCCGCGGCCGCACACTCGGTGCTCCCGTTGTCTGGAGCCCCCGGAGGGGAGCGGCCCAGGCCGGCCTGGCTGCTCGCCAGGCGGGGAGCTGTGAACCGCTCGCTCCGGCTGCAGCGCAGAGCCAACGCTGAGAGCCGAGTAGGCCGCGGTGCCTTTTTTTTGCCTTAAACTCTTCGTAAGGCCTTTTGGAGGAATAGATTCGAGGTTCTTTGTTAACTGGCGGTGAGCGGAGAGCAGAGCTGTGCAGCGGGAGCGGCTCCAGGCAGATGCTGCCGGTGAAACCGGAGTGAATGGGAGAGAAGCCGCCGTGTATTTCAGCCATCTGGGTAGTTGAGCAGTTGATTTCAACAGCTATTGTCATGTTTTGTGAAAACGAGCAATTGACTGATGTTTAGTAGCCCAAGAGAGTTTGCAAATCTTCCCACAAGAAAAAAAAAATAGTAATTATTCCTTGCAACAAGGCTCTGTGAGTTACCGTGCTGCCTCTGCGGTCCTGAATCCCTAAACCCGAAGGACGGCATCACAGCCGGAGTTGTCCAGTGTGCGAATCCAGAGAGGTGTCACCTCTTTAGCAGTACTCTGATTAAACAACATTCCCTGCAAAAAACCCATCAAAGCAGTAACCAAGCTAGGAATAGCCTCACAGGAATGGCACTGCCACTGATTGTGGAAAACAGGTAACAACTTATCACAGCATCACAGAAAAGGTAGGATTTCTTTAAAATATCTTGGTTTACATTATTACAGGCCCCGTTTGAGGAAATAGCGTACAGCAGGTTGTATATTGTTTAAAAAATTATGAAAAAGATCCTAACTACAATGTTCCATTTTCGTGTTTAAAATATAGCATAAACATTGAAATCTTTAAATAGCTTACATATTCTCTGAAAGATAAGAATTAGTACCTCCTGATTGGTACCTCCTGTTGAGTTTATCTTTTTTTAAAAGTACCCACAGTGTGACAGAAACAAGTTTACGTATTTTCAGGGATTAGGAATCAAAGTCTGTCCTCTTAAACCATTGTGTTTACAAGTACAGCAATACAACTGCTTGACAAGCCCTACAGTATCTTTTATTTTACTCTTACAATGCCCTAAGAGGTTGTATGTGTTACACGTGAAAAGTTTAATATGAACTCTAACAGACTAATTGTTTTAAACATATTGAATAACTTTCAGCCTCAAATAACGTTTGATGTAATTACGAGTAAGTAATTTGAGAGATGGTCCATGGTACAGACAGCAACAATGGGTAGGAAAAGTGCCACTACCTAAGTATGACCTATGTGGTTACAATGGTGTGGCGCTTCCATCACTATATATAAATGTAATAAAAAGGTCTGAAAGTACAGTTTATGTCTTAAAGCACTGGCTGAACTAGCCAGATTAACTGTTTGACAGAGGTTTGATTGAAATACGTACATTAAATGTGTTAGATGTAAACACTTCTAAAAGGATGAATATGGAAATAAAAGTACCTAATAAAAACACTGACAGGTGCATGACTAGAATCTATTTTAATAGATACATTAAAGGCAGAGAGCTGACATCCCTTCTCTTTCAACCCCTTTCTCAGTTCATGCAGGATATATTCAGAACATGTTTGTGATCTGTTTTCTGACATCTGATAAAATATTGAAACACGTCCAGGCCGCAGTTAAAGATGACCTAGGGCAGCTTTAGCTTGCGCATCAAGCCAACACATGATTTTAACTATAGCAAGGACTATTCTTTGATAAATCAATACATTTCTTTTCTATACAACAGTTAAAAATTACTGGGGGAAAGGAGTACCAGAAAATATTATCCTGCTGTATTTGTGAGAGATCAGTATTTTTCACTGTTTTCGTATTTCTCCTCTAGGAATTTACTTCTGCGCTCTCTTCTCCTTGTCCCCCAAAGCGAAGGTCACAGATGTTAAGTGAGATGCTGTTAAATATTTGTAAGGCTAATTAATACCAGCTAAAACATTAGAAGATAATAAATGTTGCACAGTTGTCAGCAAAGGAAGAAGTCCAGCCATCACATTTCTTCCATTTAATACTCTGACGTACAGTCACTTGGATTGTAAACTCTGAACTATGCCTTGTGCTTCTGCATCATGAGGGCAAGAAAATCCTCTCTTTAATCTGGATCAGAAAGCAGACTGATGCTGAACAGGAAGAGGCAGCAGGAAGAGACAGATGGACATGGGTTGCTTGCTACTATTAGCAGAAAAAATGTAATACATTTCTAGATTATCTATTTCTGGGTACAATTAAAGTACCAGATGTGAATTTTACAAAAATATCCTTTGGTACAAAACTGCTACAGGTCCTGATACCAGACAAGGTCGTGTGGGATGTATGAGCCAGTCTCATAATTTCTCTGTTTAATGACTGAGTAGATAGATATGGAAAGATAGTGTAAAAATGGACCGGACACTTTTCTTAAAATATGAAGTTCTGGATACCTGGATGGTACACTCATTTATTTTGTTCTCTGAAAAGTCTGACATTTATCTTCACTTTTAAAAGCCTACTGTATATCAATGCACAACGTACTGTTTCTGAGGAAAAATTTCAGATGTTCTAGAATATTGATAAGATAAATTTAACTTCCACTGGAGTTTGTGTTTATTCTTTGCAGACCTGTCTTTTCTATCCAGTTTCCTTCCTGCCGTACTGGAAAGGGAATTCAGATCCCCAGCCTCAACAGGAGCAGAGTAATCAGTCCCCAAGGCTGTCCACATCATATGACACAGGAGAGAATATTTTACTAATCAGGACTGTAAGGGAGTAAAATAAGGTTTTTAGCCCCCCTTAGGCCCATGTATCTACAGATCATGCTTTAAAAAACCAACCAACCAACCACCATACTTATCAAAAACATTTTCACTGAGATAAAGAGACCACAATGCTTAAAGTTGTGTACCAGCCTAGAATATCAGCCTGTTTTTAAGGGGAAAAAAATAAAAGAGGAAGAGATTATTTGAAATTTGATTTCTACTTCTCTTGAAGACAGGTGATCACAAGGGAACACGGTACAGCAGTTTAGCGAGTTCCCATTCCTCAACCGAAATGCCGTAACTGGCTGTGCTCACACTCGGAAGCAGCGTGCGGTGTCCATAACCACAACACAGTAAGAGCTAGAATACCAGCAAGTGCATGATGGCCAATGCTACGGGGTTAATTGCTCAGGGGACACGTTCCAGGTGACTATTCAGTTCCTTGCTTTTTTGTGTCATTTGAGTTAGTCAGGCCTCTCCCATAACCCCAGGTGCGTTTGGCTGGCACACCTGGGAGGCACATCTCACATCTGCTTCAACATGGGCAGAGTGGGCCTCTGACAAGGTGCTGGGACTGAAACCTGTGTTATGAGAAGATAAATCAGGTGGTGATGATCCTAAGATCAGCGTAGCAGCCAAGTGATAAGCAAATCTGCCATAATGCAGTACATAATTGCCTCTGGAATATTTCAGCAGATTATACAAAGGCATAAAGGGCTTCTTAAAATTAAAGGAGGATGCCATTTTTTTTGAAGAGGTATCTTTAGAGCCTCGCACTGATAGGAGTTGGTTAGCTCTGATGTGACAGATTGGGATCACTGGGAGTCAAACATTCTATGTACTGTACAAAGCCTGACAACAGCCATAGTGCCAGCTTTAACAGGGACAGTTTTCAGACACTGTGGATTGGTAGCTGTTTTCTTATCTTCCAGGATTTAAAGATACCACAAAAGTGGCATTTCTTCAGTACCGGGTGCTAGGGATATTTTCTCTACTGGTGATCCAGAGCCAGGAGCCTCTTTCTCTTTTCTAAACACAATTCTGAATATAAGGTGTCAGGCACTGACAAAGTATTTCTTCCCATCCCTTAACCTCGTAAGAATCCCACATCCAATCAAATGAATTACATGAAATACTTCCTCATACATACTGCTGGACAGGGCCACTTATCACATGGTTCACAACACTCAGAAGATCTAGGCCTATACCAGCCTTACGTCAGACTGTCAACAGTCGGATGTATATCCTGCAGTCTTTACAGCAGTGCCTAGCAACGATCAGAGTAGTCACAAGTGGAGAAGAGAGCTGCAATTCTCACAATATGCAGATAAAAAAATTATTCTCGTCATATACATTCAACAGCAGATTTATGCATTCATCTGATTTTTTTTTTTTCATTCTCAAATATAAATGTTAGAACTAAAAGGATACAGGAAAAATTAAGCTTGGTTTAAACAAATGTTACCCACATCTATGACAAACATCATTTCTTTAAGGATCAAATAAACCTTTATACAACATTTCTCTGTAGTACTTTCTTCCCCAAAATCCTGATGGTGTGAAAAGAGAGGGACTGTGAGACATTTTTCCCACAAATGCATTCCAGTGAAAGGTATCATGTGCATTTTGTATTTAATATTAATATGGCAGATCCATATGACTAGTAGTATCGTATGGCATGGATGCCTGCTTTAGGGGGTTCTGTGGTTTGTTTCACCAGAGTAAAAAGGGAAATGTATGTGTTTCAGCTTCCTCTCAGCCGTGGAAGTGTGCCAGATTGTGAATGGATAGCAGATTACATACATGGAGAGCAGATTACCTACCGTGCATACTAGCGCTCTCCATCTCTTTCTCTTCTTTCCATCGATTCTTTCCACAGAAATTAAGTTTCAACAGTTTTGAAGGAGGTATCTCATGGATCACATTTTTTGTAGAATGGGGTTTTCTATCAGTGACCTTTACAAGTGGTACATTGGCAAAAGTAAAATTGCTTTTCTACAATATTCACACCATCTTATGAACCAAATAATTTGTAATTTCACTGTGAAATAAGTACAACATTAAGTGAATGCTCCACATTTACCTTTCTTACACTACTCTTAGAAGAAACATATGTCTTTGACCAAATGTAAATGCAATGCCCAACTTACAATTATGAATTTAATAAAATAAATAATCAAGGAGTTCAGCTACTTAAAAGCACTTGTGGCATGAAAAACATTAGACATGTAAGCCATATGTTGATAAAACACATGAATTTTTTTGTGTTTTACAACTATGAGAAATCAGTTATTATAGAGCTTGTGGAAAATACTGGATTGACTGTCCGAGTAGTATGTAGACCCAGTGAACACTTTTCCCTTACCATTCCCATGTGTATGCTTCAGCCCTGCCTGAAGTAAGGGACTATCTCATGATGAACAGAAGCAGGTTTCCGTGGTGCCTTTTGTCACGTGAAACACAAATAGTATTGCCAGTGCCCTCTGTGTCAACAGTTCTGGTGTTGAATACATGAAGCCATGGGAAACTACGTTTCATACAGGTGATATGAAACTACGTTTCATACAGGTTATAAGAACACATCATCACTTCTTGTCTGAGCAGGATTTAAACCAGCAGCCCAGAGATGAAGTTGTTTTATTGCAAAAGCAGTAACTTTTAGTCTGGTTTCTACTATGCACAGAAGGATAGCCTCTGTCCGGAGGAATGTACACTCCAAGTACAAGAAAACCCAACAGATGGATACAATAGTGTGACCAAATTAGTCAATGTAAAAAGCACTGGGTACAATACATCAGCCTCCAAATAAATCACCTGCTACTGGTCCCCTGGGTCATTCAGGCTCCTTCCTATAGACGTAAGCATATCTTTCAGTGATTTTCTCAGCAGACAGACAAGCCATTTCCAGTTTTAAAATTTGTCTGAGGTATTTGAAGGGATCCTGTGTTACTGGTTAATGGTAAAGGTAGGGAAAGGGGGTACTTCACATCAGGATGGCAGGTGAAGGTATTGCTTTTAAGAAATTAACCACTTTGCACTCAGGCATCTCAGAGCCTCTTGATTCTACTATGATGCTGAGCTGCAGCTCTCTATCTCTAGCATCTCCTTTGCAAGCTCTAGGACACTGAAAATCAAAAAGCAAAGAAAAATATTAAGTCTTCTGATGTACCTCGATTTGCAGCCTTAAAGACTAACTAGAACACTTAAGCATTTATTTGCTTAATTTGAATTTATTCCTTAAACCCACCAGTGCTCTTATTAAATTTTAGCCTGTCAAAATGGTGAAATCCAATGAAAGTTAATGGCAACATTCTTTTAATTGGAGATTATCAAAGCAGTTGTGGAATAAAATCTTATCAATAGACTGAAACAGGCAAAATACAGATTAATACCAACAATATGTTCCAAATAACAATGCAGTAATGGATTGGTGTTACATGGAATTTTAAATATACTTTTTTTAAGGTTAGCTTTACAGTAAAGATAAGATAAAGTTCTTTACCCTTGATTAGATTCTAAGATAGTCTAACAAAGGTACAAACCACCTTTGTAATACAGAAAAGTCATTCAGAAATTGTTATCTCTGTATTCAAAGCTGGAAAGGAGTCCCATGGTCCTTCACCCTGTGTTGCTACTGATAAGCCACTGCTGTTACAGCTGAACTATGTTTCTGTTATAAAGCTACCTCTATTGAAAATATAATTTACCTCAAGCTTAACAATTTTGGATTCAGAAAGGCAGGTGCAGCATAAACACAGCACACAACCAGATGCTGAAGCCACTCAGACAGGGAGCACCTGAAAAGCAGAAGGCATCATGTGTTAGTGTCACTACGCAGCTCAGCATAATTTGCCCAGTATAAATTGCAATATGGAGGAGTAAAATGTTAAACCACTGAAGCACATGTACTAATAGGCTTTAATTCCAAACAGGATGGGAACAGCAGGAAAAACTCTTCAAGGGGTTCTACGGTCTGGATGAAGATGCTAACCCACCCCAGTGCTCCCTCCTTTTCCACTAGCAGCTCTGCAAACAAGGTTCTGCTGCAGATAAAGGTTGTGATCTGAGGGTCCAGAGGTGGAGAGCTCAGCCTTAAATTTAGGCAAAGAATACAGGAAAGAAGGAGAAGGAAAAGCTCACTCCTTCAGGCTACATTTTACACAAGCTAGTGCTTAGCGTCGTGTAATGCTACTAGCAGCATATAGTTGCTAATGCCATCTGACAACCTTCATTATCTCTCACTGTGGGTAAATCCAACATCCTTGCTGTTTGTCTCGGTCAGACATGATTTGAGGCATGAGTTAGAAAGCTGTTTAGAGAATTGACTGTAACCCACCTTCAAAATACAGGTCTGATCCTGGTGGATGCTGCGGGACTGCACACCCCACTGGAGTGCGTGTCCTTCTCCTGCAAGCGGGAGGGCCTGACCTACTCACCACTCAGAGCCGGGGTTTGCAGCGCCTGGGTAGCGCTTGCACCGTGTTGTGTCGCTGGGGTGCTGGGCCTGGCTCCGTCCAGCGCCAGCTGAAGGCTCTGGAGCTGCAATGCATTCAGATGCTCACGCTGCAACCTGGTAACCATGGCGGCATTTTCAGGTCCCAGGTTTGCTATTTGTTCTGGGGACAATGCCTGGGAGGAATAAAAGCCAGAAAAAAATGGGTTTAGGCTGTCAATTATATAAGGCAGGTAAGGAATCAGAAGTCAGCACTGCCTTGGCATTTGGAATGAGGCGAAGTAGCCTTCAACATTGTGTTGCTATAAAAGAGCTCAATAGAGCTTAAAAAAATCCTCTGCATTCATTTACTTCACTGACCACTCAGCTGTCTTTCACCTTTCTCTTTGCTGCTAGGATCTGACACCTTGAGAAGCTTTCTATGCCAACACTGTATTGGACACTTCTTCAATATATTGCTGGCATTTAATTTTCCAGCCATTTATTTTCTGATTTTTTCAAAGACTGGTGACATTGTACATCCTCCTGTGTTCTCATTTATTTCCTCTTACATCTGCTCCCAAGCAACCTCACTTGAACCTGTGTTGGACCTTTGATTAGAGTTAGCAGTAGAGCAATGAGATGAAAAAACTCACGCTTTAATCTCATTATTCAATCTTCTCTTTTAGACTAAAAATCTTCCAAGCTTGGTCATATTAAAACTCGTGTTTGAATATGAAACATGGTAATCATAATCTTACAGTAATTATCTTATATCACATAGCAATTAACCAGTTTGTAAAGCCTGCATGTATTGGGAGTGCTGGATTGCTTTGATTCTAGTTAGCATTCTGCAGGCACAAGAATTTTAGCCCTCCTACACAAGCCTTCTTTGCAGCAACAATTCTGCATTGGGTTCTACTTTAAAGAGACTAAATTCCCATTCTAAGTAGGTCAGACAATGGAGCAAATAATTCCCAATTTTTTATAGTCTGCTAAATGGTGTGCACTTTTAAACTGAGTAAACACATGTAAATGCCTACAGGTCCAGAAATTTTGAATCGAGCCTCTTCCTAATTCAATTGAAATCCATAATACAATGTAATTTGTCATAAATCAAAATCTGAATAACATACAGTCCTAAAATGAAGCTATACAAAACCCATGTTAAAACAAAATCTGCTTTGAATCTTTCACATACAGAAAACTCCCCCAAGAAGGTGCCCTCTTCTTTGTTAAGCACATTTGGTAGTGTCTTTACTATTCTTAATAACAAAAATGTATGCTATTGGAAAGAAATTCTACAAGCTGCCATAGGTCTTCGGCTGTTTTTCAAATAAATAGCCTCACTAAGGACATTTCAAACTTAACGCAACTGCCAGTGGTCCTGTGCAGAACAGTTAGTGTTCAAGGAGTTTTTCTCTGTTATGGAAGCTGACACAGTTAACTATCTGTTTAGCTCATCTGTCCATAAGTAAATTGTTTGCCTGAGCATCTGAAAGAGACCCACCTATGCAGAATATTAATCTTGTCACTAAGTCAAATAAAGTCTGGGGCAATGATCTCAAGATCCATGTTCTAATTTCTGGTCAACATTCAGGCCTGGTATAATTAGATGTAATTCCTTTCTGATGTCTATCTACTTGTACAATCTGGCTTTTAGAGTTAACTCATGAGAATGTTGCCAGATTTTAGGATAATAAAAAAGCTCCTACATAGCAGAGAAATTTGTAGCTGTGATAGCATCCTTGCAAATGTTAATAAACAGAGAAGAAAAGTCAGATCTGAACAGAATGTTGGAAGAAAGAGAGTCCAATCCTTGCTTCCTGATCCTAGATCTTTGCTTTTTCCTTGGGATGCATTCTGAAGAATAAACCTTATCTAGCACAGTTTATGAGCATCACAAATACAGATGATATAGCTGAAAGTTAATGTTTCAGATTCTTGACTGCCTCTCACTTAATACGCCATCGAAAAATTCTTGCTGAAACCCAGAACCAAACTATAAATCAGCTTATTTATACTAGAGTAAAAATTATAGAAATTTGCTTACTTCTTCAATATCAAACTCTTACTTGGAAAATTTCAGGAGGTATACGTCTTATTCCTTTTGGCTGGAAATAAGGCATCAAGTTTTTATCGAATGCTTTTAATTCATCCTCATTCAAGCCACCTAAAAAAGATAGCAATAGAACTCAGTTAATATTGTTTTTATTATATTTATTTTTAGGCTAACACAAATTTTAAGCATTTATACAAAATACCTAGTAAATTGTTTACTCCAGTGCATTATGGAGATAGATACTGGTTCTTTTGTTGTTTTGTTTCTTTCATTATATTCCAACATTTCAAATCACCTGACCTTAACCATTGGTATGGAATGTACTTAAGTTACTTTAGCTTGGAAAAGAGACAAAAGAGACAATGAAAATCAATAAAATCATAAGCACTGTTATTAGGGAATGCTTGTTCACAGCCTCTTCTGGTGCAAGATGAAGGAGCACAAGCACGCAATGCGAGTTACTTCTTCACCCATTAGCCGCTTACAGCGTGGAATCATTGCCGCAGGCATCGGGGATGCTGAAATTTCTGACCACAAACAGAACCGTGTGTGACCTCTGGCTCAGGAAGCCCCTGAGAGCGCTCTGGAGCAGAATCACTCCAGGCTAACCTTGCTCTTTTGCTCTTCCTGGGCAGCCCGTTGTTCCACTGCTGGCGGCAGGATGCTCGCTCAGCCACAGCGCTGCTCCGATCCCATACATTCTCGTAGCAGCACATTCACAAATGGTGAGTGGGTCTGAAATCCTGGTTAGTTTTGCCCTCCTTGATTTACCTTTTTCAACTTAGGGGACTCAAATGACTTCAGGCTGTGCTCCCCAAAGTCGGTTTGAGCAGATTCAGAGAACCTTACGGAGAATACCACAACTTTTCCCTAGTGCTAATGAAACTGCTGGATGTCCATCCCTGCAGGTGACTTCTCTCTGGAAAAAAATGTCTTTTGCCAGTCTAGAAAAATGCACTGCTATGTGAACCTGTCTCTTGATGCTTAATAACAACATTTCAGAACCATCACTGTCTGGAGTCCAGATTTTGTTACCTGCTATAGTACCAATCTCTTGTAAAATAGAGCTGTTCCAGCTGGTAGCAGGACCAAACACAGATTCTGTTATCTTCTTAAACTGTCTCAGAACAGGGGTGCTACACAACAACAGGCCAATTCTTGCAACAGCAGCACTGCAAAAGGCAACAGGGTTAACGTTGCATGCTGCAATTACATACAATATTAAATATGCCTGGAATATACTTAGTCTGCTGTAAGAAGACTAAACCCATTTTCGAGTTAAAAGATATGCATACAAATTGCATACAAATGTTTAGTGCTTTGAGAAATAAAAAGTTTCTCAACACAACACTTGAATGGTGGGATATAAATGGCAGATAAAATCTAAAATAGAATATATTTTAAACAACCAATGTACGCCTTCCATAACAGTTATTGCCTTTCTAAAAGCATTAAAGTGTCCTTTAGGCTCTTGAAATCTCGAAGGAAAACAAATTGCTTAATAAATCCTATCAATAGAGATACTAATAAATATTTCATTAAGTATTAAATGCAGTACCTGAATTCAGCAGTCCTTATGGACATGATTTCCGAGGAGTTCAGAGCACAGAGAATAGCTCCTAAGCCAACTAAATCAAAGCTTTTTAGTGTACTGATCGTCTGGCCAGAGTCTTCTAGAAAACCTTGCAAAATAGATCTTGCCTACAAAAGCAGCGAGATATTATACATGAACAGTGCAAATATAATTGAAGGGTTTGTTACTAGAAGCTCAAAATCTTACCAGAAAATATGGACCATATATAAACCTGAGCCTTCCCAATGTAATTAACTGGAGTTTTGCCACGGCTTTCAGGCGGAGCACTGTCACCACCTATATGTGACACTTAAACAGGGCACTGTCACATAACCACCTCCCAAGTGCAATGTGCAAGTACTCTGTTCCTCTTCTGCCGGGTCACGAGGAAACACTTCACCAGAAGAAACAGCTGTTGAAGTGCCTAACATTTAAATTGCTGGAAGAAAATATAAATCACTCAAGGGGATCAATATGAAATTTTTAGTTTTTCTAACACTCAGGTTGTCTTGTTTAATTCAAGTGTCATATATAGGTGGTGACCTGTGTTTGGGATTAATTTTCACATATGAGTAGGATATTGGTACCAAAATGCCTTTGCAAGCCTAAGTTATTTAGGATGGTGCTCATCTTAAACTAACCACTTAAAAATGGTATGTCTAACTTAGGCCTGACACCAAGGCATCCTTCAAAGACAGTAACAGAAACAAGCGTCTTTCAAGACTTCCTAATCTATCCACAATGCTGAGCCTCAAATGACTAGCTCAAACCGGCTGCTTAAATTTTAGAAAACTGAAGTTAGGCGGAATTAATCTCTTTGAACCAGCTATTCTTACAGCAGGAAACCTCAAAAGCCAACTACTATTGTACAAAACCCTCTCAAGTGCTTCCTACTGATGGTGCTTTTCGGAACAAGAACCTATTAAACAGATTTGTGGTATTTTGCCAAAGCTGGCTGCAACCATGCCAGCATCTGTGCTGTGGAAGAGCCCTGATGGGATGGGTCACACAGTCAGAAGTACGCTGCCAATTGCATATACAAATACAAGCTTTTAACTCTTATTATGAAAGTCCCGCTGACAGAACTAGAAGTTATTGAAGGAAAGGAAGATGAGAGGAGCCTGTCTGCTAACAACTGAGGCCTCTAGGGCAATGGATGCTGGGGCTGGAGGACACAGTGCCTCTTCAGTGATTACTCCTGGTTAGGAAGGTCTGATAGAGGAGGTATTAGTGTCTGTTCTGGGGCTGGTGTGAGAAGAGGGGCTGACCTCTTTCTACTACTTAGTGAGCAAGTGCTAAACAATACTCTCATCACTACCACGACTAATATTGATTGATGTCCTCTTGGCCACCTCCCCAGGGAAGCCAGTGGCCAGGCAGGCACCAGGGCTGACCTATCTGCCACTTTCACTGGGGTCCCAGCCACAAACGGCAGCAGGGAGCAGTGAGGATTGCTGCGTCTCTTTCTTAGGTGATTCTGGGATTTCAGTCCCGAAGGACGTGAATCCAGAGCTTTTCACCAGGAGTACCTTCAGTAACATACTTACCTGGGGAAGAGTCCATTCTGTTTGCTGACTAAGGACAGAAATGGTGTCAATAGAATGCAAATCCAGCTCTTCGATTTCATGTTCAGTGAGTGCCAGAGCAATGCGGCCCAGAGAAACAATATGGTAACTCTTCCAGTCTGCTAGTGATCCCCAAACCTTCAGAAGAGATTCATTAATGTACAGTGTCTATTAGATCATTATGAATCTTCCTCTATACACACCATTCTCAAACGCCTTGATTTTAAATGTTCCAGTACCTGAAGTGTGCTTCTCTGCACACCAAAGGCAGAGCTTACGTATTGTTCTGCTTAGGCTTTCAAGGTTCTACACCAATAACGGTTAGTTTTTCTAAAATTGCTGTGACTTCTACAGCTTGAGTTTGTTGATAAGTCAGTGCAGGGACTGCTGGAAGTGTTGCTGCAGGAGCAAGTACCACTAAAACCAATAAAAATGTGAGTCTGTGCTGAGATCCACACTGTTACGCTGCTACCACAAAAGCAGCACCTGGGCTACCCAGGCTCCTACATCAACTGCAAATGCTCCAGTGGAGTGGCTTGAAATTGCTTTTGCGACCAGTCATCGCGGCTCAGTCATTGACAAGTAAAGCAGAAATCAAAGTAGAGAACTGAGTAATACAGACAAATAGCCAATTCCTAAAGTTCTGATTTCTAGTTTTATGTGCATACAATATTAAAAATTAAAAAAATAATTTTAATGTCTTTGTTCAGATACAGTTAAATCCGTCAAACTCTGTAAAAACAAATAGATAAGCGGGGGCTCTTCTGTACCAGTACCGATGTATTTCAACTGACAAGCTTCACTGCTTTTAACTTTATCTGTGATGTAGTTACAGTGATCCTAAGGCTGTCACAGACCAGGCCTAAGAAAATTTTGGTTTCAGAAAAAGGTCTGTCTGAATAAGGAATAATGAAAGTCCATCAAAGGCTGAATTTGCAGAGGCTGGAACTGTCAATTACATTTAGTTAGAAACAATAGAAGACAGTACTCAGTGGTCAGTATCTCTCAGGATGTGGCCAATTGTCTTTACAGAAAAAAGACACTGGGTTTTGGCTGGAAGAAGTGCCTTGAACAGGCATATATTTTAAAAAAAAAATAAAGCTTCCTTTAACAGTCTCATGTAGTCCAGCAACTTTGCTTTATGTCAGTCAATACATTACAGTTTTCTAGTACATGCTGCTAACTCTACATAGAAAAATAAAACTAAAAGCCCAGTCCTGGGCTAAATTGATCATCCATGCTGTCTGATTCATAGAAATATTTATTACATTTTCAGGATAGCTACAATCTTAACTGGTTTTGTTTGTTTGTTTGTTTTTTAAATTAGATCAAAGCTGGCAATGACTTGCTGAAGGAATATCTCTGCAGTTGCCTACTAAATAGTCTTTGCACCTTCAGGTACATCTGAAGCTGTACCATCTGCGTCAAATGAAGAAAAAGGGCCAGATCTCTGGAATAAGATACTCCTTACATGGAGTTGCAGACTATCTGCTGTTCATACCACCACACGTATCCAACACAGAGCAGCCTCAGGACTGCCGAGCTGCTTTCTCAACCATGACCCTCGGTTTAAGGATTTAAGAGAAGCTTTGCTGGACCTGTACCTCCTGACTGAGATTCCGATGGATCTTTTATGTTGATTTTACAATGTCATAAAGAAAGAGAAAAAGGGTCTAAGCTTGGGAAATTTCTATCTTTTCAAAAGAAAAGAGATAGTGAAAAGCACTAGCTCCATTTTAAAGCTCTTAATTCTTCAGCTTAAGAGCTACATGAAACACATGCAGTTAAAAATATCATGTGTCTATTTCCTGATCTAGGTCATAAACTACAGAATTTGAAGGACTTCATAAATAGTATTATCTGACAATGCTGGATGAAATCTCTGACATAACGATATAAATAACACAACACATGAAACTGAAATCTCCTTTGTCCTCATTCACCTAGAGACCACAGATCCATACATCTGTTACTACCGCAGAGCTTGGAGACCTTCCACTTCCAAGTGAGCTAAGCTTCTTACTTTCATTAAGACACAATCTGATAACTAGACTTTTTGAATTAGTTTGGGACCATGACTAGTACACAGTTTCTTTTAGAGGAAATCAATCAATTAGGATAAATTAAAGCTGGCTTAATCAAACCTTTAATCAAAGATGCCCTTTAGTTAATAACATAACAGCATCTTATGCACATAATTTCTAAGCGCTTTGCCTGTACTGTCTGATTTCTCCTGCTTCACATTCAAATTAATATCTAGGAAGTCTGGCTTTGTCTAGCAGCAATCTGTCTTACAAACACTCACACCGACAGAATATACTTTCATTTGGTGCACTACAAATCTGTATATCTTTGAACTGAATATCGCGGGGATTTGAGTGTATTAACCTTGCTGGCAATTTCTCGACAACAGGTATCACATATCATTATGTTGCACTGATGTAAAATATTTAGTTCCCACTATTTCAGATGAGCACTGTTTTTATTTTCTTCTAGGATCACACTTTTTTTCCCTTTTCCTACCCACATCTGTGTGCTGGCAGAGGGAAGCTGTCTTGGGAAGAATGCATCTGAGGCAGTGGGATGTTGTCCTACTGCAATAAGGCAGCGGAGACAGAATTGCACAGAATTGCTCACCATCTGCTTTTGAAAATCTGGTTAGTGCCACTTCTGTTTGAGCACCTGCAGTTGAGGAGTTTTAGAAGCTCAGCTTCACTGCTAAAAACCGCACTGTTGGCTTGTCTACCCAAAAGTCATGGTCATCTCCACGCCTTGGGCTGTAGCTGCTGATTTAAGGAGATGCTGCTCAGGCGCACCTTGTCCCCTGATCCCGCTTTCCTCCAGAGGTCACAGCCCTCACATCTCCAAGCGTCTCCACTTGTACTACTCGTGCAGCCAACTGCCCTTGTAGATGCTTCCTAACCTCATTCTGTCAGAATGATCTGATAGAACCTAAAAAGGACTTTTAAAACATTGGATCGTTTTGACAGAACAGGATTACAGAGTAGCTAGCCATGCAGAGATGGAAGCAGAGAGCAGATAACCTCCAGCAGATGCTGGTGACAAGAAGCTGAAGACAGGCTGGGGACTGTAACCTCTTCACCTCTGGGTTTTCTCCAACCAAAACAACTTGTCTGACTGCACCCTAAGGCTTTTCCTTGCTGAAAGAAAGGTTGGGACACTACCTGTTTCCAAGCAGTGCAGGAAACCACAAAGCAGCAAGAGGAGGTCACCCCCCCAGAGGAGTGCAACACCAGCAACAGGGATGGAGTGAGGTCCGACTTCTGTCCCAGCCCACAGCTGGTCGGGGCAGCACTGCCGGGAGCCCAGACACCACGCTGGTGCTCTGCCCCATCACAGCGTGCTCAGCTGTGCAGCACAGCGCTCTCCCCGGAGGACTCTGGCACAGACCCTGCGCTGCAGCGCCAGCGGCGAGAAGTTTTAGTCCCAGCCTCCCGCACCGCTGCTGCAGCCTGGGCATCACGCAGGGGCTGAGCCCAGGGCAGAGGCCTCTCTGAGGAGCTCAAGAGGAGCTGCGCTGCTGCGCTCTGAAAGACAGAGGTGACAGTGGTGCTGCAGCAGTGGTGACAAGAGCTGAGACTGCAGCCTGGTTCCTGCCCGTGAATCTACAGCCCAGCAAAGACAGAGGTCATCTCTCTGCTGTCTTTCCAGAACTTGCACTCACCGATACCATCCTAGTAAAGACAGACTACATGCATGTGGGTTTTTTCACTCCCTACAATTTCCCATGGATGGGTTTGTCCCTGGCTGTGACAAGAAGGTGGGAGAATGAGCTTTATTCAGCTAGTAAGTCTCTTTCAGTCAGCCTGGTTTTTACACCACTGTAAACTATATTTAACATTCATCTAGACATTTTAATACTCTGAGCTTAATTCTCAGCAGGCCAATCAACAGCCTATAGTACTGCTTGCTGATTTTTCATTTATGAAACAAAAGTGAGAAGCAAGTAACTGAAAAGCAATTCAACAGTCAAAGTACTTAAGTTTTTCAGCTGCCAATATCTCAGAACAACTTGACTCTAAAGCAAGGGCAATAGTCTTCTATCACCATCTCACATTATTTTTCCAATAAACAATAGATATTCTTGCAGCAGTAATCACACTGTCACAGCACAGTTATTTTAGAACTGCATAGTTCAATAACAGCAAATCAAATTATGGATTTAATTTTTCCTTTCAGATAGGATAGTTACCTGCTTGGCTTTTTCCTTCAAGGCAATAAGCTGGGAGCTGTTAAAACCTGAGACAGTCCCAAGAAGTTCCACATTTTTCTCAAAAGTCCCTGCATCCATGCATTTCAGTTCCTGAACTGACCAAAATACATTTGCTTCTGCTAATTTAATAATTTCATTTGAAGAAGGAGCTCTGGTTCCCAGGCAATCTGGAAAAAAAAGTCAAATAGCAAGAGTTTTCCTCATGGGGACTGAACAAAAAATCAAAGCAATACAGAGATTTAAGAGGGTGACAGATTATGAATTAACTGCAGCAGATGAGATACTGATAAATTAATTATCTTGCAATGAAATAATTTATTTAAATATTTACGTTGTTAACATTGTGAATATAAAACTAGAACTTGCCTAACTTGCAAGAAATTTGTTATATTCTTTGTCCTGCACAGGCAGTGCATGCTGGAAAAGAAAATAGGAGCAGACATATATTTCAGAACAGTTACAATATTGCACGCCACAATAAAACTAAAATCTGGATGTGTGCAATAAAAGCAACCAATATCTTACAAGTTTCTTTCAAGTCTAATTCCCTAAAGGCACCAAAATCCAGGCAAGGGTTTATTCTGAGGTAAAACCACTATTCCCTGGGAGTGAATAAACTTATCGTCATTCAAACAGCACATATGTGAATACAGTTCAAAAGGAAAGTAACAGACATGAGAGGTCACAGAATCACAGAATGTCAGGGATCAGAAGGGACCTCGAAAGCTCCTCCAGTCCAATCCCCCCCGGAGCAGGAACCCCCAGATGAGGTTACACAGAAGGTGTCCAGGCGGGTTTGAATGGCTGCACAGAAGGAGACTCCACAGCCCCCCTGGGCAGCCTGGGCCAGGCTCTGGCACCCTCACTGTGGAGAAGTTTCTTCTCATATATAAGTGTAACTGCCTGTGTTCCAGTTTGTGCCCATTGCCCCTTGTCCTATCATTGGTTGTCACCGAGAAGAGCCTGACTCCATCCTCGCGACACTCACCCTTTACATGTTTATACATGTTAATAAGGTCACCCCTCAGTCTCCTCTTTTCCAAGCTCAAGAGCCCCAGCTCCCTCAGCCTTTCCTCACACGGGAGATGTCATCCATCCATCCACTCCATCATCTTTGTTGCCTTGCGCTGGACTCTCTCCAGCAGTTCCCTGTCCTTCTGGAACTGAGGGGCCCAGAACTGGACACAATATTCCAGATGTGGTCTCACCAGGGCAGAGTAGAGGGGCAGGAGAACCTCTCTCGATCTACTAACTACCCCCCTTCTAATACACCCCAGGTACCATTGACCTTCCTGGCCACAAGGGCCCAGTGCTGGCTCATGGTCATCCTGCTGTCCCCAGGACTCTCAAGTCCCTTTCCCCTACACTGCTTTCCAACAGGTTGTTCCCCAACTTACACTGGAACCTGGGGTTGTTCCTGCCCAGATGCAAGACTCTACACTTGCCCTTGTTATACCTCATTAAATTTTTCCCCGTCCAACTCTCCAGCCTGTCCAGGTCTCTGATGACAGCACAGCCTCCAGTGTCAGCCACTCCTCCCAGTTCAGTGTCATCAGCAAACTTGCTGACAGTGCACTCTGTTCCCTCATCCAAGTCGTTGATGAGTATATTGAATAGTACTGGTCCCAGTACTGACCCTTGAGGCACTCCACTATATACAGGCCTCCAACTGGACTCTTCCCCATCGACCACAACTCTCTGGCTTCTTTCCTTCAGCCAGTTCTCAGTCTACGTTGCTACCCGATCATCCAGTCCGCACTTCCTCAGTTTAGCTGCGAGGATACTGTGGGAGACTGTGTCAAATGCTTTACTGAAATCAAGACAGGTCCTTTTACTCTGAAATACCCTGACAAAGACATATGTCTTGTAAGACTTGCCTGACATTTAAACAAGGTGAAGACAGAAGCTGGATGTGCCAGAGAAGCACAGTGCTTGTTCTTTATGTCAATCATGTTGTTAAAATGTCAGGATGTAGAGAAGGCTGTTCACTTAACAACAGAACTGTTTGGACAGACAAACTCCATTTAAAAAATCTTTACGGTCAGGTTCTGGCCCTACACATGATGAAATGAGACAGGTTCCATTGTGTGTTTTAACAAATCCTGGTCTTTGTTGACATAATCTGCCTCTAATATTGATGGAAAGCAGAAATTAGAATCCTAATGTGGTTGCTTACTGCTTTCTCTCCTGTCACTAATTTAGGAAAACCTTATTTAATAATTATCTACACCAAATAATCCTTACATGCCTTCAGATACAGTCATTACCAATAAAAAGCAAGAATTTCACAGATGTTGTGCCTGAGCTAAGCTCTCCCAGATAAATAAATTAAAACGAGGATCTACAAAGTAGATTTGCACTTTAAAAGGAGGCAAAGGAGGGATTTATTTGCATCAAAGGAAGCTGCAGTAGTGGGTAGAACACTGAAATGATTGAATCTGTTGAGCAAACGAAAATGTTGTTCAGCTTCCACTGTACCAGCTGATGTTCTGCTCTCCCTTTACACCGCCCTCTTGTGAAGCTGCATTGTTTCCCTTTTCCCTGCTGCAAAAGGTCAGCTTTTATCATGTAAATACTACCCATCCAGACACAATGCAGTTTCCTTCCCCAAGTCATGAACACCTAATATTTTGTGGTTTGGGAGAAAACATTTATTTTATTATTTGTAACACACCAGATACATTGGCTCAATTACAGAGGAAAATACTAATTAGACTCCTGGCTTTGCTTCCTGTATCTGATGCTACTTCACTCTTTCTTTTGCTATATAATCACATTTAGTTTGATGAAGAACATATTATATATATAATATATTATAACATCTCGATACTTGAGGAAAACAACTTGAATTCTTTTTCCAGCACTGCCACTGCTTTCTGGTAGCATCTCAGACACACGATTCCCGAGTTTTGCGTCACGTGTTCCCTCTTGCCTAAAGCACCACCTTTGCTTCTATCTTGATGCAGACTTAGATGCTACAACTCTATCACTGGTAATGTTACTGTTATTCATATTAGCTCACAACTGCACTGTGAGAAATGCAAAAAAGCAGGGTGGTAGCATGAAGAGCATCAGTGTTATTCTAGAGCTATTTCCATAATACCCAATTTTCTAGTGATTTACAAATCAGCCATAAAACTACTTTCTTTTTTTCTTTCATTAGTTGTGTGGAGTTGATAAGATTATGTTTGGTAACATAACTTCAATACCACACTTGGACTGCAGAAGTATTTCTTGGACTAGCACAAACAATCCTTCAGTTTTTCATTTCCCAGACTCCCCCCTAGTTGAGCTCTTGCACCCCAAATGAAGCACCAAAAGCCTCCAACAGCCTTGGATCCAAGGCATCCTTTGACAGAAATCATTAGCTTCACTGGCAGGTTTATATCAGTTTAGCAATGCAGAGACAGCTCTGCAATTGCACTGGACATGAGTTAGTCTGATTAGAGAAGTCTTTGGGATTCATATTGTTGGGATCCAGAGGCCTAAAAAAGCACATGTAAGGACACAAGCATACTGAAATACCTGATGCTGAACATTTAGTCCTGTGGCCCATGTCTAAAGAAATATAATTTATGATCTGATGGTTTACTTGTTTGAGGAACAGTAAATTTCATGCATACAGATGGACCAATACTCTGCTATTCCACCAGCTCAATTCTGTTTTTTTAGAGCATGATAATCGTGTAATGACCCCTCTGATCAACAGAGGTCATTTTTTTCAGGCTATGCAAAAATACAACTCTGTAGAACACCCTCTGTCTCTCTCTGTATATGAATACAGCATTATCAGCAGCAAATTCATTCCCAGAGACACACAGTCATCATTCAGAATTGCTGTTACACAAGCAGATGGATTTCCATGGTGGCTCAGGGCTTGCTGAGAGCTTGGACCTGTATTCTGTAAGGCAGAGAACCAATGGGGAGATTTTCAAAGACATAAAGGCAGACAGTACCAAATTCCTTGAAATTGTTGGCGTCTGAATCCCCAATAGTGCTCTCACAAGCCACCCCACAGCAGGGCGGCTTTCTGTGGCACAGGATGGCATACCTTAAAAATGCTACCGGGTGAATTTCAAGTAAGAGGAAGCATACAGTTATTGTAATAATAGAATATAGTCAAAGTATGTACCTTACACAAAGCAAATGATCCATCCGTCACCAGATATTCTAATAGATTAGTTTGGTTGCTAACTGAAATACCTCTTAGATTATAACAAACTTGGTCCATTTGGATAGAGAAAATACAGTGCCACTAACGTCCGATTTAGGAGCAGCCGAGTCTGCATATGCTCACTTTTGGCAAAGGATTATCTACCTTTTGGCACAACACTAGCTTGCCACCTTCACAGCTCTTTGATTCAACGATTTTCACTTAGATTACAAAGGAAAGTAAGAATCAACAAAAAAAGTAAAAATAAACCTTCTAATTCAAATAATTCATTTTTTTCCCTTTGTGCACTCAGGAGCATTCCAAGAGATGCTTAACTACATAATCCTGTAATGACATTAAGTGTTTCAGCAATTAGTCAATGCATGAGACAACTACAGGCAACAGAACGAAGACTCACACTGTTTTTGCTAGAAGCCTGAACCTCTTTATGTTACTCAACGCTTTACTTTTTATCGTCTGGCTTCTCAGAATGCATTTGATGACAAGGTGAAACAAAAAGTCTGTTTGAATTGCACCATCATGGCCCAAAATGACACCATTGTAAATCCGGCATTTTGCAGAGATAGCAGGTGAAATACTGACCAGGTGTGGTGAGAGATGATTCCATGTTGGCAGTCGCATTGGAGACAGATTCAAATACAGCTGATAGAAGCTCTTCAGCTGAAGAAATCCGTCCAAATGTCTTTCCTATTTGTAAAATGATATCTGGGAACTTCAAAAGAAAGAATGAATAAGATTTCTTTCTCTCTTTCAAAACAAAGGAATTTGCAGAGAAAGACTTGTGCAGACCTCAGCAAAGTAGGGGTTAATAACAGCTCAGCCTCCTTCATATTTGATCAAATATTTCAGAAGAGGAGAGTAAATTGGCTGGTACTGAAAGGTTAACAGCCTATGTTTAAGGGGAATAAAAATTCTAAACAGAGCAAATTCTGAGTGATTCTCCCTGTCGTATGGCCTCTCAGTTTCTGGCAACACCTGAGCGCTGCCTGATTGGAGCCTGTGTCCAGACCCTCCTGCAGCGATGAGTTCCAACGTTTTATTATGTGCGGTGCGGAAAGTAATTATTTTTGTTTGTCTTAAATTTGCCAGATAAGAATTGAGGATAGGGACCCAATTAATTTATGAGAAATAACTTCAACTTCTTCACCTATTTTAGGCTTTTTGGACCCCTCTCCTCCACCCTGCTAGTCACGTTCCTTTCAGATGGAGTCCTATTAGTCCTATTCTATTTCATCAATTATAAGCATTATCTCCTGAGGAAAAGTTGCTGACCGTGCTCACATATTTCTGCTGAAGAATGGACTCCTCATTCCAGTATATTTTACTATACATAAAAATGATAAGATTATAAGAACTAAAGAGGGCAAAGAAACTACAAAGTGCAACACTGAGGCTATCAGTTGTTACGTGTGCTACGCTGGCCCTAGGGCAAAGGGCCACATGAGTAAATGCTAATTTGATCAGTATGATCCCATTATTAACAGGATAAGAAACATAGCTTTCATGATTGGAAGACAGGGGAATGGAGGAAACAACACCGCAAGCTGTAAAGTACTAAAAATGTTTGAGTCTGTGTCACTGTAAATGTACCATTCTCTTCCCTACATGACAATGTACGACTCTGATTGTATTCATGCAAATAATTTATATTAATATTAATAATTAATAATTAATAATTTACAATACCATTACTTTCAAGAAATCATCTCAGAAATTTTGGTGGAGTCAAGAATGTGTGAAACATTAACATGATTCTGTGTCAAGAGAATTATTTACCTAGTTTAGCATTTGGGTTACATAATTTAGACTGCATTACAACATTCGCAAATCCAAATTCTAACGTTATCTTTTGCAAATGTATAAATTCTAATAAAAACATACCTTTTCAGCAAGGACATTTAATTCCCCTTTCGACAGCAGAGCTACAAATGGTCCAACATCTAAAGTTGTTTCAGCTGTCCAGTTCTTTGGGGTGCTGAAGAAATATTTTGGAAAATTTAACGGATGAAGAATGTTTGCAGTCAAAATTATACTAAAACTTCAGAGTTTTTCTTGCACTATATCATACAGGAAACACAGAGGCTCCTATGCCAATGTGATGATCCACGCTTACTAGTATCAGTCTGCATTTTCTCATTTCTCTGTGATACACAGGGCATTAGTGGAATTCTCACTATACTCAGAGAAAGCTTCCAAATATTGTGGTGATGGAGCTCTCTCCCTCAACAGCCTTAGTATTGTTAGCATCGCAGTATTCAAGCAAGGAGAAGTAACATTTTTTTAAAAAGACAATTTACCATTTTCTGTCAGGTTCATACTGCAATATTAGTCTGCAAAATGCTATCAAAAAAGAAGTGGAAACCTCATAACAAAAATTGAAACCATGTTTTTTCCGAGAAACTTATCCTAAGGACCAACATGGCTAATACTGTAAGCAAGAAATACTTGCCAGTACTTGCTGCTAAATTAAAGAAAACCCCTCATCTATTCCAACATTTAACTATTTGCAGGTGTATAGGGGCTGTTTTTCATTGGTGTCAGGCAACTGTAACTTTCCTTGAGTCGGCAGGAGCTGTGGGTGCTCAACATTTCCGAAAAACAGGCCCGTGCACACTTCGGAGAAGTGGACAGTTTCTGAACAGACATTCTGAAAAGATCAGGTTCACTGAACAACTCAGAAAAGCAACTCAGTGTGGCACCAGTCTGCTGCTAATGCTGCCTTTTCAAAACCAAGGGACAGAAACATGAAACATAGGTGATCGAACACAACATTTAAATCCGTACCTTATTAGCTCTGTCTTTTTATTGAGAGGTACTGGGTGTTTCAAAATATACGTAGCTTAGCACTAAGCAGTTTGATATTAATCTGACAAATGTGAGCCAACCCTGTTGGCAGTTGACTTAAGAAAGCACTTGGATAAATAATTTTCAGCCTGAAAGAGCCTGAAGAAGATGGTAGTAACAAACCTGTTACTAGTGCATGTGCTCACAGAAAACTGTATTGGGTTTGTTGCTCCACTGTGAGGATGCTTGACAAGTATTTTCTAAATAAAATAAAAATAAAATAAAATAAAATAAAATAAAATAAAATAAAATAAAATAAAATAAAATAAAATAAAATAAAATAAAATAAAATAAAATAAAATAAAATATTATTTAGCACAGAGTGTCATGACTCGATAAAATGGATCTGTGTCAAAATGAATGGAGGGATGTGATCTGGTGGAAAATATGGTTGTTCCATTACTAGAAAAACACAGACTAGGAGGCAGCTGAATGAGCAACTAAAATGATTAGGTGGATCCAATGACAGACTTTGGGACTGGAGGGATGGTTGGAAACTATGTGTTCAGTCTCCCTTTTCAAGTAGAAGATACATCTAAGAGACAATGCAAGAGAGAAACAGCATATTCTTGCCAGATAGAAGACAGCTTTGGTTTTTTGCATGACTGATAGAGCAGTGTTGTTCAAATCAGCCTCCTGATCTGAGTCATTAACGACATCTAACATGCTGTCCACTTGGTTGCTTCAGCTGGTTGAACCTTACATCCCTCTGCTTCTCCTCTAGCCCTCTCCCACTGCCACAGGTGCTTGCAGGCTTCTTTATTTCTCTTCTCACACCAGCACACTATCTCACTTCCATTTTCCCATTCTTTGCATTCTTGTGCCACTCTTTGCCTGCACTGCCCTTTCTCTTGCCATGCCAGAGAGTCTGTTTGCCTGCCCCTCCACAAACATTACATTTTCTCTCCTTTTTCTGCAGGACTTAAGTCATGCAGGGTGTCCCTGGGGTTGTATTTTGTTCCACAGTTATCACATTACACACAAGAACAGAAATGTTATTCTAGTGGATGGAGACCCCAAGCTCGGCCAGTGACAGAAGCTGCTTTATGTTGTTTTCATTGCAGCTCTACCTGGGCACAGAGAGTGGTTGGTATTTGCATGGCTTAACCATTAGCATAAGCAAGGTGGCATATCTAATACCTTACCCATATAATTCGAGGACTTTATATTTAATTTCAGTCTTCTGCTCGTGGCTGAGCTCTCGGCAGAGTTTGAATTGATGAAGGGCTGTTGTCATTGCCTTCAGGGACATGCTACCATGTAGAAAGGCTGGAGGTAAGAGGCAGATTAGATTTCCAAGTAGGTCAACATCATATTCATCAGCAACGGAGCCATTCTGAAACAAGAAGCATTTACCTTGTTGGCAGAGCTAACCTTGGCTCTTGCCCTGTATCACTCAACTGCATCACAACACATTTAAGCTCTGTGACCCTTTAGGGAACAAAGACACGACAGTTTGCACTGGCAACTTAATCTACAATTTCTGCTGAGACTGCTTTATACTTTTTGCTTCTACCAACGCACCTGGCGATATTTAATAAGCACTTGTCAGAGCTTTCAATGTATTCTTTATTCCATAATGAAGCGCACATAAAAATAATTTAAACTAAATCTGCTGCCACAATCTCCATATCCAGGCGACAACCCAACACCTGCAGATGTGGTGCAGTTCTGCCTGGTAGAAGGGCCTTCACATGGCCCCTCATGGCAAAAGAGCCTTCACGTGGCCCCTCATGGCAAAAGGGCCACAAGCTCTTGCTGTCACAACCCTCTGGTGGGTTTCTCAGCAGTTGCCAAAACACCAGGAATTATAGGGCTGGTTAGTATGTATAAATACATGAATATTCACGGCTACATCAAAGAACTATTCTCCCCTAAAAACTGGTGACTGCTGCAGCTCCCAGACAGCAGAAGTCACAAAATCCTGGTACCACCACTTCTCCCATGGAGCTTCCAGTGCCATGTGTGGCTCTACAGGACCAGCACTGCTCTGAGCAAGGGAGAACAGCTCTAGGTGCCAACAGGCGGCTCCAGGCTGTCCTGGACAGTTCACTGTGGTCAGCAACGACACTTCTATGACTTCTTCAGAACACCTTGTCACATGCACGCGGCCAAGGAAAATCGTTAAGGAAGCTATAAAAAGGTTTCCTTAGGCAGGTAACAATAAAATAGAAAAGACACAAAAACCCCATAAGAATACAGATGGATAAGTCAAGAACTAATGTAGGTGGTGACTGACGTTACTGTGTGAAATGAAGTACGAACAGAACCCCAGAACGGCTGAGTTTGGAAGGGACCTCTGGAGATCGTCCGGTCCTCTCTCTGCTCAAAGCAGGTCAGCTACAGCAGGTGGCTTGGGGCCTTGGCACCGAGAGCTTCTCTGAGCCAGGTGACAGCCTAAGCTGCTCTTGTGATTATGAAGAAATCAGAAACTGTGCTATTGCCTTCTGGGCTCCCAGAGCCCATCAGCTGCGGGTTCACTGCACAAACACACAGCACGGGAGCCTGTGTCTCAGGTTGCTGTCCGCATGGAAGAGACCATGAGCATGTGCATGCGGACCGAAGAGCAAAGCAGGCAAGATAACTTCATGATGCACCACATGACAATAAAGGGAAAGAAAACTGATCAACCACTCTCACTTAGTTTGGAATTGTCAGTGGCTAATTACAGATTACTTTTTTTACAGCTGCCCCTCCACTGCTGACCCCTCCTAGCCGTACCTACCAAGCACTCCTGCACTTTTTGCAGGACAGCGTTCTTTTTGTGAAGGCTTGGATTCAAAAGGTCCATGTCAGTCTTCCCCAGGCTTTCAATGAAAGGGACACACGAAGGGCCTGAAACATACTCCAGGTACTCAGCCCTGCAGAAAGAATTCAAATGCTCTCAGAATGTAAACCTGGCCTTCATACACCCATAACCACACCCATAAAGTCTGTGATGATGGAAGAATTTAGAGACAGGCTTGGACTTGAAAAATTATAAACCTGTCAGGCCAGAAAAGTTGCAATTAGCCCACACCTTACTTGAACTTACATCTTTTCTTCTAGTTCATCAGTACTTGAACCTCACTTCAAAAATGGCTAAGGGTCATAACTCACTGCAAGCGGATGAAGGTTTTCTGAGATGCTTTAACACCATATGAAACAAGACTGTCTACACTTCAGAAACTTTTCCACTTTCTCCCTTTTATCAGGAATAATTCTCTGATGAATGAAGATGTGGTAGGTGGGTTAAGGACAAAAAGTAATTTTTTCTTCCATCTTATCGAAGTCCAAGAAAGCCTGCCAAATTAAACAAAATCGTGCTCTTCTCCATCCAGAGTGGCAGACAGCCTTTGCAAATAAAGCCACATCCCAAAGCTGTGCACACCCAGCCTTACAGGGTTTGTAGGCAGGAGCACCAGCGACTTCTGATGGCCTTGAACACAGAATATGCAGTTGTTGGCCAAATAGCTTGGTGCTGCTGTTCGAAGAAAGCCTTTTATTAAAGTCTGTTATTATTTCATTGTTTTTAAATATAGTTATGCTTTTTCAAATGTAATCTTTTTTTTCCCCTTTTTTTTAATTAAAAATTTCCAGGGAAATAATAATTCTCATTTCCTTTTACCCCTTTAAATACGTGGGAATAAAGAAATAAAGAAAAAGGGGAATTAACAAGTCGTGCAATTCAGGAGTTCCTACCAAGGTACAGTTTTTTTTTTCCTGAGGAGAAAAAGCTGTCACAGAATTTTACTTGGCTATTTACACAATGCGAAGTTTCGCTAACTTACTAAAATGTCTTTAAATACACTAACATGTTTTTAACCTTATAGAGCAATAGGCTTGGGTGGTATCCAATGGCTTTGTCCTACATTTCTACCCTCAAAAAAACCCCCAAACAAATATGGAAACCAAGTCTCACAATCTAGGGGGAGGAGGGGCGAGCGGGGAAGGAAAGCAAAAAATCCAGCATAAACTGCACTTAAGCTAGTTTTGTGATTCTAAACAATTATATTAAAGAAAGCTCAATGAATTAACCTCTTTATTTTAGCAGACAACAGTATAAGCAGCAACACACCACTGCCCTGCGATTCAGTCTGCGCACAGAGCTCTTGGCACGGATTTTGCCTACAGTCAGCAACCACTTTTTATAAATTACCACTTGTTTGAACCATCAGTTTTCTTAGGACTGAAGAGGTTATTAAAACAGTGATCAGAAAGGCTACTCTGAATGCACTGCTACAAAGCAGTAACTTCAGATGTAGCAAGATGTAACTTACGGAAGCACTGATAAGAGGAAGGGAGGAATAGATGCATTGGAGACTTTCCAAAACTTCCAAGCCAAACAATTAACCTAAAAGCAAGAAAAAAATTAAAATCTTATACATTCAGAAATTTTGAGGAAGAATTAAAATATGGTTTGTTACATCTTATAAATTATTACATATAAAACTCTGCATATCATCTTCAGCGAGTATTTTTCTTTGGTTTTCTAAAAGTAGTTTAGAGTTTTCTTTTTGTAGACACTGGAGATGAAACATCCTATATTTGGGTGCATGAGAGCATTTGTATGTTTTTGAAACTTATGTATATTTCCAAACAGGTCACTCATGAATTAGCAAGTTAGAAGGACTGTAGAAATTTCTGAGAATTTGTAAGAGACAAATGAAATTACCAAAATGAAGTATGATAACAGACAAATTCACACATAAAAGATCTAAATGAAATATGTTAACAGACAAGTTTACACATACAAGATTTTGGAAAAAAATGAGAATAAAATTAACCAAACTCTAATCTACCTACAGTTTATATATTGGGTAGTATGTTTATATACACAAAGTCTTTTTTGTTTGTTTGTTTTACCTGATATGGAGAAAGTACGTGCAGGTTGTTTTCAAAGAATTTAAAACTGTTCAAAAACATGTCTGTGCCCATACTTTCAATGAGTTGACAAGTTACTCCTTTCACAAGCTGTCCTGCACTGATAGGAAAAGCCAAGTTCAATCTTTTGAATATTTAAGCAGGATCTAGCCCTTCCTCCCCACAACCGTGTCCTAAGATACACTTTCTTGACCCCCTCTCTTTTCTGTTTCTTGTAACTGAAGGACTATTGAAAGTAAAAACGTAATCAAATAGAAAAATATTGACTGAGCTTTAAAATAACCAAAACCTCTGCAATGCTTTAATCCTGATTTTGGGTTTGGAGACCCCTTTTAATGAGGGAGGTGAATTATCCTGTGGTAACAAGGAATGAATAAACATAAGTACAAAATAACCACAGAGTGTTTATGCCTACCTCAGAGTCACTCTCATCACAAAACCAGACTTAAACCCCATTTCAAGAGACACCATTATCCATACCTTAGAAGCTCAACAGGATAGTTTTTCTTAGACAGTAACTCATACAGATACAAAGCCTGAAATGAAACCCACCATATTTAATGTTAAGCTTAGGTAATTCAGGTGCAAGATGCAATAACTACTGCAAGGTTTTTGTGTGCTTGACTCTCTTATGTACTCTGAAGGCATTTCTATGCTCCAGTTTGGCCAACCAAAAGGTTTGACATCCAGTACTGAATTTCTTCTTCCCAAGACAAGACAACACTGACACTCACTATGGGATGGAGTTAAACATGTTCATGGCACATGATCACAGAATAATTTAGGTTTCAAGGGACTTCTAGAGATCATCTAGTCCAACCTTGCATCTCTCTGGACAGAGCCAAAGGACTGATTGTACACACAAATATTGAACCTACAGTACTGGAAAGAAAAAAATTATGTGGCAGAATCTTGAAGACACTTAAATTCAGCATATTAATGCTTTGCTTTCTGCAACATTGTCTCATAATGGTCCCTAAGGTCTAAGTGACCTGTAGTTGTTTATGTCAAGATATATTTGGGGCAGTTCCTTTATTTTCCATATGTTCCTTGAACATATATGTATTACAACACTTTCCCTATTGTTCCATCATACTAAAGTGCAGTAGAATGGGAACCGCATAATCATTTTTACCTGACTTCTTCTTAGTTCTTTTTCTTTCATCATTGAAGAATTATATCCAGTCTGCTTCCACAAATCAGAAAGAGATATTTCTTTAAAGCAAGCTCCTTGTATATCTTTGACTGATGAAGAAAAATCTCCAGATGCAGCTATCTAAAAAGATAAACAGGTAAATACATGACATTTCAAGACTGATGCTTAAATTTACAGGATTTGCTCTTCTTTCTGTTCTGTGTAATATTTCTCTTAAGAGGATAAAAGAAAAACATGTCAGTATTAAAATTGCCACAGGACTAAGCAAGAGACAACCTTTGGAGTATATTAATACTTGGCGTTCAGAAAAAACACTGGAAATATTAACCGTTGAGCTAAAACGCACATCTCTGACAACACTTTAAATCACGTTCAGCATTTCTGGTTGATGTGCTCTTGTGCAGAGAGAACGTGCTACATGCTTGAGTTTATAATCACCTTCCTGAGGATCCCTTGTTGTTGTGCAGGCGATAAGTCAGGTAAGTACTGGGATGTTGTGCCTCGAATAACCTGAGAAAGCTCCTTTGGGTTCATGCTGTAGAATGACTGGGTGCTAATACCAGTTATCAACGCGCCCATCTGACTAACATTATAAAATGACAAAACCTGCAGAGATAACAGCATAAACAGGATGTTTTCTGGCTTGTGAACATCAGATACGTTTAAAAGCAAAAGGTAATAAATAAAGCAAAACTATTATTTTTGAGTACTTAATAAGTTTCTTGCCTGAGGATGCACTTTCCTCAGATTTCTTTCAATTCAGACAAGACTGCCCAGGGAACAAATGCAACCATTTTGTCAGCAGCTCCTTTTTTTGAAACTTCAGAGAGAACCCTGATTCCTCCCATTACAGAATATTTGAATATAGAGTCTGGGATTTCTGATCATCCAAGTTCTGCTTAGGGCAGTGATACAGACAAAATAATGGTCTCTGTTACTAGACAATTACTTTGTGAGGTTCAGTCTTGGATGTTTTTATTTGATTTAAACAAAACTTTCAGACCACTAACAGTAATAAAAGAAGTCTTGTACTAAACTTTTCAAAATTTATGGTTAACACTGAGAAAAAGCCATTTCACTTTAAAAAATACAAGGTAGGAAAGCTGTTATCAGAGGTACCTTTTCATATGAGAGGTATTTACTGGATAAAATCATGACTTGGCTTTTTGCCCACCCAGAGACTTGGTTTAACGTTGCAATAGCGTTATGCACCGCTTCAGGTGACAAAGATTCCAGCTGACTTGAAGTTAGCCCAACCACGGCATCCGACAGAGATCCAAGGACATCATCCAATGTCTGGTTTTGCATGGCAATGTTCAGGAGTTGAGATTTGAGCTAAAGCAAATTAAAAAAGCAGATGGGAAATAAAACTCTGCCAACAACTAATTTTTGTTATCACACAAAACTTTAACTGGAGTTTCTGGACTTGGCATTTGCAACCATTTAGTGACCACATACTTCATAAAAAAATCAAAATTAGAACCATGGTTGTCAAAGGAATATTCAACAGGAGGAAATAGAATGAGAAAACAATGAGCACTGTAAAAAACAAACAAATAAAACAACCAATCAACCAAACAAAAAGGGCTTTTATTCTTTGCATTCTATGATTGAGATCTATTTCCACTTATTTCTTACATCCCAGTCATTTTTTACTCTTTTCTTTCCAAATTCAACAAGAAAGTCCCTCCTCCGCTGTTTTCAGGATTAGGTTAGGCAAGAAGAATGAGCACTGTACCCACCTTCTGAACCTCAGCCTGGAAACCTCTCAACTGATTGCATTTAATCATCTGATGAAGTAAGGCCCGGGCGACAGCAGCATCCATCTGCTCCACGTCATCGTAAAAGCAAACCAATAAACCAAGCCTATACAGAAGAAAAATACATTAGCTAACTTCTGTCATCAAAGGTGCTGCTCTCAGGAAACTGAAATATTGTATGTTTTACCCTACTTGTGCTCAAAACTGGGTGTAATTTCTGTCTGTCATAAGTGCCTTAAACTGCAATCTTTAAAACTCCACGTGGCCTGAAATTGGGGGATGAGGCATACGCACCATTCTCTGTCTTCAGCTCAACTCTACCCAGATTGCTTGTGCTATTGAAAATGTAATTTTCCTGGTTCCACTTGTCATGGCTGTGCTTCCCAAGCTAATGACTCCACTCACCCTGAAATAATTTGCAGTATAATCTCTGCTTCGAAAAGGATGGAGGGCTAAATAAGTCTCTAGAAGTGGCTTGCTGAGTTCTTATCTGGATTGATTGGATGTTTTGAACTCTAAATCCTGCTTGGATTTCACACACAGCATAACTCATTCACATGTCAGGGCAGCAGGTAGAGCAATACATAGCATCTTTATTGTTTCAGGTTTAAACAAAGCCTGCTGTACTTCACATCAAACATACACCTGGGTGATGGATAGAGACCCGTCCAGTTCAACACTGGCCAGGAGAAAACACACAGAGGTTCAGTCTCACTTGTGCCAGTGCAGCAGTTTGCAAGACAACGTTGTGAACCAGCTGTGGAGCTCCTTTTCCTCCATGGTACCCGCGCTGTAATATTGAAGTCAGTATTTCCATTAACCTCTGTAAAGCACAACTGTAGCGGTAGCTGGAGGAGAGGAGCTCTCACACCACCAAGGGTGACCACCTGCTGCAGGCAGACGCCTTGTGCTTATTTACTGCCATTACCCACAGCCCTGCGGAGGAGGTTTGAATTGTGCATCACTCTCTCTGCACTTTAAACTTCAGAGTGATGGTGACGAATTTGTTTGTAGGAGGCCTGAATCAGTCTCCTGTCACTGTAGACAACTAGCCTTTGCTTTCATAACCTACACAGGACAAGAACCTACAAAGCCCAGCTTTCCTGCTGCAGTCTCTGGTTTTTAGCAATTCAGTGATGCAGGCATAGGCAGAGTCCAGGCAATAATGTCCAGATGTGAACTAAATCCACAGTGGACAATGCTGCAGCACTACCACAAACTCAGTAAAATTCTGCAGTGCAGAAAGGCTTAACTTTTAGTTCCTTCAGTCCCTCAGCAACAACCTGCTTAGCAATACAACAAAATACTGCTTCAGCAGCCCATTTGAGTTCATGAGACATCATCAAACTAACATACAAATCAAAGAAACATATATAACTGCATTTTTATAACAAATAATTACCTTCTGATGCATTACTGCATAGCCACCAAGAGCTCTTCATCTCCTTTGGGATTAGCAGCAATGAATAATACTACTTCTTAAAAGTAAAAGTGCATTTAAATCATCAGTAGGTTTAAAATGAGTAATATAAAATAAGTGTGCTGTAAAAATGGAATATATTAAGGATTATGGAGCATGACATTTCTCTCATCTGTGAGAATGTGGCACCTCTCATGAGTGGCAAAATCATTTTTAAGATTTCTGACATTGAAATTTATAGTGTGGGCATAATTCTCTCACTTACACCTCCGACAAACAGCAATACTTATGGAAGTCAGTGAGTTACATTGCAATAATGACGGGAGCTCTAAAGCCATAAAGCATATTCTCCATTAGTTTAAAACTCCAAGGTATCCCCCAAGGAGACTACAAATAACTTCAGACAGTGGCGTCTTGGGACTAAATACATCCATTTACATGACAGTGTAAATATAAGTGTGGAGTACAGCACTTTGCAGGTAGCTCATACTCACTGCTTGTTTATGAATAAGAACAGCTTACTTTGTTTTTTTATTATTTTAAAAGTTCAGTGCTCATTTGACATCTCCAAAAATGCAGTTTCCTGTTTACACACAAACAGCCCCATGTGTTTAAGGGTGGCTCACCTCTACCCTGCAGGACATACAGGACAGCAGGATGGGCTTTACACCGCTTCTCTTTGTGACCTCTTTGGTGACAGCCCTGCCAGTTAATAACTACTTGCAGTCCTGGCTGGCATGAGCTAAGATTTCCTCCTTCAATCCTAACTCTAGCATGATTTCCGCAAAACACCTCCACCTTTTGTGATTCAAACAGTCAAGGCAACTCATGCCTTGCTATCCCAATTTATTTGGGTGCTGTACTGCACAATGTGATAGAGCTGTGATTGGGTCCCTCAGATACTGCTGTACTCCTCCTCCTAGTACTACAGATGACAACTCCTCACTGTGGAGCGGGAGACAAAGCATTAGCTAATTAGGCACACCTCCAAAAATTCATAAAGTAGCAATTCTTCACTGTTGCTAACTAGGGTTGGATTTCAGCCTAGATTTTTCTGCTGTAAGGAAAAAGCTTGCCACATCAACAATTTCATCGGCTGCTTATTGCTCCTCTCTTTTCTCCTTATTATTCCTTCTTTCCACACACAGCCATGAAAGAAAAAGAAAAGTGGTCTTGCCTGTAGATAGTTGAAGTGTTTCTCATATCAAATCCTGATGAGTTTATTCTTTCCAGGAAAGCTTGTGCAAGCTCCGGTGTGATATCGTACACTGCGTCCAACTGCTTTGTTGCGTTGTCATAGCTAATGAATAGTCTTATCTGACCAGTACAAACAAAATCATGCATCAGGATTATGAAACAATTACATCCAATAAAATACGTTTGACAGTCTAAATTAATTTGCTCCATCCGTGTTATAGAGAAAGGAAGAAGACAGATTTGGATAAATACAGTATTTTTGAAGACAAAGCTCAGTGAGCAATTCTCTGTCAAACTGTCACATAATTTGAGGGTCTTCTATCATTGGTCCCTGTCTTTCAGTACAAGTCACAGAAGTCTGACACAGACAAATAATTACACATTAATGACAGGCACTTTCAAATTCCAAAATCAGAAGAATATTTGGTTGGCAATGGATTTGGACTCACTTTATATTTAAATAATTAAAATATAGACTTCTTTTTAATGTTTAAGTTTGCATTCATGTTCATATTGTTTGTAGCTGACACCACTTGACAATGATATATCCAACCACGTTTTGTTACTTACTTCAGTGAGATTGATTTTCAGAATTTCTTCTAATGGGAGATGAACTATGTATCTTCCCAAAATCCATAAGTTTTCTGCACTGACCCAAGAAGTTGATTCATTGAACTCTGTTTTGTACAAATAAATACTCACTACAATGTTAAGAAAGTCATCATTTTTCAAATACATTGTACCCAGTATATTGTTATTGGTAAATCATTTTTTAAAAATCTGCAATTCAGAAAAATCCTTAGCAGAGAGAGTTAGGTTCCCTCCATTTGGAACCACATTTTTATGAGCCCATACATTTTTTAATGAACATGAAATAGTGTTTCAAATGCCTCAAATTTTCTCATATAAAAACGATTAATGTTTTATGTTGTTGAAATAGAAAATGGATAAAGTACAGGACAGGCAAAATTAAACCAACAGTATTAAATATAGAGCAGCATTTGTTAAATTCAATTTTCCTAATCAAATATATTATTTAAGAACACCAGGAAGGCATGACAATATGTAACACTTTATATATCTTATATATTATTATTGATGATACGACTTATTTCAGCAATACGCAATAGCAATAATGGAGAAAATGAAAAAGCATTCATATACCTACATGGAAACAGGTTAGCAAAAAATTAGAAAATATAGCATAACAGTTAAAAAATGTAATTCATTTAGTAACATTCTCACAGGGACTGAAAATGAAATCAAGATCCAAATATCTCCGAGAAACAAGTATTTCTGGACTAGGAGGGTACTTTGAGCCACAAAGACAGCATTTTCTCCAAAGTGTCATAATTTGGATGGCTCAACATGTGATACTTGTTAACATATTCCTTAGCAGTGCTGATACTCACAACTCCGTTAAAATAAAAGCATCAAGGCATTTTGCGGATTTTGGTATTTGAAAAAAGCCCAGTCTGTAAATATCAGAAGCTGCAGAACTCCATTTAGCAAGCGATTTCTTTGAAAACAAAGATGTAAGCTCCTTAGCTGAGATGAGACGATGCTCCCAGCAGACCTGTCAAGGCTCTGTTTTTTCAAGGTGATATTATACCTCCCATTGCCAGGAATATCAAGGGAGTTGAAAGAGATGATAGAAGAGTCAAACAAAAACTATCACAATTTAAGGATATTGACTGTGGCCTTTAGCAGAACAGACTCGCAGTTACCAACCATGGTAACTGTGATCCCCCAAAACGTGTTGTGTTTTTTTTTGTTGGTGGCTTTTTTTTTTGTTTTATTTTTAAAATTTTTTAAATATGGTACAAAATTCAAAAGTGACAGCCTCCTGTTTTCGCAAGGGCTACCAGCGTGCTTCACCTCAGAATTCCTCGGTGTTTTTAATCTCAAGCGTGCAAGAATTGGCAGATAAATTTCTTGAAAGGTTTGACTCTTAAGACATAGAAGCCACATGTGGTCATCTGCTCGTGCAGTGATCCAGCTGCAGGGGCTGCCTGACACCGCGGGAGACCCGGGATGATGGAAAAGCCCTCCGCATTTCCAGGGGCACAACAGAGACACGGCAATGAGCTCTCTGGCACCAAAACCAGCAGAAATGCTTGGGAGGCGGCCACGTAAGCACCACAAATACGAGGCTTCCTTCAAGTTTCTTTTCTGCTGAGCTTCCGGGAGGAAGATGCTGCTTCTGCAAAGGGCTGATCCCTTTTCAGGTGCTCTCGCTGCTACCCACAAATGAAGTCAAAGTGAATAAATCAGACTATTGCAGGACGCTTATGTCATCCTGCACTCTGTGCTGTGACCCGTGGTGTGCAGATACTCTTGAGTGAGCTTTAGACTTGCCAACCTGGATGTTGGTAGCAGTCCAGCTGTGCCTGCTCAGGGCTGATGGGTTCTGCAGCTCATATGACCACAACTAGCTGGTAATGGGCCCATGCTTTATACCTTCAAGAGCGGATTCACCGTGTCTGCACTGCTTTGCATTGCAAACAGCAATCAGGACACAAGAGAGGCACAGTAATTCTCAGCCCCTCCTGAGCTGGGTGATCTTTTACAAACGGAGGGTTCACTAAGGTTTCAGACAAAACCCAACATGTCTGATGCTGTGGGATTTTCCCAGGGCTGCTGAGTAAAACCAGGCAAGTTCTGCGTGTGTTCTTCCCCAGTAACGCGCTGCCAGTAAAACCACCTCGTAGCAGCCTCATGAACTTCCTCTCTACAACTTAATGTGTTACTCTGGTATTTTGTAACAGCAGAATTACCAGGAGCCAAATTGTGCTCCACTGAAACAAGTGGGCATTTTACATCTGATTCTCTGGGAAAGAGGAAGAACACACACATCCAAAAGTCTAAAATGCTCCCACGACAGCTCTGCTGGAATGTTCAGTGAAACCCAAGCGCTGGCTCTGATGCCTCAGTGCTGCTGCCACTTTGCAGCCCCCTCATGGAGCCTGTCCTGCCCTGTTCCAGCTGTGGCACATCTGTTTAAGACATATTAACAAGGCAAACAGATGCGGTAAAATGCATAAAATCAGATTTAGCTTTTTTTTTCTTTTTAAATCTTGTCCCTTTTCTGAGCGAGTCAGTGTCATGTGTAGTAGAACTTTCACAACATCCTGTATTACTTCTATATTTTTAAACAGTGCATTGGGTAATTTATTCTGAGACGGATCTATTTTTTCATTCTGAATAGGAGTTCAGAAGTGAACAACGCACCTGTGCAGAGTACCCAACAATTGTCTTAGAAAAAGGACTAATGTACAGAGACTACGTATGTGTATAGCTCTGTGCAGAAGAGGCGAAGAACAAGCATCTTTGGAGAACTATTTGCCATGAATAACTGTATTCTGGAGCAAAGGTATTCAAGACAGCTGCTCTTAAACAGATCTGTATTAAATTTGGGAAACAATGCATTACAACAGACAGGCCTTTTGCTGACTTTTTTTCTCTTATGATAAGCAAGAAGAAAATACTCTATTGTACATAACATACCACTCGTGTCATAGGATTTTTGTAGCATCTGCTTCATCCAGCCATACAGAGCTCTCTGTGTATTCGCTGAGGTTTTGTCATAGAGGTCCTTGAATACTGTCGATCTAAGTGATACAAGGGTGTATTAGTTCACTAATGAGTTAACTATTTTTTTTTTTAATGACACACATGGACAAATGTTTTTAGAAACATCAACATACAAGCAGAAAGCTGTATCTGGAAAATGGACTGAGACCATGTGGTAACCTTTTTTAAAAGGTATATATAAGTCAGCAAATGCTACATAGTATTAATTGTCTTTGGAAAATAAATGGCTTACAAGTTTCTGAAAGCATCCTCCTGCAGGACATTTGGGAGTCTCCCAGTTACATCAGGTTGGAGATAGTTCACTGCTGACATGCGCAAAACCTGGCTTAGGATATCCACGCAGTCCAGAGCACTCAGAGCCAGGAAGCATTTATCCAGTGTTATAAGGAACAGGGTCCTGTTTACTCCTGGACTTTGAAAAATTCTCTCTCTAGTCTTCTCCCAGTCAAGAATAATATTTCCCATTTCCTGCATGCAACAAAGGGTTAAAAGGATGTGTCTGATTAATTCAATACATTGTTCATTTTGAGGCCTTACATAAAGCACTCTACAAACAATGTGGTGCTGTTATCATAAGAAGAGCTGCAAAACACTGTCTTAGTGAATTACCTCAGATAACGCCTTTCTGGCGATGGTCAGAGACTGGCTTGAACCTTTTGACAAAATCAAAATGAAAAACAAAAAAATAATCCAAATGGCTGAAATTATAGTGTGTGCTCTCATAAAAGAATTAGTTACTTGGAGAATGAAAGGATATTGGAATAGAACGGGTATTATATCATATATAATTTAATACGTAGACATCTCTAGAGTAGACCTTTTCTCATGCAGTATTTCTTGCAGCCGTTACTACAAACATCCCCTCCAGAAGATGGGGCAACATCAAAGAACCAAGCCCAGGGAATACATTCACCCCGGTTGGGGATGGATTGTTAGGTTGCTCCATCTCACAAGCTGACATGTCCGGGACAACCTGCTGAGAGCTGACAGTCCCAGGCGTGGCGATTTGTTCATGCAGTATTATCGGTCCCGGAAGAACCAGGTACGCCACTTGAGAAGACAACATTTACAGTTTATTGAAAGGGCTTATGCTCTATCCCTCTGGCTCCAGTGCCTGCTGCACACCTATCCTGCTTTGGCAGGAGGAGCTGTGCTACCATTGTTTGAATAGTGGACTATACAGTGTTTTTTCTGGGCAGCCACCTCGGGCGCCTGGGGAAACACTGTCCCTTTCTCCCAGATTGATGTCCCCCAGCTCAGTGATGCCCACACTGCAGGCCCTTCCTCCCAGCAGGGAAGGTGCCAAGCGCTCTGATACATCAGGCTACGATCCCCCCTCTGCAGGGGCCGTGCTCCCTGGGCACCTCTCCCTGATTTTGAGAGACTTTTAAGATGGGTCACAACAGGGAACACACCGCAGAAGCAAGCACATGATGCTGTGCTGCCTCCCCTCCAGATTGCCTAACAGTTTGTGTGCATGGTCCCATAACTAATTAACAAGATAACTAATTTCACCTTCTTCAGTCTTTCTAGCCACTGAAGAGAAGCAGATACTCCCTGAGAACAACTGGTGTAGGAAGGTAAATCATTATCTGGAGATGCGTTTCTCTCCACTGATTACCGAGAAAATCCAGATGATTGACTTGGACTCGGCACCAAACTTTTAGACAAGAATTATATTAAATAAGTGAAACATAATTGAGAGGAGCTCCTCGAATCTAATCTAAGCCAGCTAAATAACTGCATGGTGCGCACTGTGACACCCCCAGTCTGGCCCTCTCCCATTTATCTAAATCATTGACAGTAGCTTTTATTTTTGACAGGTGCGACGTGACTTACAAGATGGTCCTTTCTGCTGTTGAAGAGATACTTCATTGCAGTTTGGAACTGCTGCTGATCAAGCTGTTGAAATTCAGATAGTAGTTGCCTAGGCTGGTATAAAAGGTTCTTCAGGTAACCTTTTATAGACATCTGAAGTATAGAAAAATATGCATAATACACATAAAACTCATACTATTGTACTAGGGGCATCTTTTACCCCCTGAAAATCTCTGGCTAAGGAGAGATAAGCTCTTATATTGTGTTGTCAATGATTAAATAACTATACTTAACACAAACTGCAAACAAAAATAATCTAAATGTATTTCTGAAAGACAGTAATTTTTAAATCCTACTCTTCGTTTCCTGAGCAAGTCCTCTCCAGTGAACCATTTAACAAAAGTACCTCAGTTTCTCACCTCATAAAACAGGAGTAATAATGCTTTTCTGCTTCACACAGCAGAGCTATGAAAATGAAACTTTTAAAGAGCTTAAAAAAAAAATCAGGTACTGTGTGCATATTATTATTACTTAAAAAAAGGAAGGAAATGTGCAATTAGATGGGAGGAAAAGTCTGTACCAGGTCATAAGGCAAAACTATTCTCTCTCACATCAAACTGCATTACCAGTTAACAATCTCATGCCTGTTTTGAAAATCTCAGGGGAATTATAACATTGGAACAGAAAGCACTGCAAGGCTCATTAGCACCAGGCTGGAGTAAAATCCCTTTTAAGTCCTGGCAGAATTATTTCAGGATTGGTTTGGAATTTGACTTGAAACTGTTCTTTGTTGTCTTCGCTTAACTTGCATAGCCACCAACAAATATTAACACAGTCAGGCCCTTGTTGTCTAGGGGTCCAGGCTTACAGCCCCAAACCGTTAATGAACCAAATCAAAGGGAAAGAGGCAATGTCAGTCTCATGCAGGTTTGGATGAGCTGTGACAGTGAAACAGAGCTTGGGAAAAGGCTCACGCGCTGTGGAGCTTTGGGAACGCCCCAGGCTCAGAGATGGCACATTGGACACTCCTTCTCAGAGCGAGGGTGTGCGTGTAGGGAGGAGGGAAGGGTTCAGGCTACAGCTCCACTTAAACCGGCTCATAACCAATCCTAATGACGAGGGATAAAGAACAATGACTTTTTACTGTATCACTTCCACACTGACAGTTTCGAAAAACAGAGCTCAGAGGAGCTTTAAAAGGTGGATGCATTCTGCACAATGCTCTCGAGTCTCAAATTCCATCAGAAACAGTGCAAACTACAGCCGGTCAAAATCTGGGAGAATCCTGCCATTTTGTGGAGAAACAGCATGTGTATACACTCAATTCAGAAACAATTGCTGAGCCTGAAAACTCCTAATTTCTGCTTTCCAGCAAAGGAAAAAAGATTATATTTTTTTATTATTTCTGCCTTGCATACTCCTGCAATCTGAGGAGAAAAAGACAACAAAAAAAACCCCTATTCTTATTTCCTATTTATCTGCTACACTGTAGATCTGTTAGATATCTCTATTATTGACAACCTAGTTTTGGCTACAGACAGAGGTTGCTTTCTAATTCCTTGTTAAATAAAATTTTTCATGCATTTTAAATGCACAAACCTGTAGGCTGCTAAGAGTAAGCGTAACTCCCTGGGCATGAAAATACGCCATGACTTTTGTAAGCATATCTGCTGTCCAGACATTAGAACTGTAACAGAAAACAGGACCAAAATGCCAGTAAAATAATGTCACATGCAAAATAGCAGATTACAAGACAAAACAACAAGAAAAGCAAACACCATTACTAACACCATAATGACACAAGCACTCAGCTTTTTGGCCTAAGGAGACTAATAGTCAACCTATTTAATGCAATGAAAACACGGTTCAACGAGGAATAGAATGAATTAGTTATGTTTTTTTTTTTTAAATCTAAATCCACAACCACCCACAACAATCTCAATTTTCCAACGTGTTGCCATTACCACCATCCCCAGGCATGAGGCAAGCTGTGCTGCGGCCAGTCCGGAGCCGTAGATGTGCTTCCTGGCACCCTGTTGTGGCTGTTCTGATTTGCTTGTAGAAGTACAGTGACTAAATATCTGCTGCCTTTCCCTCAGCAGAGTCATTAATTTCAGTGTGTCTTCTTTACACAGCCATTGATTTTCTCAAAATATGTAGGAGTGCAATTGCCTTAGAGGCTTATGCTGATCTTTCGTATTTAGACAAAATTAGCAAATAATTCCAAGGTCTTCATGAGCTGGAGGAAATGGGATGGATGGGGGATGGAGCAGGACTGAAAGAGGGAGATGGACAGAAAGCTGGAACTGTACCTAATTTCCTATAAGAAGTCACCCTGAAACATATGAACAAAGTTGATTATCAAAGCTTTTGAAAACTGTAGCAGGTATTTCTTCTCAGGCTCATTCTGTGCATGTTTTTTGCTTTATCATGAACAATATCTTTCTCTTTGTTAAGAGGAAATACTCCTCACGGGAGATCTAAATCAAAGTAATCGCATGTGCCAATAATGTTCCAGTTTCTGTGGAAATGAAACAGATCATATCTGAAGTGCAAGATAATACTGAAAAAACAAGTTGGTGAGAGTGATACATTACCTCTGAAAATGAAGTACGTCAAGGAGGGCTACACATGAAAAATGGAACATAAAAAATTACAGTCAGATATTGCATTTTAATTCCTTTTAAAAGCATAAGTGGGAACAATTTTGTACGTTACCATTCAGATATTTCCCAGTTATTACTTCCTCCTAAGGAAAAAATGGTAAATATGTGTAATAAATTGTTATTTATAGATTGTAATATAAAATGTTAATAGAGAAACCAAATAAAAATACTAACCACAGCTTTGTGCAATAATGGAGGCAAATCTGTAAAAGATTATCTCGTTACTAAAAGTTGATTTAATGTTTTACCATTCAGCTGTGCTATACAAAAATACATTTCTTGTATGCAGTAATCAAAACTATATATACACATATAATTTATTTATAAGCATTTAATGAAATGTTGATTAAATGTATTTACAGAAAAACAGTGAAAGTAAGTATATTAAATAATAAGCAATCTTGGTTAAATTATTTGCTGGTCCTAGTTACTAAACGGTACTGCATCTATTTTACTACACAGAGTTTCTTCCACCCACACAAAATAAATCCCTCATACAGGAGTTCTGGTCTTACCTTCAGAGTCCTGACTGTGTGTAATCTCAGCACGATTCATCGATATCAATAAAAAACATATCTTCAAAAGTCTGGACATTTCTTCTAGTGTTTATTAGAATGAGAAGATATTTGGATTGAAAAGGAAAATAAAAAGAATAGAGTAAAAAGGCAATATTCACCCAAAACTTTCATAGCTATAAATCAGAGGCAGTCTAAGCTAGGGAGTACAGATAAAGATCAGAATGATCCGAAAAGTGCTTGCTCCTAAGTTTTTAATTTAGATTTTTTTCCAGGATAGAGATATGTTTTATGCAAATAAAAGTCTGTATGTGCAGCCAGATTTATTCTCCTTTTAGCAAGCAGCTCTTTTAATTTTCTTCCTAGTAGCACTGCTTATTTACTAAGCCACATTCCACCTAAATACAAGTTAAATGTGGTTTCGTTTAAAAAACAAAGCAAAACAAACCTAAACCAAACAACGCTTTTAAACTCAAATAAAATAGAAAAGAAACTGAGGGAATGAAACTGGAAAAAGAAACTCTAAGCAAACCCTAAGCCTTTTCTAGCTCATTAAGCTGCCTGCACTATTAGTGCAGACCAGGGCTGGGACCCTCCACCGCCAGATACCTGAGCCCTGGCCCTCTGACCCATCCCGTCTCCTCGCAGGGTGCTCTGGGTGGGGAGTGCTCCCCTCGCTCTGCAAAAAGGGGGAAAACCTCCTTGTGCCCTTCTGAACCACAAGTGACACATTTGGGAAACGGGGTTCAAGAACAAGGCACTTCATAAAGATGGACCAAAGCACTAGTCTTTGTAGTCGTGAGAACTCTACCATCAGTTTTCCACCAGTGTTTTAGAAGCTTTTGCTGTCCCTGCTGCCCTGTGCTATGCATCATAAAGATCACTGGAAGATAAATTCTCTGGAAGGGCCGTAACAGGATACCTGGAGCTTTTCACCAGGGTGTCACTGATTCTCATAAGAAAAGACTTAACAGTCTTACAGTTGTCCTACATGAAATGAACTTGTTGCTTTCAGTGCAGTTCCTGAAGGACAAGGATAAACGTTGCAGTGATGCCCGACAGGGCAGCAGGGAGGGAAAGGACGCGGGGACTGAGCAGGTCTCACTCACACAGGTATTTCTGCAGCCATGTCCCCTTCACAGCATCGGGGACCATTTGCTGCTTCAATCCATGTTACACCACGTTCACTGCAAAGGATTTTCTGCCTCTGCACCCTCAGCCCGGCCCTCTGCCCTGTTATGAGAGTCACCAGCCCCACAGGTTAAACAATTAATTAATCTGAGATATTACAGGATGCCCTGCTCTACAGATTGCAGCTTCTTACACTGGGATTTGTCCCTGATTTTAACAAATGACACTGAGGGCTCTGTTGGCCAACTTCACTCTGACCCTGAGATGACTTTGTTAGGTTTTCTCTCCTTTTCCCTTATTTTAAGGGTTTATCTGCAGCCACACTTAATTTCTGCATTTCTCTTTGTTGCTGAATTTGGATCTTTTTTTAAATTATTTTTTTATTTTTATTTGAAGTTCCCTTCTTGAGTTACAGATCTGAACATTTGATAAATACACCTTTTTCAGATTGTTTAATCTCACGTATCAGCACAGTACTCTTTTATGAAAACGTCTTTCAACAGCCTTGAGCAATACTTCAGTCTATCACAAATACATAACTCCAGCCTTCTAACAGGAGTGGCTCAAACTGATGGATGATGAAAAGTTTAAACATTAGACTAAGAAGCAATCGCCTCTGTCCTGTTCCTGCACACACTGAAACCCTTTTCAGCTGTTCTTTTGGGAGCGCCACAGTACATGTCTCTCATTCAGATGTATCTGGTTTCCTAGACAATGAACTTTCTTGTGTTTGTTTCTGCCTTTGCCCTGTTAATTTCACAGTAAGGTTTGATTACTCTGCATAGCTTAAATCATGCTACCAATGTCAACCATGATTCACTTATTCAAACTTATTCACTTTGATCAGGGAGCATATTTTAAATCAAGCATGCTAAATTACTAGGTAAGGCGATTAAATGCTAAGAAAAGTGCTGTTTTATTCTGATACCTCCAATGGACAAGGAGCAGGTGCAGAACAAGTCTGCTGTGAAATAGCCCTGTTTGATAAGACAATCTGCAGGATGAAATAGCTCCTCTTGTCAGTGCAGCTAGTCCACTTGCACAAGTTCACTGCAGGTTTTAGACAATTCCAAATCACCGGTGGGGATCTCTGCAGATCCCATCCAGCATTGCCCCAGAGATCACTCCTTGCACCACAGCAGCATGTGTTGTGATCGGATCTCTGAGATGTCACCCTTGCAGGACTCTCCGGTATGAGGGGTTCCCAGATTGCCTTCTCCTCTTGCTCCCTAAGCAGCCGCTCTTCCACGTGAAGAAATCTTAGACATCTTATCACTCATCTTGATGCAGCCACTGCCTTATCTGAAGACTGATAACCAGAAAGCTAACCTCATAATAGGAAGTCTTGCTGATAAGCCCTTGCTCCGCCAGTGCCCATCCTCCCCCTCGCAGCCAAGCTCTCGGTACCTCTGAAAAAAAACCACTATATGCGGTGAGGAAACCCTAAAGGGGTTCACGCTGAAAAGGGAGAGAGAGAAGTAAGGAGAGGGTGGAAGAGAAAGAGGAGATGGTGGGTTCTTGGGGAGAGCCAGGACCCCACAGCACTTTACCTGCCTCTGCTGCCTGCGCCTCCTTCCCTGCACTCGCAGTGCGATGTGCGATGAGCTGGGCGGCTCCAGCCAGGGACCCCGAGCGCAAGGGGCCGGGACTGGGGCCAGCGCCGCCTCGCAGCCTCAGCGTCTGCCCAGCAGCACCCAGCCTGCAGCTGGAGGGGAGGGGAAAAGTCTGCTCTGCTGGGGGCTCAGGGGGTGAGGGACTCCCACGCAGGGAGAAGAGGGTGATTCCCCTCCAGAGATGAAGAGAGCTCAACAGCTTGTGTGGAGACAACACAGGCTGGGCTGGTGCTGCCCAGCGCCCTGCTCCCCCAGCCTCCCACGCTGGGCTGGGGGCCCTGGGCTCCTCGGAGCAGAACACGAACTGACTGGGCCTGGGATCACCCAGCAAAAGGAGCTGTGATTGCTGTGAGACGAAGTTGTTCCAACTTGGTGTTGAAAGTTTCCGACTAAATCATGCCCTTGCACAGCATCTTTTTGCTGCGATGCAACACATCCAGTGCCACCCTGACAGAACAGACAGTTTAGTTACTCTCCACGGCAAAACACTGCACATTAGTGAGACCACCGAGGTGCGACTTGCACACTGTCACCCACAGCAGGACAGGGACAGTGCGGGGACGAGGCAGGTTCCTCAAGCCCAGGAGTAATGAATTCGGACACTGGACTTGCAATAAACACTTGTCCCCTTGGATGACATCTTAAAGTACGTCAGGCATTTTAATCAACTTCTGGACTCAATGGTTTCTTTGCACAGGATGTGTGAGCAGACGCTAATTGCACACAAATGCATCCTCAAGGTCTGGAAAGAGAAAGAATCCCCTTCCCTGGCACAATGAGTCACACTGCACCCTTTCCTTTGTAAGGAACTCTGGTTTTAGAAGTATGGGTGTAGGCACAGTCCCTTGGCACTACTCTGTATGTTCAACAAGACCAAAAGTTTTCTGACCATATTGAACATGGACCCTTAAAATTTAAGTTTACTCTGTTCATAGCCTTTCCCTGTTATTGCTCATGTTTTACTAGGTGTTTTAGTTCCCCAGTTCAAGTCTAAGAATACTTGTTCAATTAGATGGAGCAAAACAGAAAACCATAAGAAAAAAATACTATTATTTACATTGCACCTTCTGTCCCAAAACCTCTCAAAGCTATTACAAACCAAAGTCCTAAGTGACAGGACTAAAAGATACGAGATGTGAAATGCATAGTCTCTCAAGTGACTTTTTGAACCTGTGGGATTAAAACACTTAAGTAGCTTTGAAGAATTTTGTCTTAATACATATTAGCGACGTGAAGCTAAATTCATTACACATTAAGAACATATTTCCCACTACTAGATGAGTACAAATGAAGGTAACAAACCAAAAATGAATGGAATCACTTGAAAGCATACACAGTTCATCTTTCCAACAGACAAATCTGAGTGCACTCTGTGCCAAAATTCAACTGCACATACTGAAATAACACTGAGCCTGAATTACTGTTGAAAAAACCCACCACTCAAACCCATCTCCGCATCTCTACAGAATACTTACTGTTTCACAAAGATGACTGAGAACTCCAGGCTATTAAATTAGCAAGAGAAATCACTAACCATCAGGCAAAGGAAATTCAAGGTACATAAAAAGACACGCTCAAACATCCTACCCGGCATAAGATCACCAATCTAAAAAAAAACAAAAACAAGCAACACAATGTACAACTTTTTTAGACTTCAAAAGCAAAGGTAAGTCAGTTCTTACTTTACTTACCAGCTGATATACAGGCTGACGTCTCTCTGCTCTCTCACACTTACATCCCAAGCAACGTATGACACGCACCTGCCAGTTCTGCACTACTTATGATGCTGCTTGTTGTTTTAAATGAAGATTATATCCCAACTGCCAGAAATGACCAGTTTTAAAAATAAGACATTAAAATAAATAGCATTTATTTAGTGCTCCTGAAGAACAGAAAATGTCCCAAGCAAGCAAAACCTTCAAAATTAGGTCACTATCCTCAGACGTAGCTTGACTCACAAAATTTGCAAGAAACTGCCTGCAAGTGTTTTAAGCTGAAAACTTCTGAGAACAACTTGCTTAGAAAGTTTGTTACTAAACCTCTCAGTTTAAACTGCAGTTTTGGCAAGTTCTACCATAACTCCTTTAGCTGGAAAATGGCATATGCAAAAGCAATGAGGATTTATGAGGCTTTGAGAGGAATATGAAGGAAACCCAACCAAAAGTGATATATATATATTTTTTTTTGTGGACTGTTATCCCTTTAAACAATATTTAAATGCTGTTTAAATAAATGCAAGGTTGTACTGCTATTGAGAGCTGGATTCTCAACACAAAGAGTAGTTGCTGCAGACAAGCATGGCTATGGTTACAAAAATGAACACAAAAGTTAATGCAAAAAGTAATCTCAAAAAAGTTTATTAGAATGATTAAAAACATGTGGAAAATGACAGTAAGAGAGAAAGTAACTTAGCATGGAAGAATATCCACTTCAACAGTTTATATTCAACAAAGCTTGAACCAAATAGATAACTTTATTGCCAGATTTCACTTGATTTCTTTAATAACAGTTCACATTGTATCAGTTTCATCATTCCTAGGGCTATTGCTTTTGTTTGGATCTGATCCCTGTTGCAGGTAAGCATAAAAAAAAATCCCCCATTACTGCTGGACTGCAGAATGAATTGTCAGGTAAAAAAGAAATTTTCAATCGAAGAGTCTGTTTAAAAAACCACCTTTTTTTTCTAATCACACTACAAAGAAATACATCAGTATTTTGGCCTTTAAATTTCTTACATGGTATTCATTTAGCACGGCAATCCCCGAATTCCCTCCCTTTAAGTAACCATAAATCAAACTCCTCTTTCAGAGGCTGCTTCTTGGGTTAGATTCTGGAGATTTACTTCATACTTGCTTACACTGGCTTGAGGACGAAGACAGCATCATCTAGTACATAGTAGTCATTATACATGTCACCTTCACATAGGTATGGCAGTCTGGTGAAAGCCTCTATGGCAAAACCAGCTTTACTGAAAACTTCTGGCAGGCTATTCACCTGTTCTTCCCAAGTGTGCCCTTTGATTTCCAAAACTTCTGAGGGCTTTTCCCACTTGCCACCTACTGAGAAAACAAAACAGTTTTGTTTAAATTATAAAGGAAGTTTGATTGTGTGTTGTATTATCTTACAGAAAGCATATTACACAGATTATAGTCCATTCCTCTCCAAATAGGAGGTTGACAAGGCATTTGTTGAGTTGTTGCCAAGACGCAGTCAACGTTTTGCCTGTTTTTCAGAAGTAGCTCCTTTTTAAGGTTATCTTTGTTACATTTTTAACTGGTAGTTCCCAGACTGGCTGAAAAGTAACTTCCTCTAGTGAGGCTGGTGTTCAGCAGATATGTACAGACAGACCACTTAATGAAGATCTTTTCCAGCATTTTAAGATTATTTCTTTATGCCCACTGTCTGGCTAAAGATGGCTTTGGGCATTTACAGTAAACAGAGTCATCAAGTTGAAAGTTATGATTTGCTGTGAAGTGTCCATCAGTAGACCACCACATTACAATGGATGGCTACTCAATCTGTTCCTCCAGTGGCCACCTACTACCTGATAAAGACTGATTAGGGTCATAAAAAAAATAAGAAGCCAAACTCTTGTAGCATGCTGGAAAACATGCTGTTATTTGTTATATCCAATGAAATAATCTCAAGGATTATAGGCAGAACGCTCAGAAATTCCAAATTTAAAACACTTCACTCATTTTCCAAGTAACGTAATCCACAAATGACAAATATTTTCTGGTTTGGTCTGTACCTTTAACCAGTTTGCTAAATGCAATAGTAAACACCCTTCTAAACAGGAAGTTCTAAATCATATGATTCAGAGTGTTCTGCAACTCCAAACATTTCCTAAGTTCCTCTTCCTTCAAGCACAATAATTTCCTGAGAGATAGCAGAAATGGTATCTTTCACCAAATTAAAAAACTTGCTAACAGTGGCATTTGACTGGATTCTGCACAGTGCTGGTAAGACTCCTTTTTATTCTTCTTGTATTTTCCTCTGTAACAGCAGTTAAACAAGATTGAAAATGTTGTGGTTATGATTCGCAACATAGCTACAAAGTAAGAGCAGTAAAAAGTTCTGCTGAGAATCAAGCTAATTTCTGCTATCTTCATACAACTCACAAATTAAACAACCATTAGCAAAAGCTGCTTCTTCCAAAAGTCTGAAATACTCCTGTAATCTATTTCTGGGTCAAATCCTACTGAACTCACCTGCAAAGTGCTCTAGCAGTAGCTGAGTGGTTTCAATGAAGCTGAGCTGGTTTGAGAGGAGGGTTTGGGAAGTTCAGCAGACAGTATCTACATCAACTGAAGCCACGGAATTCTCTCTGCAAGGCCAGCCAGAGCCCCAGAGTAAGGTGGAAAAGAAAAGCACAAGCTATTGCCTTTCACCACACAGGGTGCAAGTTCACCACCAACTTGTATCACTACAATCTTCAGATTACTGTAGCTGCTATGGAATGGCTCTGATGTTGATCTGACACAGCAGCAGGGTTTCATTTTATTCCTGTAGAAGTCACGGACACTGGGTCTACTTAGATTTGGTCCATAAAACACTCCATGAGCAAAATGATGAAGGACAATGCTGATTGTCCACCCTGGGCAGGCTTATAAATTGTGCTTCAGCAGTAAGTTAAGAGACTACAGTTTATTTTTCTTCTAATTTGTTATTTTCTAGGAAGTAGAAAAGGATGCCGTTAAGCTAATATCTTCATTTTTACTGCAATAATCTCAATGCCATTGCTTAAATAACTAAGCAATATATTTGGATAAAATTAAATATACTAAAACAGTATTTAAATTATGGATTTCAACAAGGACTTAAAAAGCAGATCTCCCAGACCAGCCATATTAAAGCTTACATTTCTGTTCCTTAATTAGAATTCTCTTCTCTGAGTAACCTTCCTGTTTTCTCTCCACACATTTTTAAATGTCAGAACTAACAAGCAGTATGATTATCCTTAGAAACCCAGAGTCAATATATGTAATGAAGTGGAAGAATGTCTAGGAACTATTATGAATTCTAATCAATGTTATGAGATTGCTAAATTATAAATGTCTCCATTTATGACGTTTCCATGCGTGCCATCAGGCTGTCTCACTTGATTCAGATCAGGAACAGTGGAGGAGAGAGAGAAACACTTGCAGAACTACTCCACTGAGCACAGAATCATAGAATCATTTTGTCTGGAAAACATCTCTAAGATCATCAAGTCCAACCGTTAACCTGGCACTGCCACGTCCACCCCTAAACCATGTCCCTAAGAACCTCACGCAGGTGAGGGGCCTGGAGGGCCAGGAGGGCCAAAGGAGACATTAACATTACTTTAGATACATGAATCTTCTCTATACTTTTTCAGAAAAACAGAAAGCTGAGCACATTACCACACAGGTAAAACTGTTGAATGAACACATGGGCAAGCTGTAGGAATTACCTGCAAGTTTCCTGGAAACAACCTTAAAAAATTCAAGTTGTTTTCCTCCTAATTTTTCTCAAATTACTCAGAAGTACCTTATTTTCTTTTTAGATTGTTCCTTGCTTTTTGACTGTCCCTCCCATTACCAATTGCTTATTCTCAACAGGTTCTGCAGATACCTGCCACGTCACTGTAACACAACCCAGATTTCAGGGAGCCGACTACTCCGTGCACACTGTGTTCCTAACATGCGCCTTCTCTGCCTCTGGATGCTCCCCATCCTCTCTTCAAGTTCTATGGTTTCGCTTTTTAACTAACAAACATGAGGATTTGTGTACTCCTGGATGCACGGATCAGCAGAAGTACAAAGTACATTTTTTACCAGAAAATAACGTTTCACTTCAAATCAATGACCTGACTGTAGACGACAATGCTGTTTATATCTGTGGAATAGCATTTTCAGATTCAAGTTCGCCCTATTCTAAACAAACAGGAGATGGAACAGTACTAATGAAAACAGGTCAGTTGATTATTCCTTCTTAACGAAGCACCTTAAAAGAAAAATTATCTTTACTAAATACTCTCTTTATTTACATTTTCAATAATGGCATTTAAGACAGAAATACCAACAGAACCATTAGGAGGAATACGACTATATTAAAATATTAACAGTAAAGCCATGGAGGGATTGTACAAATAAGCATCTAACCTTGTCTGCTAATTGGACTGTTCTGTCATATGATGCAAATGACTCTAGAATTCTACAAAAGAAAGAAGTTTTGTACTCTGTCTTATCTAACCATACGCTACATCATCTTATAGAAGGACTTTACTGGCTATCAGAAAGGAAGTATAAACAGAAAAATGAGAAGTATGTGGAATATTTCCACATTTAGTGGAAATGCATGCAACAGAGCACAGGGTCTCAGAACTGGGGATTCACTGCGCCGTGAGCAAATGTTTTAGTTCTGAACCTTTATATCACCTGCCTTCTAGTTAAGAAAGTCATGAGACTTCATTAACTACATCTCAGTTTTACATGCCTAAAATAGGGAAAAAAACACCCTAGGTGAATTATTATTTTCCCTATATTCCTTCTTTCCTCTAATTGTACTTCTGAACAAAAGTCTGAGAGCTTTATTCTGCTATTCCTTTATGAGAGCACAAAACTGGATTCTATTCTGTCTACCCCTCAATGGAGGGTTTGTAATAAAAAACAAGTCTCTATTGCCCTTGCAAACATTCATGGCAACAATTGTGTTCTCACTAAGGAATTTAGACTGAAAATGAACCAGAAAATATTGGTGGGTATAAGGTTTTTCAATTCCTCAGAGGAAAGGTGTTGAAATGCAGAATCTTAAGAAAATGATGTGAATCAGAAGAACTGTCCTTCATTCTTACACTCACTTTTAATAAAGGCGCAGAGAAGCAGCACAGCAATGGAAAAGTCATCTTCATCTTCATGATCATCACCTCAGCCTTACTGTTTCTATACAGCACTACTGTAGTCACGTTCTTTGTAATCTACAAGGTAGGCTCAAAGTGATTTTTCTGATTCTTTTATTTTTTAAATCTAAGCCATTTTAACATCTTCATAAGGAAAATAAAAAGACATTTCTAGATTCCGCAACTTTTATGATTAAGTTTTAAAGAGGTGGTTGCACACACCTGAAAACTCTTGCGTGGCACATACCTGTACTCTGAATAGCAACCACATTTTCTTTTCTAGTAAGGTGTCTGAAAGAAAAGGTATTCTAAAGATAAAATTATCCTGAAAGTAGTAATCAGCAAGTTAGAGATTATCTATCAAGGCACATGCAAAATACAAAACTAGAAATTATCATTGTAAGTCATTAAGTCTCTGGATTAGTTTCCAGTAAAAGTAAAATAATTTAAACTTAATGTTCAAGTATTTGTCAGCAGCAGTAAAGTTACTGCAAACTGACTTCACTTGTGCAATGAAATTCTATTAATACATCAGACATATAGAGAAGAGAGACCTTGGTAAAATTTTTTAAAAATCAGAGACTTGGAAGAAGTTTTATGCTTATGGAAACAAATACACTAAAAAGCACCTGGTTAAAATTTACATAAATACTGTCTTTTTAGAAATGAATCTAGAACAAAATTTGTATTCAGTTAAAAACACCCAAAGCTGCCACTGGAATCTTTACTTTATAATGAGACTTTGACACAATAAAGAGGACTTCACAGTCCTAAGTGCTACAATATGGTAAAATGGTTCTTTGCTGTATTGCTTAGCGTCTAAACATAAAGACAGGACAGTCTTTTTTTATTTTTCCCTTTTTCTTTATACTAGGTGAAACAGTATAGTGGAAAAAATAATCAGGCCTTCTCCAGGAGAAAAACTGGTATCTGTGATGCCAGCGGTTTGTTTTTGAGAATTGGATAGTGCTTCAGGCAGGTCCCATTATACTCAAAGCAAAAATACTTGCAACATCTACTATCAGAAGCTGAAAAAAGCCTCACACGCATGAGAACTTCGCTGATTTTTCCAATGGTATAAGCTGACCTAATGGAAGACTTTTATCTACAAACTGTTCGATACTTTTAACTATTCCGCTACTTTAACAGTTGATGTTTCATCTCATGTATTAATCTTTCATTTTTTTATCCCTTCTTCCAGTTAAAACCAAAGCTGCTAAAGAAAAGTGGGAAAGACGACCAAAGAACAGATAACTGTGTATGTTACCATTTTGTTTTCTTTGTCTGTGATTCGGAGGGTTTTTTTTCTTTTTTAAGTATCACTTTTGTGATTAATCAATGATTCAATTAGAAAGACATTCAGAGCTCTTAAGGCATCACTTCAGATTTGTATAAAACTAGTTAATGATTTTATATTTAACTAATTAGTTAATTATATTATTTTTAATGAATTTGGTACAGGATAAAGTCAATGTATGTAAAGGCCATCTCTAATACACAACTTCCGTTAGGTTTTAAGTAAATTTTGTTTGAACATCCGAAAATAGCAGGTTTTGCTATTAACTTTTTGGTTATTTAAACGGTGCATTCAGGTAAGCCCTACTGTACAGGTACAGGTCCATTAAGAACCTCTATCATCATGCATCCTTCAATTAAAAAAAAACCCCATACACTTAAACATCCATTAAAAATGGTATATATGTTAAGAGATGTAATATTAATATAATTTAAAACACTTCTGCCAGCCAAACTGCATGTTCTTAAAGTGTTAATAACATTCCCAAAGACATATTCAGCGAAAAAAAAAAAAAATCAGAATTATAAAAGGTAGAAAAATATGTTTCCCCCAACCTAAGATGTAGCACTGAACTAAAATATTTTAAATAATTTGCAGAAAATCAGTAGTGGACGTAAAATTTTTCAAGCAATTGCCCAAGAACTTCAAAAGCAGAAGTACGCTGAACAACTTGTAAGTACCTGTCGACCCAAACAAAAGCGTATGGGGAAAAAGAACTGACTGTTTTTAAGCGTACACCATCTCCTTTTCCTCTGGAAACAGACTTTTGTCTTTTAAAGTTCATAAAGGTCTTTAAAAAGTATTCTGCACAAAAGTCAAAGACATTAGAAGGCATTCTAAATGACCATACAAATACAATTATATATATATGATAGTATATACCTTATTTATATGTACATATGTACCTTTAAAAATGAAGCTTCCATAAATTGGTATTTTGCTGAAAAAAAGTCTCAACAAGTAGTTTTGGACTGTTTGGTAAAAGGCACAGAGCTATTAGGAATTCCGTTTTTAAAAATATTTCTATTGTAGTTCCTCTTGCTCCCTTAGCCCAGGGTGGCTAGATGACAAAAACGTAACAAAACTCTTATAAAAGCTCTACAACATTCTCACAGATATCTCCCCCTCCTTCAACTTACAGAGCCTAAACTAAGTATTTAATATCAGTGTGTACCACACAACTTATTTCATCATTCCAAATTTATGCCAGCAAGTCTTACATGACCATATAACAATAATTTTGCATGTGCCATGTAAGTTACAAAAAACAACTTCAAAAGTCACGTGTATTTGCAAACAAAGAAAATGGCCTCAAAATCCTGCTTCAAAAATGTTGCTTCTCTTGAAACAGTATAAATTCTCTACTATTCTGAGCATGGGCTGCACCACTCAGAGATGTAAGGAGAAACCAAAGGAAACATAGAACACAAACACTTCTCTATACATTTTTACTTCACTTATTTCCATACAGCCTCAATTGTTTTCCTCTGTAATTATCCCTTTAAAGACTTCAAGCCTCTGCTGACATGAGCTGGTCCTTGGTTTGAGCATCAGATCTGAACACAGTGAAACAAAAGGGTATGTTTCACTGCCTGTGTGCTTCCTGAGATTAGGAAAATCCAACAGGAAAATACGTTTTGAATCCTGTAGATACCACATGGACAAAAGCAATTGGATAAGTAGGGAGAAAGAAGTTTACTGAAATGGGAAAGGGATGGAGTTTGCCTCAAAAAAGAAATTCTGTCTTTACTTAAAAAAAAAAGTTCACATCAGTAACAAAATACTTCTACATTTTTTTCCCTAGGATGATTTGGAAGATGACACTGTTTATCAGAACAGATGAGCATGTGCAGCAGTTCAGATTTGTTCAGTATTCCTCATGCAAGCAAACAGGCAGATGAAGAAGTTAAGCTTCTTCACAGACTTCCTTTGCTTTAAAAAGAGGGGAAAACCCGGCAGGACAGTGTTCTTCAAGAATATTTTCTAAACAGATCACCAAAACCAAGTGTATCGTACATTGCTTCTATGTTACATGTTACTCCTATTTTCCATTCTGCAAGAATAAGAATGGTGGGAAAAGACTTAATCTTTCATAAGATAACTGCTAATTCTTAATAAAATTTTCATTGTTCAGTTTAGATTTAATTCTATGTCTTTTTTCTTTTTACATAAATGTACGTGTATTCCTTTTACATGAATTGAGCACTTGTGAAAGATGTATGATAATTGACAGCAACAGAAAATAAACTAATTTCATAGATGAAATTCTGGTTTTAGTCATACTAACGTGATAGTTATTGATGTAACAGATACACAGATCAACACTTCCTAAGTCTTAACAACAGCTTAAACAGAGCAAAACATATGTATTCTGTAGACAGACAAGCAGAAAAAATAGTCAATATAAATGGTATCATGGTAATACTATCATACATACTATCGTGGTAAAGCTCATTTGGGTAAAGCTTCCTAGCCTATTTTAGAAAAGAGGAGTGGTCACAGTGAGAAGGTTGCTCCTGCAATATTACGATTCACTTGCTAGACAGACAAACCCCCATCTTCCAGTCCTACCATCCAAAGTCAAGATTACCCAGAGGCACCAAGTTTTGCCTTCACATGCCTGTTCAACACGGATACAAGCATGAACACAGAAGTATACTACCTAGTCAAGGTAGTATGCCTTTTTTTTTCTAAAGTACCTTTTTTTTTTAGCAGTTACTACCTAGCCAGTCTACAAAATCAGCACTTTTAGAAGAGATCTGTTAGTATCAGGCATTCTCCCTACCAAAGAACAGCTACATCTTTTATCATCATTTAAATAAAACAAGGCTTTGTTTAACAAATGAAATGGTATTTCTCACTTCAGTGAGATGTAAACTGACAACTGAAACAAAGCAAGGCTCCATCTAGCACAGCACTGTCTTTCCAGCTCAATTTAGTACTAAGTATTTCAAGAAGACAGAAAACACACCTTTGTCTTCTTATCCCTGTCAATCAATCACAAGGACATTAATGTGTTCAACAAGAACATTTCACAATCCCAGGCTGCTAGTGTTTACTACTTCCGAAGTATGGTGCCTCTGACATTTTTATTGTAGAGAAACTCAAACCAGTCTACTTATATATTATCTAATAATGCCTTTATATAAATATGATGTCTATATTAGGAAATATGAAGGATTTTTATATGACCCTATGGGATACCTATTAAAAATATAAATTGAAAATAATACAATTTCTTATGTGACTAGTCTAATACCTTATGATTCATCCAGCTTACTTGCCAAATTTAGACATGTGCAATAAGTGCATTACTTGTTGTTCTATATGTTGAAAATAAAACTCTGAAAAGCCCCAGAAAGAATTTATGATTAAGCTACTTTGGACTCTAGGTGTCACTGTAATTCCAGAAACAGCAAGCACAGAAATACATTCTACACACTCCTCTACCTTGCTTTGTTCTCTTAAAGCAAGTTTTATGTTATTCACATAGACAGTTTCCACAATTACCCTCCCAAATATCTTGTTTTGATTAAAATAATGTATCCATTTCTTGAAACTGATCAATACACTGATCGAACACCTTACCTTCCTCATCTTTTCTGCATTTGTTCCCCCCTCTAAAATTCAAAAGTTTATCTAGGCAAGCCCAAACTGGTTTTAATTAGCTGATACAAGAAGTTACTTAAGCCATGAACTGTTCTCCTCTTTGAATGTTCCAAGTATAATTTTTTGTTAAATATAAAGCATACATACATACTTAACAGTTTAAGAAATGCATCGTCTTGTAGAACAGCTGAATAAAAATACTGAAATTCTAAAATCATTTGTACATCATGAAGCCAGTCTAGCAGTTCATTGTCTATTTCTTTAGACTACACTTAAACTGATCTTAAGTGGTAAAGCTTCAGTAGAACAACAGTAACTTTTGTGTGTACTAACCTTGCATTGTCTAAAGAAGTTTATAGGGGCCCATATCCATGATAGTGATAAACAGACAAGCTGAATATGTTCTTAAATTTCAGAAGATATTAAGGAAACAAAACTGCATTAAACAAAGTGACTAATCTGCTACAAATCACCACCACAAACAAAAGCTATGACTTCTGTTTACAAGACATCTTACAAGAGATTCCAGTTTTCAACAAGTAGGAATAACTGAGTTCAATCATCACAGAACAGGTTTACAGACCCTTAGGATTTGGAAATTTAGCACTCTTTTCTCCTCCCAGTATACTGCAGGAGATTAATAATGAAGGATATAAACAGACTTAGAGTAGTTTCTTCCTTAATTGATCGGTTACCTCCTGTTGAGCCAGGAAGCTGCATGTGGTCTGTCAGGTGGTTACCCAACAACATGCAGAAAAATACATGCTGAGTGCAATAGCGATTGCAAAACGCAATGGCACACAGTTTTGAAGGCATGCAAGCAAAAAAGCCACCCAAATAATTTCTCAATTTCTGCTTCTAATAGGCCAATGAAAGCCTACAAAGACACTGCTGTTATTCAAAGTTGTAAAGAATTTTTAAAAGAAGGTATATCGTTCCACATTATATGAGCAATAAGTTGTAAACAAATATGCTCGAAATACTGTACAGATGCGTAAGTCAACCCCCACATTTCATTTAAGACACTCTACTTTTCAGAATAGTTTAAAGATTATAGGCTCAAATACTGTATTTTAAGCAATTCTTCATCTTATAGCATTTTTTATACTTAAAACTTTCCCCCCCTGCCCACCAAAATACCATTGGTATATTAAAAAAATCATGATTGCTAGAATGTTAAGGTTATTAGTTCTGTATTTTCTGGGAATACATGCCTTTCCACAGCCAAGTCTTAATAGTCAAGGAAAGCCAGTGTCCAAGCAATGACTGATGAACACCAGCTTTCTGGAATTCAAACCACATTTACGGTGTCTCAACCTGAATCCACAGTCATACGCATGTGAAAAAAAGTTTCTAGTCTCTTTTGAAGTTCAGTCATAAAGACAGATTCATTTGAAAATCTCTCATGTATTTCTTTAAAATGCAACTAAGGGAAATAATGGAGTTTTGGCACTGAATTTTACTTTTTTATTACATTTAATAATACAATATTAATAGCAATAGATAATTTGTATTAGTAGGGGTTTATCTTTTACTTTGAGAGGTCATGTTGTAGCGAATGTTATCTCACTATGAATTTTTAGGCTCACTTCATCTGGAACACTTGAAACAGTTTGACCTGAACTGCTCTATTCAGCACTAGACATCGTCCTGATGTTTTGCTCAATGGTCGCTAGAGACAACTGGGGTTCCCTATATGACAGTAGCAGAGATGAATTTTCCCGTGTTGCTCCAACACAGCTCAAATGTGGCAACCTGAAGAACAGGATATGCAACTTCAACATTTGAGCATTTTGTTGGTGCCAACAGTGTACGCTGGGGAATTAAGAAAACAGCTTACATCATGTGGCCTCTTTACCTATGATTTCATACTTCTGAACAGGTATCATACAAGTTATTTGTAAAAATCTAATACAAACATGACAATTATTTATTAAACATTTAATTTGGGATACTATAACATATAAATGTTTTCCTTACCTGCCTAACTAGCTATTAATCGGTGCACTTACCATTTTCCACATACGGATGAAACGGCAGAACTAATGCTAGAATGACTCTGCCTCTAGTCGGCTCCAGTACACTTCTAATGTCTTTTAATACAGTCAGTGGTTGATCACATCGATCCAGCAAATTCAAACAGCTGATAACATCATACTGAAATCCCGTGTTTTGCCATTCATTTACACCAAGCACCCTACAAAGCGAAAGAGGAAGAGATATAGTCTGTTAAACAAACACAAGCTGAATTCAGAGAGAGCCACTGAAGACAAAAATTCCCCATGGAGGCATTGATAATGCAGGTAAGGTCAGATGCCTAGGCAAGCAAAAGAGATGGACATGATCCTTGCGGTCTTTTGGAAAACTAAGTCAACAATGGGCATGGCTATATATCCAGTCCTATGAACCTTTATATTACCTTACAATCATGAGGCAATAAAGGAGACAAACCCCCAAATCCCAGGTATTTAAAAAATGTGTTGGCCTAGAATAAAACCAAAGATACTTCTAAAGCTGAAATATGATTAATGGCTTTCTGCATTTTACCCATTCTGATTTACCAGTGTGCAAACCTGGATTGTGAAGTAGCAGTTATATTTCCACTCAAAAACAGGTGAAGAAAAGAAATCCACAGTTCTTCCATTGTTTGGGTTGAAGTCTAGGCACATAGTGATACTAACCATTATTCAACAGGACCAGATCTGCTGCCTGCAAGAACTTTAGGAGCTGTGACAAGTGCACAAAGAACGTTTTGAAAGTACTGAGGTTTTTGTTACTCAATATTATTCAGTCTTATCAGCAGGACCTAAGCATAGTAAGAATAAAAGAATCTTTACACAGCCTTCTATACTGTGGGATTAGATAGACACAGATTACTGAGGTATCCCTATTACCAGGATTCAGTTTGCTTCCTCTGCAGTACCTGTGTCTTCCTCTTGAAATTTTGGACTGTTCACTTGGCCTGTTCATCTCAATTTCATCTTCCTGACTCCCTTGATTAAAGCAATTTATGCAAGCTATGAATAAGGAGACATCAAAATTCTTGTTGCCTATTTTGTGTTAACAGGGAACATCCACATAACAAAAGCACTGCTAAGAGTGAACATCAGATGTGTTTGTTTTCTTAATTTGTACAGGCCAACCTATTCCACAGCAACCAAACGATAGAGGAATTGACTGAAAATACTGAACATTCATTAAATACTACAAACAGATTACTTTGCTGTAATATCTGATAAAAAGGATGCAGGAAGTATTCAGTACAATACCTGTATTTCTTCTTCTGAAGCTGCCATATCATGGTTTCAGACAATTCAGTGGCATAGATTTCTTCAAAGTGAGGACTCATGACTTTAGTGACTTCTCCATCCCCAGCCCCCAAATCAAGAAGTCTGTGGGATTTCCATTCCGGATTTATTTTAAGCAGTCTTTGAAATTGTTCTGGGGAAAACACAAACATTGAGCCCCTTCCCAGCAGCCTGAAATGCAAAAATGAGAAATTACTAATTTTGTACAAACTTCAGCAGGAAGGACAATGAAGTAATTTAGAATGTGCTTTGGCAGCAACCGCTCACACATAATAGTGTACAAGGTCACTGCTAGATAAATTTTAAATCCAGTTCAACTTATCTTGCACTTGTCAGAAACAGTTAACAGCAGTTAACACTTCAGGAGGAATTTGGTTAGGTAAGGAAGAGCCCATGAGGTGCAGCTCAAGAAAATGATCACATTTAAAAAAAAAAAAACAAAAAGAAAAAAAAAAAAAAAGGGGGGGGGGGCGGGAAGAGAAAGAGAGGGAAAGATAAAGGTTGAACCTTACTTGTCACATCTGCAGATTTGAATCTGTCACCTATCTTAAAAGATTAAATAGTAGAGGAAATAAATATGGCTGCAGACAAAGAAGTTTGCACAATGAATGAGAATAGGATGTGGAACTAGGAGGGAAGCCAGGGAACAGATTTAAAGAAAAGACTGGGGTAACACTGCTGGAATGGCAAAGGGTTTTTTTTAGTTGTACGTTACAATGGCTTTTGCTGCTATCTGCAGAACCTGCATTCAGTATGAAGAGCTGTGGAATAGAAAATAGCCAACTCGTTAAGGAATTGTGTAGAGGTGACAGTTGGATTCCTTATGGATCAAGTCAATGACATACCTGCCCATAAGTGTTTGAAGACTACATAGTGACAGATTTCAGCTGTCATAGCAGAATTCAGAAGATGAAAGAGTTAGGAGAACAAGCAGAGGAAGAAGAACTGGACAGTAACAGACTGAAGATAGATAAACATAATTCTTTAAACTAATGTTGGACAGCAGGTTAAATTTAAAGACAACAAACAGAATTCTTTTATGTTCGGGGGGGGAAAAGGTAAACAAAGATTAAAAGAATCCAAGAATACAAAAAATAAGAAAAAGAGGAAACCTAGGAAAGACTGACTGCATGAAAAAAACAAAGAAACAAACCAACAAAAAGGACAGAGTATACAAAGTCATATAGAAGAAACTAAAGCAGGAAATTAAATGTATAAAATAAACAGAATACAGCCAATTTAAGCAGAGCCCCCTTGCAGCACACTTGTGTCAGCCCACACTACATAATTGGCTCATAGCTATTATTCCTAACAGCACTATGAGGTATTATTCAAAGCACTGGAGAGCCTTTGAAAAAAAAATGGAAGAGAAAGGAAGGAGAAGACACCAAAGAAACCTTTATATAAAGCTCTAAGTAACTAAGAACACTGCAGGGAAGCTCATAAAGTTATCTGGTTATAAAATAAGGAAAAATATTATTTTTCTAGCTTTAGTAGATAGCTACTATCCTCATATCAGACTGTACAGCAGTATGTACCAGGTGCAGAGGTGGGGAACATCGAGATATCAGGTAAACGTAACGAAATGCGTTCTTCATAAGGTTGAAACTGATAGCCTGTTAAACACGTCTAAATGAGGTGACATGAGGAAAAAAAAAAGGCACTGACTTTTTTGGGAAAAAATACTAAAGCACCCACAAAAAGCTAAACTCCCCTGCAGCCACAGGAGAGAATGATTCAATAAGACTAACAGAATATAATTTTATAAATTTCTCTTTTCCTGTCTTCCCGGTGTTTCATCAGTCAAACATGTCACACCAGAAGTTACCCATTAAAGGAGAGCTTACACACAAATTGAGGAGAAATCAAGTTTTACAGAATAGGGGAAAGAACAAAATTCTGTTCCACATCAGTGTTACCAGACACAATGCTCATCAAGCTTTTGCACTGTTTAGAAAGCTGCCCAGGTTTGCAGTGGGTTGCACAGACTCTCTCCTAGAAAGAGTTTTAGATGCAATACAGAACTGACTGGATACAGCCACCTTCAACAAGGACAAAACCAACAGTGATATGGCAGTAGGTAAACAGCAAAGCAGGTAAAGAAAGCAGAGGGAAGAGGGATACATCGTCTAAAACAAAGAGAACACTCTTATTAGAAGAAAATTAATACAAGTAATAGCTATAAAACACAATTAGAATCCTCCAACTATCTCTTATTAATTGCAATTACCTCCTCTGTAACCTCATACTGGAAACAGTGCTCTTCAATTAAGAGGGCTGGGCATGAAGAACACAGCAGGGCATTTCATATCTGTTAGACTAGCAAAGGGAAAACTAAAATTTAAGAAAAGCTGAGAGATCAAGGGGTAGAGCCGAACACTTGAAAACTTCAAATCCAAACTGTATTTAGCTGACCTAAGATTGAGTTTTCACTTACCCATTGATAGATGTTCTAGACATAAAGAGGCTAAAAATTGAGGACACAAAAGAGTGATAGAGCTGGATAAACAGCCAGCCCGATTTCTCAATGCTGTTGTTTAAGAAGATCTGTGTTCCTTGGTCAAGGTAACTCTGGACAAAAATAGGCTGAAGGGATTCAGACAACTGTTCTGTGTTGCAGACATACCACTAGAGAAAAAAAGATAAAGGACCATTAAAAAGTTCATCAATATAAAAAACAGTACTAGTTAAACAAAAAACGAATACACGGATGGCTATTATCAATTTTTGCAATATAAAAATTTAGGTTTTTCTACAGACTTTTAAACAAGCTTCAGGATTAAATTAACTCAGATTTGAATTGTAATCAAGTGAGGACTGATTACTTTCTAAGAAATAATACTTTTGATTTTTGTCTTAACCATTACCCTGTACTTTGAAGAATTTTACAAAGTAACTTTCCTAGAAAGCAAACATGGGTCCTCTGTGGATTAGCACCACCCTGATAGAGCAGTATGAGGTGGGTTAACATTGTTTTCTATCTTTCAGCTCATCCTCAACTCTTCCCTAGGCATCCTCTGCAAGTAAATCAGCAAGTGTGTTTGGAATATTTTTTCAGGGAAAAGAGATAATGTCTGCCTTATAGCACTGCTGGACTGTATTTCCTTGCTTACCAGTACCAGCAAGCAGGTCCACAAGTCTTTCAAAACAATTAATGTCTGTGAAGCTTCCTCCCAGAAAAAGAGTGTTACTTTTTGATATCAGATCTATCTGGAAAAGTAATAAACCACAAAATATCCTAACATTTTACTATCGATGTGTAAGGCACATCTAAACTCCTTATTTAACACCTGCTTTACATTATTTTAAATGCAAAAAAATGGTTCAAAACAAGAAAAACCTATAGAAATTCTGAAATTTCACAACCCTCATGGCCACCTTTTGCATCTCCAGCAAATGCCTCTAATGCTGCAGCATTCTGGAATGTCAGCACTGATAATAAAATTCAAAAGGTTGCTCCTTGATAAGTTGCAATGCCAAGCCAAAACCCCCTCCACTCATCACGCAGAAGTTACAAAAAAAAGTTTTAAATGTAATTTTATTTAAGAACGCCACTGTTATTTTTCACTCTCCTACACTTACGCAGAGCCATTGTCAGCCCTTCTCACAGAATCTCTATTGCCATTGTGTCTGTTTTCTAATATCAAGAATTATTCCCTACAGTTAACGCTCTCTTATCTCCCCTTAGATCTTGCAATAACGTTCCCTAATCTGTCTGCATGTGTTTACTGTGCAGATAGGGAGCTAAAAGTATCTTAAAAAGCAATGCAGAGTTTCCACAGAATCTTGTAAAAGTGCATGCAGAAGGACAGCAACAGTCAGCTGGGGGAACTCCCCAACAATTTAACACCTAAGACTCTGTCTATAGCCACCTTGTGCAAAATGTATGCCCATATCCTGATCCCTTCACATTTGCTGTACCTTGCTGGGAGAGGAACGGTCACTTAACGCATGTTTACACAGTGTTCAGCACAATGGCACTTCCAATCACTACCATAATATAAATAATGGGACAGGATTCTTGTGACAGTGTCTCGCTGCTTCACGATAATAGTGCCAGTAAGCAGAGGGCAGCAGACAGCTGCACGAAGGCCATTACGCCAGATTCATAAACAGGGGTTCCATCAAACACCAACCCAAAGTCGCAAGGAATGTCAAGACCCTTCAGCCAAGTAGCAAACATATGCCAGCTTAGGTTTACTTTGAAAACCATCTGGATGATGGGTATATTTCTCACAGATTCAGGTTCTCAACTGTACTTTCAAACACAGTTGTAGGTAACACAAGTGCTCCTTTGCTCTGAAAACCAGCTTTTGAGCAAATCTGTACCACGTGATGGAGCCTGGCACAGGGATCTCCAAGCCTGGTGATTTACCAGTTCAGGTCTTTTCGCAGCGCAGGGCTGCTTGAACAAATCAGCATAGACCAGTGACTCCCAAAAGGAATCCTTAGCAAGTTGTGAAAAATCACTGAAGCAGCAACCTGTGTACTTTGTCCACCCATCTTCAGAAGCCAGGTTCAAGAGCCTGGCAGAAGGGAACAACCCCATGTTGCTGAGGAGCAGGCTGGGCTCTGCAGCAGGTTCAGTCATGAGGCTGCTGCCTTGCTACACTGGACAGGTTTGGAGTGGCTCAGATGATCTGCCCTTCACCATTTTCAATCCAAAAGAAAATGTAGCCAACTATCAAAGCTTTGGAAACATAGGCTTTGTTCCATAAGCAATATGACCACTTACGTGCTGTACCTGAGCTGTTAAAACTTGGTTCTGCACTGAACTGTCATCTGTAGTTTCAAGACCTGACCATGGAAAACAACAGTCCTACAATTATTTTCTTTAAGACTTGTAAATATTGGTATCTATTGACATAATTATTGGCAGAACTATGATGGTAACAACTGCGAGAAGCCTGTTTCAGAAATTAGACATTTTTCTCCTACCTTCTCTAATTTCTTTTTCACGGTTAATCTCTCCAACAAGGCTACTGGCAACTACCTATATAACACTAGTGAATAATAGAAACTATAGCAAACCATAAAAAAAAAAAAAAAAGGCAACACAGGATAAACCGAATCCAAATTTCACATAAGTGGTGAAAGACAGCTTAATTACTGGAATTATTTCCTCAGAACAAAAACCGCTTTTGTTTTCGTCCATGTACAGTATACGAAGAGCCCTTTTTGGGCCACTAGTTTCATGATGGAAAGTATATAGAGGTCTTATAGCACAATAGTAGAAAAATTACAACACAAGAACCTGAAAAATATATGTTAAGACCTTTGTTATAATAAAAATTATTTTATTGATGATTTTGCCTAATATTAATGAAATGAAGAAAATGTTATTTCAGCTAACTTACCTAAAACTAATGAAGTCAGTGAAACTGCGGAGAATGAAAACACCTGGGGCCTCAACATGCAATCCTTACTTCTGAGTAACCCCAAAACCTCAATAATCACAAATCTTACTAAACTTACTGAATAATCAATACTTTAGATTTAAAATCTAGATCAAATAAATTAGAAATAGAGATTATCCACTGCAGACCATCTACCTTTGAATGACATAATCATCTCCATAACACATTGCCTTGTTTGACTTGTCTTTCTAGTACAGTTTTTAACACCACAGAAGACTTTAAAAATTTCTTTATTCACCAGAAGGGAGTTCTCTCTGTAAATCTAAATTCTGCTTCTCTTTGTCATCCTACTTACGTAATGAATGATCCAAACAGCACACCATATTCATTAAACCCCAGTAATACGTTCACTCAGTAGCAAGTTTCTGGTTGCCAGTACCCACCCAGAGCATTCCAGTAACGGATCAGATTGAAGAATTATGATGCATTATTATGTTCTTCCTTTGTACAGCAGTCACCAAGTATTTATGCTATGTCTTCTTCATTAGCTTGGCTCTGTATATTTTACTTGTAATAAATCAGTATCTTTCTCTAGCCCTAAGAGCTTTTATTAGCCCTTCTGAATTCCTGACAGATTCTCAGTAGCATTTTGGTAAAATGTAGTGCAGACCTGAACATTTTAAATGCAACCATATCACATAACCATTGTATAGCAAGAGTATAGTCTCTAATGTCTTTACAAAGTACTGATCCACATGCCTATACTGATCAAATATAGCACTAACCTTTTATATTGCAGTCATATCACACTGCAAACTCATTTCTAGTTTGCCATCAACTACCGTTCCAAGGTCTCTGTGATCTCCACAGTTTCCCAGTTGCTCACTTTTGTTATTTTCCTCTAGATACACTAGCGTTCACTAAAAACACGTCTATGATTACAAACCCACCCCATCCAACATCACCTGCAAACTTCATTCAAGTGGTGTTTACTCACAGAGCTCAGCAGGAAGAAGGCAAGGCGCAGGTTTACACCCCCAGGTTTACACCGCGGCTGCCCCCCCTGGTACCCAGCCCGATGCATCCCCGCTCTCGGGACCCCGCGCTGCCTCCCCCGTCCCGCCGTTACCGCCGGACTCGCTCCGACGACCCTCCCGCGGCGAACGCCCGAGCCCACAGCACCCAGCCCCGGCTGCCCCCGCTCCAGCCCCCGTCCCTCCCCTCCCCAGCAGGCTCCGGCCGTGTTTCACACGGAGGGCACACGGCAACTTTCTCACCGGGCGGACGGAGCTGCTCCCTCCCTTTGTCTGGCACTGCCCGGCCCGGTGCCCTCTCAGCCCGCACCAGGGTCCCCGCTTCCCCCAGCCCCGCGGCGACCGGTACCTCAGTGCGCCCCGGCGGACAAGGACCCCCGCCGGCTGCCCTCGGCGGAGCTCCCCTGCGCCGCCTCCCCGGGGCGGCGGTTGGGAGGGAAGGAGGGAAGGAGGCCCCAGCCCCTGCCGGCACCGGGACCCCCGCCGGGCACGGGAGGGAAGGCGGGGTGGGGGAGGGGAGGGGCGGGAAGGGCGGCTGCCCCTGGGGCTGTACCTGGTGGTTCTCCCTGGCGCCCGGGGCTGGCTGGCTGTGGCTGCCCATCATATTCGCGTAGAGGGACCTGGATAAAGGGCTCCTCAGGTACCTGGCAGGGCCAGACCACATCTTCCTCCTCAGCACCCACAGGAACAGGGTGTAGCAGCACAGCCAGCTCAGCCACAGTCTCATCGGGGGAAGGGGCGCGGAGTCACCCCCTCCCGCTGCCTTCTCTCCCCATGGCAGCGCCGGCAGCACGCAACTCGCCCGGCTCGGCTCCGGGCCCCGCACACACGCTCAGGGCGGAACGCGCGGCGCCGCGGCAGCGGGGCCCGGCCGGCCGGCTTCGCTGAGACACGCCGGGGCGTGGCGCGCACCCGCTCCCTCCCTTTCTCTCGCCAATCACACGGCGGGCGGGACCGTGGCGCGGCAGAGGCCGCCCCCGGGGCGCTGACTTCAAACCGGCGCGGGGCCTGGCGGCGGCAGTGGTTCGTCCGCACCGGTTCGTCGGCACCGCAGCCCGTCCGCATCCGCCTCTCCCCTCAGAGGGGCTCGCGCCGCCCGCCCTCGGCGCGCACGTGCTTGGCACCGCCCTGTCACCCGGGCTGCGCATGCGCAGAGCGCTCCGGGCGGAAGGCGCGAGGCTGAGGAGCAGGGGCAGCCCCGGCCCAGCGCTCTGCTCGCAGTGTCTCTGGCGTCGCCCTCTCGCTGTCCTGGTAATCCGGATTAATGTGGTACAGAGGAGCTGCCTGGAATCCGTACCTTTCTTTAATTTAAGGTTCAAGATCCTGGGAGCAGTTCATCCATTTGAGAAATTCTCCGCTGCTGCAACAGTAAATGCTGAAAGTCTGAAGGGGCACTTCACATAAAGCTGTGTTTGGTTTCCATTATCTTCAGGATTTTCCTGCACACAGGAATTTGAGGCCTAAAGGCACAGAGGTGATGAGATTCCTAAAAAACCAAAACCACAAGCATTTAAAGATAAATCAAGCCATTACAGGGTTTGCTCTTCAAAACGGTCTTCCGTCTGCAGATGAGAGACGACAACGGTTTGAAACACAAAGTTTGGCTTCAAATCCTCAGACATTGCAATTTTTCTTGTACACAACTATTTTGCAATGACTCAAAAGTAAACCTTACTGCTCGTGTGGAATTTCTGCAAAATTTTGTTTCACAAAGGCTTCTTTACAAAGCACAGAGCCTGGGCTCTGTGGCAGGACCACAGTCACTGCATGGGATGATCCAAACGCCTCGATCCTGGATTTTTTTTCCCGAAGCTGTGGGATGTGCAGGCAGAGGAAGGAGAAGTCACTGTGCTGGCAGGGAAACAACAACTTCACAGTCAGCCCCCTGCATCCTGTTTCTGTGCATGAGGATGCTGGGGGGTGTAGTGGAGAAGGGTGGATAAAAATAATTAAAATTAGTTGGCTTAGTGCAACTAATACCCTGCAGAGGACAGCCAGCCCTAGAACAGACAGTGCTTATTGGAACATTTTAATTTGAGACAAGATGGATAGAAATATTTTGGCTTTTCATACAGTAGCGTGTGCCTTTGCTAGAAAAAAGCCATAGTTACTGTGAGTTTGGGCTAGGCACCACTTTTCTGACTTATGCTCTAATAAACATAGGTTATTTGTGGTAATAGCACAGAAAGTGAGGAATACTGTATCCAATTGGAACTGAAAGGAAATCAAGGCAAACCTTATCTCATTAATCAAATTCCAAATATTTTCCAGAAAAAATAATTCTGATCATTTCAAAGAACTCTTGGTATAATTTTGATCCTTAAAACCACTTATTAGTTTTCCTGTCATATAGCAGAGTCCTTTCCCAGTTGTACACTATGTTCCAATAACTTCATATTAGAACTAAGTAATAAACACAGTCATCTAAGAAACCCTCTTTCTGGAACAATAACATTTTCACCTATCAAAATTCATATTTGACGAAGATAGGCCGAACATACGAAATTGAGGAAATGCAGAAACAGTAAAGAAAAAGAAAAATAAAACTATTTTAAAGTTACTTATTACAATTTTAAAGGAATTGTCAGGGAGAAAGTAGTTTCATATAATGAAACAAAGATTACATTGAACTTAAATTCCTTCAGGTTTTTGTCCTTTGGCTTTTTCTCCTTCTGCCTTTCAGGCAGAAAATTCATACATACAATGCAGTAAATCTTTTAAAATTCAAAATCTAAACACACAATCCATATCTGCTCTGGTATTTGTCTAAATATTCCCCGGATATGTAAATAAAAGTGACACTAGTATGTGTACATAAAGCTATTAGCATGTAGCGTGCAAATGAATAATGGTATCTCTGAGAAAAAACAGATAAAAACAGATAATGCAACTTAAAACTTGATCATGCATCTGGCTTCTTACACTTTAACATATATCTTCATATTCCTATCAACAGGTTCATTTGGATTTCTAAATATTTAACAATGCTCTCCCACTTTTTCACTCAACACCTAGAAAGCACTTTGCACTGCAAAAAAAGACAAGGAAACAACATTGTTTCTACTCTGCAAATGTAAAAACTAAGGCACAAAAGACTATTTTTTCACCACTGGTATTTCAAATCTCAGACTTCTTCATTAAATTAGGCTAGTGTCCACCAAAATGCAGGGCAACTTTTGACACGCCTTTCTTTTCCGAGTCACCTTGCACAATAAACATAGACCCTTAGAAATGAGCTGGCTCCGCTCTTTGAAATCAGGATACATGCAATGCATCTTCTTGCACTTTAGGTGACTGGCACTCTGTTAGGAAAGGTGCTTCTAAAATTCTATTTGCCCAGGCAAAACAAAGAACAAAAATTAAGTTATTATATTACACTTATGCTATCATTACACAATTACATGCTGGAAATACTGGAAGAAAAATAATATCAATAAACATGGTAATATATCTTATCATTAAAACATGCATGAAATAAAAAGCCGATTCAACGTTTCTGAAATTTTGACAAAAAAACTTTATTTTAGAAAAAAATCACAGGATCTGTTTAAAAGCTTAACTGAAAAAATATTTGGGAAAGAATTAATCAGAAATTAACTGTCTTTAACTGTCAGCACACCAAATGAATTTGCCAGTGTAACACTACTAGACAGGTCAAGTTTGATTCAATATGTGATTTGTCCAGCTAACTGAACACTACATCGATTCATTTTTCTTACCACAATGACATTTTTTATGAAGTACTAACAATGTAGTGCCTTCAAAATAATTTTCCCATTTAAAGCCAGAAAACTGCATCTACCTACCACCAACTAGAGACATTTGGAAAGGCAGTGAGGAATTGCCATCCATGAGGACATCCCTCAGGCTCTTCGAGACTAACTTCAGAGATCTGCTATCTTATCATTATGGCAGAATTAAGCCACCATCTTTCAGTAAGAAAATACATTTCCCATGAATTCCAGGTGAAGGGTTGGGATTCCTTTACCTGATCTACCATATCCATTCTTCAAAGGAGTTAACAATGACCAGTGTATACCTGAAATTATTTAGTAATTAAGGATAAAGCCCATTTAAGGCAAACATCTGAACTAGAAAAAACTCTGTAGGCTCAGCATTAAGGCCGATTGGGACCCATGTTACAGCCCTATATAGACTGAACAGTGCGACTTTAATGAAATGGCTCAAACTGTGTTTGGTCTAATAGTCCACTTAATGCAATTCTGCTTTTTCATATTTAAAACATACTCTTTTGTGGTACAGTTCAGCAGAAGATGACCGAGTGTTACATATTTAGTGTACAGCTGTCATATGACTGTTCTGGATTGAAAAGGGAGTCCACGTCAGGATCTGTGTGACTGCAATGCAAAGTGGAACCAGACAGACCAAATAGAACATGGCATCATGAAGACCTGAAAACAAACTGGTGAAGAAGATTAAAACACAGCTTTCAGGATGAAGAAGATTAACTTTCATGGTCAATTCAAATTATTTTTAAAGTGTTCACATTATATACACATATACACATTACTGTGTACAATCAATTCTAAATAAAAGAAATATAAATCTCTCAGTTATCAAATATACTTCAATTATGTTTTCTACATAAAAATATGTATTTTATGTTCTTTGCTCCTTTAATAAGAGCTGGGAGGAATAGATAATTAACACACATAGGGTTAATTTTAATACACTGTAGGCAACCTAAGAAATACTGTACACTACGGTAATACACATCTGTATTATGTAATACTGAAGTCAATTTAAGCAATATAATCCAACTATAGAACAGATCATCTGCAAAGGTCTAGTAAGACTGAAAAATCTGGAAGAGAAAGAAAAACATAAAACGGAAGCAAACGTTTTAATATTAAATTATTTAAGTTAAAATCTGTGCTACTAGCTATCCACATAGTGTATTGCTATATTTGCCAAGTGCTAGATGGAAGTCATGAGTAGCGCACAAAATTCAAGTATGGTGTAAAGGGCTGTTTGAAATATCAAACCTTTTCATTTTAAAATGAATGATTACAAGATAATATAAACCATAAAAAGAATATATATGAAATTAACTTCAGAAATTCCCATGTCTACATTTTTTGCACACACACAGGAATATAACATACAATCTTTCACTAAACAGCCCTAGTATCACTCTGAATAGAATGTGATGTAGTCAAGTAATTCAGTATCCAAGCTTCAACAGTTTAAAGTGCTTCCAATAAATAATGAAGAGTTGCTGACACGTAACTCCATTCTGAAGAACGAATTTTAAAAGCACACTTTTAGGATAAGTGAGCGGTAGCTGTTGTGTCTCTCCAGAAGGGGGAGCTTTGAAACTAGGTATCTTTTCAATCGGGAAAAACAAACAAACCAAACCCCCACAAACAATACACACAACAACAACAACAAATAATCAACACCGCAACAACCACACACCAAAGCAGAATAAAACCCAGCCCAACCAAAAACAAGCCCCAAGCCCTATGGGGCAGGTAATGCTTTGCTGTGATGACTGACCGAAAGGAAAACAAACAAACAAACAAACAACTCAAAACCCAAACCAAAACGAAAAACCACCACACAACAAAAAAATACCCAAATCAACAAACCAGGACCAGTCCATTCTGCAAGCTGTTGCTCAAATTTTAAGGATAATAAAAATTATTTCTCAAGCTACTTTCCACTACAAAATGCTTAACTGATGTGTAGTGACCACATTCCCTAGGAATGTAGTATTATGTGTGTATTAATGTACACAGAATCATGTGTAACACATATGGAATTGTGTACAATACATAGGCCAACCTCATGTGTGACAAAGGTCTCCCCAAAAAGCAAGACGACTTCTGGAACAGAGACACACTATTGATAGCAGGTCACACTTCAGAGTTAAGATACCAGAGGCAAACTCAGGAGACACTGGATTGCTCCTGAGGAAGAGACACCTCTGTGACTAAGAAGCTATTACCATTGAGGTAATTACCATTACCGCTTCACATCATCTCCCTGGCTGGCTATCTACAGAATGCATTAAAATAAAATCAAGTGTTTTCACACATAGCCTCAAACTTAAGCCTTCTTTTCTTGTGTCAGGATGCTTTTCTGAAAACCACTTGTCCTTTTATGTCATGCTTTTCCTCATACTTTTTTTCTAGAAAATTCCTCAAATACAAAACATTCTCCTAGCCTGAGGTGACACATAACCAGTCATTTCTCCTTCAAGAGCTATCTCTACAAAAGTTCATATTCAGTTGTCTTCTGTATAGTTTTTAAGGTTTCTACTCAAAATTCAGGAGAGCTATGTAGTTTGTGGGGTATTAATGTTGTGTGCTCAAGCAAATTCTAATCAGGACTGATTTTTGCCTTTTAGTCTTGACTTCAGTTATTCTTTATGTTGCCACTTCCTCTTGTGGTCATAAATAAACAGCCTATGACCCTTTCAGTATACTGACTGCCTGTTAATTTGTTTTTATAAAAGCCCATGCTTTTCCAATGTGCTAACTAGCAACCACAGCTTTATGTTGTGTATTAAAGTCTCCAGGGACTGCAATGGAATCATTAGCATTAGAATGGTGAGTAGTATTGAAGCCAAAATTATACTCCTACTTGAGGCAAATACCCTCCTTCCAGTGATTATACTGCTTTCTTTCAAACAGAAACATATTTTAAACGCGATCCTACTAGGATTATATATTAAAGAAAGTAGGTTTATGACATAAGCACAGAAACCAGGACAACATGTATCTTAATAAGAGATATCAGGTGATCTCACACATTTTTTTTTCTTTTTTTAAACAACAGAACAAGAGATGGTCGACTACTGAAATGTATCCTTTGTTTTTCAAAAATAGGTACGTATCTTTGTGTGTAGTGTTTAATTATTTATTCTTTAAAAAAACCTAGAAAACATTTCTATACAGATAAAAAACAGCTGGAAAGTATTTTTAAAGCACTCATATTTATGAAGTGCAGTTAATGCAAACTAATTGCAGATTAATTTGATTTTTAGATGACAGGATTATTTCATGTTAATTTCTGTGATTTAAAGTACATCTTTTGAACTCACCTGGGATCAAGTTGAGCAACTTCATTATTCAAGTTCTCATATCCAAACTGATTTAGTATTGTAACCACAAGCATTGGAGCCAAAGATTGGGCAGGCTTGGTAAACAAAGCATTGGTACCAAAAACCATAGAGGAAAGTGGTGATCTAAAGAGAAAAGACATTTAAAGGAAAAGATATTTAAGGGAAAGGACAAATGAATGCACAACACAAACTTATTAGTATATTAACCACAATAGTAATTTTTAAAAATCCTGTTAATATGCAAATGCTAACTATCACAATACTTTGCTTTAGAGTTCACACATTATAGCAAACAGATCAGCTACCATAATGAAATTCAGTTTTATTTGGAAATGAAATAAACCTCTGGGGTATATATACAGCTTGGCCCCAATTCTGAAATGACTTGCACTCAAGTTCAACTTTGTGCACATGGAGTAATTGTTGAAGTTAAGTTAGACTGAGCAGTGCACGGAGAATTAATTACAACTTAAGACTTTACATCCATGAGGCCAGAAAAGGAGGCATTTTTTTTTCTTCATAAAAGCAATCACTCTCACCTTTGAGAGGCAAGTCCTTTAACACAGTGACCAGGATTGAATCTGCACTTATACAAACATTAATGGAACCAACACAAAATTATCTGCACTTTGATAAAGATCCACAAGATCCATGAGTTGCAATTTGCCATGTCACTGCAGGTTTTATCTTTTTTTTTTCAGAGAGATAACAGCAACCAGATAGACTTTGAAATCTGCATTTAGAAAGCAAAGCTTTCTAAATGCTTTTGCCATGTTAGAAAGGCCTTATTCAGAAAATTCTGTAAGTGACAATAGATGGATATGGTTATAAAATTATTCAACTGAAGCTAACAAAAATAAACACACACGAAAAAACAGGAGGATTTGGCTTATACTCCCAATATCATTAAAACTAGAGATGACATAATCATCTGTTTAAATTACTCTGCTGTAGTAACTGCAGGAAACTTCATTCAAGTTCTTATCTTTACTTGTCCTAAGTTGCTCTTCAAAAAGTACTTCTGTGTCAAGGACCCAAGATCACTTACTGTCTTTACTGGACATAATCTCTAATGTACGAAAGAGGAACATGGCAAATAGATAGCGTATTTAAAGAGAAACAGTTACAAGTGACATACCTCCGCTTGTGTTTTATTAAATCTGCATCAACAATATCTGCCAAAGGCAAATTGAACAAACTAAATGAAGCTTGTACAATTACCCTAAAGGAAGACAAAATATTAAGATGTTCATAGTTCTTATATACACTCACATAATTAAATCATAATTGACATTCTAACATATATACCCCAATATTGACATTTCCATAAACACACAAAGCTGAAACCTTCTTTACAACATGGTGATTTATCTGTTTAAACAGCAGCTCTGAAAGCATTAATATGTCTGGAAATCAATATGCAAACCTGAATGGTGAGGGTTTTTTGCCTTTTTTCCTGGACACTGGTGCAAAAGGTCATAAATACTTGCTTGCGATTATCAGTAAATATCATTTTAAATGACATGAAGAAAATAAACACCTTAGAAGAAAGAACAACTAAAAATGTCCCCTTTAAATCAAAAAATGACATAAGCATTACTGCAAAGACTACATGGAAGATAAACTTCAAAGTGGGGAAATTAGAACAGTAAAAAAAAGTTTAATGCATTCCTATATATGTATTTACATTTTATAGATATGCATTTAAACCATTTAAACACACACACAGACACAGAAAGCTGACTCTTAACAAACTGCTAACTGAAACTATAACCACACATTAGGATTTCTATGTCTTCTTAAATTTTTTGTTTGTTTAGCTTACTTACAAGAGGCTTTGAACAACCAGTACTTTAAACATGCAGTCTTTAGATACCTTAGAACTTTTTCCTGGGGAAATCAAAACATATCTGCACCACTTAAAGTATGCAGGCAATGAAATTCAATTTATTGTTCACACAATTCAGTGTTGCAGTAGCCCGCCACAGAAATACTGAAAATAAGAACGAAAATGGGGGGGGGGGGGGAAAGAAGGTGAATAAAAGTAAGGTAGGAAAGAACACGTAGGAAGCAGGCAATGAAACAGAAAATGAAGAAATAAAAACAAACTTCTGTAACAATACTCTGATACAAACAGGTCTTTACTTTTAAATAATATACTACTCCTGTGCAAATACTACTTCTTGGCATCATAGATTACCCAGTACCAATGAAAATGTGACTCAGTATTGGCTACCAAACAGACACCTGACATATCGACGTCTGTTTTGCAGTGCAACACTTAAGTCTTCATGTAATACAAAATGAGGCGTGAGCTTTCCTAGCAACCCGTCTCTGAATTCAGAGTTCCTCTGCAGAGCCCTTCTGTGTCTGTGTGTATGAGAAGTTCTGCTTCCCATGAATCTCCTGTTAAAGCAGATACGTGGCTAGAGGCCTTTGGCTGTAAACCTTAATTACTGTTCATTTTTAAGTGTGTGTTTTTTGGTGTTCTTTTTTTTAGGCGGAAATGAAAAGCTGAAGCAGAATAAAATGAAAGCTGAAAAAGTTGTAACTGGCATTTCAACTTTTCTGACAAGTGAAACAGAAAGAAAACCATAAAAGCAGTGGCAAAATCTTCATGCTGTTAAGCATCCACTCTGTTAGAACTATTTATGCCATATCTATGAACAGGGAGGTCTATTTACTTACATGTTTATTGTGAGATAGAACGCCAACAGATAATAGTGTTCTGGCCCTAGAACAAACATGACAGCAGCAGCTACTCCTTCAAAGTAAAAGGAAAACAAGATGATTCTGTAATAACCAAACTTCTTCAACGAAGCATGATTGAGAAGAACAAGGCACTGAAAAGATAATATATACACGTACATGATGAAAAGATATACTACAATATCTCAGCATTAGGAGACCTATAAAGCATAGTCCAGACATAAATTATTACTACCTATTAAAGGAAAAAAACAAAGCCAAAAAATCCCCAAATCACAATAACCCTTTCTACAAGTTCAATCCAAACAAACAAAGAGAACAACCTACTGACCTATTCTGTGCGACCTCTGCCAGGTAAGAATGGCCTTTCACCCAAAACTAGTCAGCTGAGAACTACTACGTCCTGAGGAAAATATTGTTTCCCACAATGCCTACTATTTAATGCTCATTATCTTTATGTTTGATATCTCTTGAAGAATTCACTTTGCAGTATGTTAACTGTAAAACAAGCATCTTGCCATCTGAATTTTAATTTCTGATCCAAAATATTTTCAACTTTTTTTTTCATAAATATTACTATTTTCACAGACTTTTATAGAAATCAAGCATGACTTCCAAGTTGAGAAAGCAAGCTCACCAAGACAACTGATCTAAGCGAGTTAGAGACTTTACTAGCAAGAAGAGAAATGCAGATGCCAGTGGACAATGTGCATGGCTGCAGTTTAATTCCGCCAGTCTTAGCAAGCAGTAATCCACATGAGAAGCCAGTGACAGGCAAACTCACAAAAATGGTACTAGGTGCTGATTATAGTATGAATAAAGTGTAAGCTCTTCTATATTCCTCACTTTCCACTTTAAACAGGACATTTTGTAAAGCATTATGTTCTTTTTATTATATGAGCCTATGTCACCATCTGCATGTATGTGGTCCTCATCACTGTCACAAAAAACTCACAAACTCTATAAAGATACTAATTTTCTCCTTCCTTCTGTGTTACAGAGATGAACACTGTAATATTCAGATGAAGAAGAGGAAATAATTCTCCTTGTACATTTTCCCCCCATTTAAATGCTTTAACATAATGAATAAAACCAGGATGCTACAGACAAAGATTACTATGGCAAACACTATTTTAAAGCGGCTCAAGTTTTCTCCTTTAAACAATATCAAGGAGGTAAAACAAATTTGGAAAGATGGTGTAAGGAAAAAAAATCTCATTGTAAGAAACTTAAACACATTCCTGCCTCTGGTTGTTTTTAGGCATTTTGCAGAAAAGTGCTTACACCAGAAATAGTAAGGCATTGTGTAATGCATGTTATTATAAAACCCATGACCTTGCCTCCCTGTAATTGAGAAATAACCCTGTCTCAGGAAGTACTTATGATTTAGACAATTCCTTATTACCTGCATGTTTCTAAGGCTGCATGTTTCTAAGAAAAATCCTAACTTAACAATGCAAATTTAAATTTGTTTGCCTGTTTCAGCAATAAGGTTTCCCTTGCAGGCAGGTTTTATTCTTCACACCCAGTACTAACAGGAACCAAAGGCAGAACATGAACTCCAGTTTAGTACAGGCCACTGAAGCACAGTTCATAAGACGGGGCCTTATTTACATGGGTTGGGTGCTTTTCCAGTACGTGAAGTTCAGGGCATTGCCACCAGAGAATCCTCTTGAGCTCAAAGGGACAAAACCTGAGAAAAATAAGGTCACAGCAAACCCTCTACGGTTCAGTGACCTTCTAGACAAAGAGTCTCTGGGGAGCAGAGAGAGATGTGTTTTCTGAAAGATTGTTCGTTTCACACTGTCACACTGATTTTATCAATAGTAGTGGTTGCTATATGTGAGTGTAAAATTATTTAAGCTTTTCTAACTTTTGCAGTTTCTGATTTATTTCCAAAGTTCATCAGCTGTTTAAGTCACTGAAAAAAAACCCAAGCTATTAAACCTGTGGTAAAAATAAAGTTGAAATTATAGATATTTAGGAGCTATGGAAGAGAGAAGGCATGTTTAGGATTTGTATATTATATATGCAAAAGCCAAAACGGTAACTAAAATTGAGCTGTGAATCTGAGTTGCACTTTGATGTATCTTCTTTTATATTTCAGTTACTGAAAACAAAACATTAATGAACGTAACAGCCTGATTTTCAGAAATCTCCAACAGCAGCAGCACCTATAATGAAAGTCAGGATACTCAGGTTTTGAGCAATCCAACAACTAAACACAGTGCAAGTTTTAAAAGATCCTGTGAAATAAGTTAGATGGAAATGAACAGGAGAATTTTTTTTATTTGCTGCAGACAAGTATGTTTACATTCTATGGGACATATTTTTGCTGTTCTTGTTCTCACACATTACTTGTTCGGGTTCTCTTTCTTTTCCAGTTCATTACTCCTCCCTTCCATTCCTGATTTGGATCTTGAAAGTATCTCCCTCTCTACCCAGTAAATGTAGCTGACCAAGAGGGCAAACAATGTAATAAATTGGAATGTATTATTCTTCAAAAGCAGCTATTTAGAGTTTTGTTTGGTTCCCATGGCTGAGATACCACCTATTTCAACAATGCTTTTAATAGCTAGTAATTATTTTGTATGTTTTGTGCAGTGTATCTCAGAAACTTCCTGGAGATTATTCCTTCATCATGTATTACAAATCAAAAACAAAGAGAAAAGAATTCAGAATTCTATAGATTTTGCTTTTAGAAACTTTTTATCTTGACCATATTTTTGATTCCTTTATACTTACCTATTATAAACCCTGTAGGATACAAAACATTTGCTCCTTGCATACTCACATCTCACATTCTTGTGAACAGATACTCTACAAGCCTGCCTGCTTTTCTCCCTACCCTACTGTTACATTTGGGTACCCTGTACATAGAAGTACTTTCTTCTTTTAGATTTCTCAGTGTGGCCCAATGGCTTATGCAGGATACAGCATTTTTTCCAACAGTGTAAATGGATATCTTAAACTAATGAAAACTCTCAAACATTTTCTTACATTGAAAGAAAAAAAGTGTTAACTGCCTACCTGAGGACAAATAAAGCCTGCTCCATACATGATACTTCTTATTGAAGAAGAAAGGACATCCTTAGGAATAAGATTATCTGCAAAGATCATCATAAAATTGCTGCAGAAGGCTAGGTGGAAGACTTGGAAGAAGTTCATCGTTACAAAAAATAAAAAGTTCTTCTCTGTCATAATCTGTTTGGTCAATGAAATTACAGAGGACCAGGAGAGAGCTCCATCACTGTTTTCCAGATTAGCATTCTCCGTACAAATTTCTCTCTGCTCATATTGACTAGTGCTGTACTTGCCTGTGTAACACATACAAGCTGTAGCTAATGCTGCGACCAAAACAGCAAAAGCCTGAAAACAGGCAAAGTTTTCCATATTATCTGATATGAGACCACAAAAGAGAATGCTTGTTGATCCGATTAATGTTGCTACTTGGTTATATTTAATAAGCTGAAGCCTGCTTTCATGTCTTGTTGAGATTTCTGCGAAGAGCGCACACTGCGCTAGAAGCACAAATGTAAGCAAACCATCAAAAGCGCATAAGGCAACGATGAGGTGAAGACCACTAAGCCAGTCACCTTCTTCATAGTGTTTCCACGGAAACCAAGGAAGCAAAAAGGCCAATGCGTACAAAGGAGCTCCATATAAAATGGAAAACTGGCGTCTTGAGCAGCACGCTAATTTGGAGTTATCTTGGATATACCCAAAAAGAGGATCGTTAATGGCATTCCATATCATAAATACAACCTGCAACAAACAAGTAAGAAACACGATAGAATTTATCATTAGTGGGATTTTTGTGGAGGTTCTACAAACACAGAAGTAACACACAACATATTTATTTTAAATAAATCTTTATCTAGAGAACAAAGATCAAAGCTTCTCAGGTCAAAACAGACTCCAGAACAAACTCTTAAAGGTATTTAGAGGTTTATAGTTAATTTTGAAAAACAAGATGAATAAGTGGCCAGGTGCCCAACTACATGTGAAATAAAGTCCTGTCTGCTCTGTAAGACTTCACTCCTTCAAAAGCTTATATATCCAAGCTTTTATCTTGCAAAGCCCAGATATTACTCTCACAACACGTAATTCAAAACATAAGCTGGCCTATTACTTTCAGGAGACCATTTATGACAAGAGTCGCTCATGTGGATAATGACTTGCAGAATAAAGGCAGTATTTAAGTACTTAAACAGTCCATAGGAATGGCAAACATATCTATGGAGCTGATGTGGAAGATTTGTTTGGAACTTTACTTCAAGCTATCAAAGGTAAAAACCTTTCCGGCAATTAAAGGCTAGAGATTTTTATTCTAAAGACTGTAAATGATGTGCTTTATGCGTACCTTCCATTGCTTATGGACTAACTAAATTTAAAATGAATTTATGACATAACTATTTGCAATGCATCCAAAATTAAAAACAGACAAAACAACTTTGTGATAACACACACACACAGAGCACAACATGGTAATCAAAATATTCCACTGTACGATACCTGTGCTTGATGAAATGCTACTTCTGAAATTTTGTATCGGTTTAGGAAAAGCTTAACGTAGTAGAAATTAAAGATACTGTTCATCATTCCAGCACCTAATGTAGTCATGGAATACGCCAGCGCATTCGGATGGATTCCCAAAACAAATTTCATCTTCCACAAGCACGATTCTCTTCTTCCTCATGTTACAAAAAAGAATTACAACAGTTGGTACAATAATTTTCCAAATTAAAATGACATGGGAGATTTGCTTGTTTCAAAAGTGTGGAAATGGATTCTTAGAGGAAAATTTCCCCATTCTTACTTCCTTTTTTAAAAAATTAGAAACACATTTTCCTAAGTTATAAGACACAGGCCAAAATTGAATAGATGCAAAATATTAATAAGTCAGTGATATTTCTAAGTATAATCAGTGCTTAAAAATCAACGGAACAAGTAAACAAAAGCTTAAAAGAATCCCTTCCTAACTGGTGCGCAGACTCAATATAAAAATCTGCTATTGCAAACACTAATCTTGGTGTAGAGTTCAAAGGAATTGCATACATTTTAGATCTTTCTTGCTAGTGACATAGCTTTAAAATTATGGACTGTGTAGGAATGAAGTGACTCAACTCATATCCTTACGTATCCCATTGCTATGAATGTCAACTGTGGCATGCACTTGCATTAATATTTCTTTTCAAAACAAATACCAAGTTTTGTCCTTGTATTTTTAAATGTTAATTGTTAACAAGCCACAGAAGCAATACTTTCACCTAATAAACTAATGAGATATGAATAGAAATGATAAAATAAACCTTTTAATAGTTTAAACATTTTCATAGTATAAAAGACTGAATGGAAGTAAAATCTAGCAAGTAACGCATGTACAGCATTTTAAATATGTCCAAATAACAGAAATTCAGCCCAAGAGTATAGAGTTCTTTAATATATCAAACAGATCTTCAGCCAACAATTTTTTGAGATGCTGATTTTCTCCAACTATTAGCAACTAACTGAAGTATACTTGGTATAAAGTATCTCATGAAAACAGCTAGCATCAGGAAACCTCTACCTTTTAAAGCAGAGTACCTTCATGGTCCTTGACCAGATTTGATTCTATAAGCCCAATACTAAAATACTTCTCTGAAGTATCTCCTTTTACCTGAGGGTTCATCTATATTTACATTAATTAGTTTGGAGATACTTCAGGTTCAAATTTCAGCCTGAGTACACACATTAACCCCAGAGCTTTACAACCTGCTTTTTGTCACAGTCCACTACGTTGCTCCACTGCATAGTAACAATTTTATCCTAAATACAATTTTCAAATATCCATCAAAATAGTCAGATATATGCTTGTTCAGCTTGATAAGCAGATCTATAAGCAGCTCCCTGAACTCATTAAAATGACCATGGAAGAGGCAGGAAATGAAAACCACGGCTGTTTCCAGCCTTCCTGTGGTTTGCAAAGTGGTTGCAGACTCTGATGAGGGACGATGGCACCTTCGTCATTGCCCAGCAGGTAGGTCATTGCCACAGACCAGGTGGGGACTGGAGAAGTGTCTGTTCTGGTTAAGTCAGAAGATGGAACTGCAGTTTTTCCATCCCCATCACAAAAAAACAGAACTCTCAAGAGCAAATGAAATGTGGGTGCATTTTTGTGTATACATTTAAGATGTTCTAATATGAAACAAGATGCAAAGGGTAGATCACTTCACAGGTAAGAAAAAAAATGAAGCTGACAAACAACTTGAACCAAGTTTTGGTTTGTTTTTGTTTGTTTTTTGTTTGTTTGTTTTGTTTTCTATCTGAAGAAAATTTATTTGTGAGAACACAACTGATTTTTTTGATAATTAAGATAATATGTGATGCACATTTTCAAGATTATTTTTCACAGAGCTACAGCTGTAGAGATAACTGCATTTCCAGGTGACGAAATTTTGCATTTTCATAAAAAGTTTGGTGCAACAAACTTTTACTGAGAAACCTAAAACGAAAAGTAAGGTTATTGAAAAGATGTCCATTTGAAATGTTCAGTTTCTAATATAAGCTCGATATGACCGTGAAAGTCATTACATAATGTTATTGAAAAAAATAAGTGACACTTGTTAAAGAAGTGCACATTCAAGCCTTTACAAATATACTCAATTGATTTATGTAGTAGATATTAGGGCTTTTGGAAAGGTAGACATTTCACCTCTGTGTCTCCCTGGAGTCCCTGCATGGGTCTTCAAATGAAGAACTGAGAGACTCCTTTTCCTCAAATTCCATGAGCACCAATATAAATGTGCTTCACACTGACATTACCAGCAAACTGACAGTCATTTCTCACATCATATTTGACTCAATTCCTTCCTACACACTAATAATAATAATAATGATAATAATAAAGGTCCCCTCAGCTTCAGAAAATTTGAGAAGTAGTTTGAAAATTCTTCAACAAAAATCTTCTAACAATGCGCAAACAGGCCTGTAGTGCCATGACTAAAATACCCAGCATCTGACACAACTCTTTACACTAATTGGTACATCTGGTCCTGAACCTTGTTTATGAAATAGGTTCAATTAGAAGTTGAGGTACCACACTTCCTTACCCAGAAGATGTGCTCTTTAATTGTACTACAATGAAATCATGCCTGAGTATCCCCTCCCTCAGTAGTCGGCCTTTATACTGAATAGGTTAAAGCACAGGTGTTGACATTTTGTGATTCACAGAAGGCAAACCCGTTTCAGAAACTTCTAGTGGTTACGACTGTGTTAATACAGACGAGCCAAAACAACAGACTGTTTAAGCCAGTGAGACGCAGTATGACATTACTTGCGTTTCTCCCGGAGCTGGATGACAATCCCTACAAGAAACTAGAGCATGAGTCTAAAAAACAAAAGCGGATTCCCAAGCAATGACAAATTTTGACTAAAGCACGCCGGCTGGCATCGCACACTGGGCCTCAAACTGCAGCGTAACACTCGCAGCCCTGACAAACCGGCTGGACACAGGTATCCTCCTCATCTTTCTTTCATGACTTGAACCACACCAAGGCAGAACTAAGAATAAATGATTTCCCAGTCTCGAGGGCTAATCCCAAGGGGAAATGCTGCTGAAGCAGAGGGGAGACGCCAACAGGGAGCACGGGGAGGGCCCGCGACACCCGGGGAGGGCCAGCGACACCCGGGGAGGGCCGCCGCTCCTTCAAGCCCGCGATGCTCCGGCTGCCCAAGCCCTGTAACGCTGTGGCTCCTGGAAGGCAGAGGGCTCTGGGCATTTGCAGGACTGCAAGTCTGGAGATGTTCGCCTGCTAAAACTGGGCAAATTAAGCTACTTTTTCCTCAGCAGCTCCCTAGATACAGGCGGCTCCTTACTCCTTGTACGGAAATGAGAAGCGCTGACCGACAGGCACGCGAGGCGCGGGGATGGCGACGCCCGTCTGGAGCCGCGGCAGCAGCCGCCAGGGCTCTCCCCTCCCGCTCTCCAGCGCCGAGGCTCCCCCGGAAGGCGGCGGGAACGCGGCCCACACCTGGGTGAGACGCCGGTGAGGGGACGCGGCTGCGAGGAAGGGCGGCTCAGGGGCTGAGCCTCTCCTCACAAGCACCCCGGTGGCTCCCAACACGGGGCGACTAGCAGCCGCAGCTTTCCCTAGGCCTAGTCGCCGCTGTACCAGCTCAGCTCCGCCGCAGACACACCGGAATAACCCCCAGCAAGCGCTCCCCATCATTAACCCCTCGGAGCCCCAGCAACCACCGCCCCTTCCACAGGCACTAACCCACCTCCTCTGACCAGAGGCTGCGCAGCTGCCTCCTGGGGCGGGGCGTCATTAGCCCGGATCCACCTTCTCGTCGTTTTCATTGGCGGCATGACATGAGCTCGCCTTGTGATTGGTTCAGGATCCTTTCGATCTGTCCGCAAAGCGGCTTCCCATTGGCTGCCCGCAGGGGAGGTGAGGGTGTTGTGTTTGAATCGCGGAGAGACGGTGGGCGGGTGGCTGTAGCTTGCCACGTTGCCGCCGGTAGCTTCGCGCAGCCCGACCAGAAGGGGGAGAGGTTCGGCAAAGTCCGGAAACGCTCGGCAATGGCCGGAGGCGGCTTTTAAAGGAGAGGAGCGGCTGCCGGCTTGCCCTGCCCCGCCGTCGCTCGGCGTGAGGAGACTCGTTCGCGTGGGTGCCGCCGTGTCGTCCTCCCGCCGGCCCGGGAGGGGAAGGGGCGCGATGCTGGCAGACAGCCTGGTGGAGGAGTTCGAGATCCGCGAGGATGAGCCCTGGTACGACCAGCAGGACCTGCAGCAAGGTGAGCCGGCGCGGGGGCTGCGAGGGAAGGGGCTGTGGCGAGGAGGGCGTGTGAGGGAAGGGGCCGCGGGCAGCCGCTGCGGGGGTCGGCGGAGGAAGGGGTGGCGGGCAGCGTGGGGCAGCGGCACCACGGCGCTGCGGAGCCCGGAGGGACGCCGGGCGCTCGGGCGGGGCGGCGGGAAGGGCGTGAGAGGGCAGAAGCCGCCAGCGAGGGTCGCGGAGCCGCGGGGCTTGTGCCGCCCCGCGACTGCCGCAGCCGGGAGCCCGGGCTGCCCTCCCGGCCGCGCTCGCACCGCCCTGGGCGCGCAGGCAGGGGGATCGCTGCTGTCGGTGCGGGTTGCAGCCGGCTTTGTTTGACGGAAGGGGCTGCTGCAGCCGAGCTCAATGGTGCTGGGTCGCTCTCCGCACGGAGGGAGGGAGGGGAGCGGCTCTGAAAAGTTGCACCTTGCCGGGGCGTCGGCAGCTCTGCAGGGCGGGCGCTGGGAACAGCGGGCGCTGGAAGCACCGGGTGGGATGCTGTGTCGCGCCCTTTTGAACCTTTTATAAGGGTTTCCAGTCGGTGAAGTTGTAAATGTAGCTGTGCTCGATTAGTTGCAGGTCCAGTATTAAAAACTTTCTAAGTTTTCTTCCTAAAATGCACAACTCCACTATGTGTCTGAATTATATGTATTTAGCTCCTGTATGTCACTGTCAATAGGTCTTAAAACACCACATGCAAGAGGTAAATACTGTTCTCATTTCACCAGTGAGGAAGGAGTCACAGAAATGCACCGAGTATGATCACACTAAAAATCTTCTAGAGACATGATATGGAAAGAATGTGCAATTTCCTTAAGTGCTCGGTGGCATTCACAACTGGTATTTACTTAGTTCTACTTTCTGTTATTAATCCTGAATTGCTGTTAAAAAGCCAGCTCAAAAACTGTGAAGTGGCTCCCCACAAACTTGCTCCAGCCTTTGGCTTTTGGCTTTTTACATTGAAGTACATTAGTTCTTGGGACTGGTAGGTGCTACCTTACTATGAACCATAAAGATACTATTGAAAGTTCTTCCTAGCTAAGCGGCTTTTGCACTGAGATCAGGGATCTGACAGCAGAAACTTTTTCTGAGACAGGAATAGGTCTCTAATTGTATGCTTTGACTATAAAATAGGTGTTTGAAGGCTGTATTTAGGTATTCTTTGCTTGAAATAGATGTTTTCATGGCTCCAGGATATACATCAGTCAATTTAAATGAGATCCTGAATCTGTAGTTTGCTGTCAAAGGGAAGAGAGTTGAAAATTTGAAGACACAATTTAGCAATATCTTTACTATGTCAGTAGTAAAACCTACTTATGGGGTAGAAGACTTACAAAGAGACTTCACAATGTATAGCAACTGACTTCTTGCCTTATTGAGGGTTCTTTAATTTCATTTTTTAATTAAAATGAGTCAATCACAATTTTCTCTCTGCTGTGAGCTTTTGAGAAACAGTATTCCATTCTAGAGGTTAGTGGATTTTGAGGGGGATTATCTCTTTACAAGCCTAAACGGAAGTCACTTAGAGCCTCGCCAAAAGGGAAAGGAGAAAAATAAACTGATGGGCAAGTCAAAATGCAAAGAAGAAATTCCTTGCAGGAATGTTGTTTAAATGTTCTATTATAGTTTATTTCTGAAGTCTGAAAGACACTCTTCCTTCTCCTAAGACTAAGCAATACCAATGTATGTAAATAGAGTAGTAAGATTGCTTATCAAGGTCTCTTTAATCATTTCAACAACTCAATCAATCAGTGCAGGTTTAAAAAATGAGGTTTATGAGAAAACTGAGGTTGTAAAACATTAGGAGGCACCCTGAAACAAGCTTGTAGACCTTCTCAGCCAATCTTTAAATCCCGAAGTTAGGGTAGGGTGTTGGAAAAGCTTTGACAGTCTTTGTGTGCACCAAAAGCTTTTGCCTTGACAATGGAGGTGGGCTTTTCTGGCATGCTGTTCATGAAAACAGAATGCTCATGGAATTCTTTTAAGGATGGGTTCAGCCATCCTTCCTTCTGCAGTATCCATGCTGTGCTGCAGTATGCTGACACTTGAAAAAGCATGATTTTCTGTGACTGCTCTTTTACATCTTGCTGTTACTCTCTTTAACAGAACAGAGGGTAATCTGAACATGGAGTAGAATATATGAAGCAAGTAAAAAAAAATAAGGGTTTAATTTTACAGTTAGGTAGACTTCAGCCAGGCTTTCTTCATATCTTGTACTACTAATGCCTTTTGCTGTTGAAAAGAAGAGGCTTATTTCAGATTGAAAATTCTCTTTATCATTTTGTTAGATGGGTTATGAAAAAGTAGAAGGATTTTGGTACTGTTGTGTTTTGTTTTTCTCAATTATAGTAACACTGTCAGAAGAGATTGTGGGGAAGTGCTGCTAACTGAGGGCTGTTTAACATCACAGAGGAGCTATCATTCAAGTTTTGTTTTGGTTTAGGGATTTCTGATGGAGCTGCTACACACCAGTACAACTGATCAGATTTACTAAAATGAAGATCTTAAGATCTGCACTATGCAGTTTGCATTATTAAAAACCTCTCTGCTTACATCTTCCTGGTAAAAACGAAAAATGCTTGTCTCTGACAGAACCTTGCTGTTACTTAACATAAATTTACAAAAGAAAATGCTGGGTGCATCTAATATTGTAGAGCAACTCTCCAAGAGAAATGTAAATTAACTTTTGTTTCTGTATCTGGAGAACACATGTATATTGTACATCTCACTGTTAAAATTTGCTCTTCAGAGGGCTTATAGGTACTTAACAATATAGAAAAATGGATGCAAAGCAAATTCTTATTTTTAGAAGAGGTCAGATTGTTTCAGTTCTTGCTTTCTCTAGGGCTAGGAGGTTAGAGTTTTATTGCATATTCCTGAGCTCTTCCATTTGTCTTCTCCTGCTCAGAAACAAATTACCTTAATTACAAAAGAGCATGCTTCTCCCATAGTAGCTCATTTATGCTTCTGCCATTCTAATGAACAGAATGAGTCTGTAAGTATAATGACATGAATTCTATTATTCACATTGTATTCAAAGTATTGTGTGGTACGTGCTACTTGGTTTTGTAGATGAGGGGGCATGTAGGAATGAAACTATCAACTCCTAAATGTACTTAAACATTAAAACAAACTTTCACTTTGGGAAGGGAAATGGCAGCAAGTAATTCCATTATTTATTACATCTTTAAGGTAATCCTAAATCCTCTCTAAACCTCTTACTCTATTAAAATAAAAGAATGCACTGTTTAGTCTTTGCTTTGAATTGTTGAATAGCTTTAAAGATTGTGGCCCTTTGTAAAGATTTGTGTAGTATGAGAACTTGTGAATTGGGACTCCAGTTTAAATAGGATGATAGATTCACTGGATTTGAAGACTACAGTATTCTGTAATGCAACAGAACAAACAGCTTGGTGTTGACTGGGAGTTATTCTGTCCATGGGTAAAGAAGGTACAATCTCTGTTTTTAAATGAGAAAAACTTAAGCAGAACACCTCAAGGTTTCCTTATCCAAATACTTTAAACCCCAGCTCTAGAATGGGCTCCGTTTCTTAACAAGTGGTGTTGCAATGAAAAAGCCGTATGAGGATAAACTCCTAAGCAGAGATCAGTATGCCATGTGGCTCCTGGTCATACATCTTCTCAGACTGTGAAGAACTCCTATGCACTGGGATTTGTTTTAAATATTTTTTTGTGGCATTTATTCTAAGAATCTGACCTTAAGGTAGGAAAAAATGCACTGCAGCTGTAAAGAATGTGTAAAGAATACCACAGCTGTTGTTTTTCCAGAACTGGACATCTACAACTTAATAGACAAATGCTCCTACTCACTTGTCCTTGTAAGTCCGAGTTTGGTCTCTGGCTTCTGTATGTAGGTGGAGTAATTGTTTTGGACAGGCTGCCAAACCGAAGGTTAGCGCAGACCGATCTTGGAACAGTGTTCTGTCTGTTAACAATAACCAGTTGATAAGATTATTGGGAAAGGGCAGGAAGGAAAGAGATAAGTTAACACAAGGGCATCTTAATCACATGAAAGTGGAACGTATTTTCTGGTCTAGCTGCCACTGCCGATGATGCAATACGTGTCTCTTGTATATTACTTTAAGTCTTCTTGAAGTGAATCTAAGTTTTTCTTGACTTTTCTCCTGTCTCTTTCCCATTAGTGATGCTAGTTCTTTGTGAAAACTAACAATGTTGTATGCATGCAGGCGGGAGACAACCTGGTCGTGGTCCAGGTGATGGGAAGGAGGTGGAAAACGAGGGTTTTTGAAACCTGTTGCATTCTTAACATGTAATCCCTGCACAGAGTAATTACAATTTTAGCAATAACACCGAGATGGATGCTTCGTCGCATTACGTTAGCTTTTAAATTACACGTGTCTTTAAACATCAGAATATAGAATACCTAGCACTACTGATGCTGTTGAACAAATATCAGGCTTCCCTCTAGAAGGGGACTGAGTGTTCGGATGACTTATTTCTTAATTTGAAACAACTACAGTCACTGCACCCTGGAGGTGATTGAGGATGACTGAAGTGAAATTGAGATTAAGTGCCTGAGAACAAGTGACATTTAAAATGATGTTTTGGAGCACATAAACCAATTCTTGTCTCCTAGGTTTATGAGCTCAAAAAGCAGAATAGCTACATTTCTTTATCAGTGTTATGTCTTTTGATTTTATTTTTTTTTTACCATAAAAAAACATGTGAAACTTTCGTTTAGCACTTTGATCCTGTATGACCTGAGCTCCTTGGTGAAGGGGCAATGGGGTAGAACAGCAAATGAATTAAGAGGGCTGTCAGCTTTGGGCTGGGTCTACCCTCATGAACATTTACAGGGCCTTTTATGTTTATTCTTCAAAAACATGAAATAAGAGAGTCTTCTAGGTTTTAGGGCTGACTTAGGCTTGAATTATAGATGGTATATGAATGTTCTACTTAAGTATAAACTAACTTTCTTTTTGGGTACTGCAAGTAACTTAGAGCAGTTAAAACAGCAATAAAAAAACCCCCTCGAGTATTTGCTTAAAATACCTTAAAATTAGATTATATTATTGGCTCTATAACTTAAGTGCAAACATGATTTCTTTGTTTAGATCTTCACCTTGCTGCTGAGCTTGGGAAGACACTACTGGACCGTAACACTGAACTAGAAGAGTCTTTACAGCAAATGTATGCAACAAATCAAGAGCAACTGCAGGAGATAGAGGTAAATATTTATGGGATCCAAGTGTTAAAGCATCTAAACCTGCAACGTAACAGCACATAAGTTGAGATGTGAATTTCTTAGCATCTGATGGACACTTTAAAGAAAAATACTGAACAATGTTTAACTACCTCTGCTACTTTGAGAATCTGAGAACCTGTATAAGCTTGATCATAGTTAGAATTTTTTGTCTGATTACTGGAAGCTTTGTGCCATTAAACTTCATGTTGGATTTGGCTTGTTTAATGCCAAATAACTGGTGTTTTTGTACAGAAAAGTTATTTCAGTTATTTTATTGCTAAACTTTGCTGATCTTACCAGGTAAAATGACATTAAATTATATGATAAATAAATTAATAATTTAAATCATTGTATGAAAATGGTAGTTGTTGCCATACTGAAATTTAAATGCTAGTAAGTGCAGGAGAGAGATTTAAGAAAAATCTGAGGCTATGTACTTGCACTAAACTGAGCTGTGGTAAAGGAAGCTAAAGTCTATTTCAATGAAGAACAAAAGAAACAAACAATAAAAGCTCCACGACAACAACAAGAAGCAACAACCAAAAAAAACCACACACACAAAAGGCAAAAACCAAACACTAAAATAGTATCTAAATACAGGATGCAGTGGATATATTGTTCTGTATTTTCCAGGGTGGGGGAAAAATCATGACCACCCTTTCAAAACCACTCATCTTTGTGCTACTTTGTGGAAAAAACTGGGCATTTTTGGCAATTTTCCTTTTTTTTCCTGCTTCAGTATTGGTCGTGTTCTTGCAGACCTGGCATTTGTCAGCATAATGAATTTTTTTTCAGCTATTAGAGGGCAAGGCATGGTCTCTAATAATTAAATTATTAAATATTCAGTACTTTGCTGACTGACAACATATTGGAAACGTAGTCAGCATTTCAGTTTGGTTTCGGTGCGAATCACAGAGAACTGGCTGTGACTGGTATACACGAGATTTTTGCAAAATCTGAGTTCTTTTGTGCAAGCAGTACTTACGCAGTTACAGATGACATGTGGGTTTTGTACAGCTGCAACTTAAGACTTAAAACACATATCATTGGAGTGGTAACAGGTAATTTAAGGAATCCTAAGCTTAATACTTACAGATACCTAGATATCTTTAAAATAGTCATGTTAACAAAAAATGCAGCATTTTTATTAGGTCATGCAGAATTTCTGGGTGCAGGTTTTCTTTTTTTTTTTGTAAGGTACTTCTGCTTTATACCTCATACTTTGGCTATTTCCTGTATTATGTGCTAAATGTCATCTTTGTTAGCCTATTCATTCTGTGATACAGTAGTTGGAATGGCTGATATTGATATTAGTGCCACAGCATTACAAAAAATGTATTTAATGCAGAAACTTAAAGTATCTCATTGCCATGAATGTTTTTTATAAAAGAGTAATTATTTCTTAAGATCTAGAGAGGACAAACACTTCAAGGTGCTATATAAATACCGATCTACTTAAGGTTCAACACCTGTATCAGCAACCGTGTCTAAGGAAGTGTTCAACAGTTACAACACACCTTTTGAAATAACACAGCATTACTTCTCAATAGGTAACTAACCTGGCTCATTGAGTGTAGCTACTCCATCAGCAGATGTATTTGAATGCTATCTTGAAATATGGAAAATATATTATTGCTAAGCTGCATTCATTCATAGAAACAGTCTACTGCCATTGAAGATGTAATATCCTGTTGGCTTAAGCCAGTTTATTTGCTTAAGCTTTTTTGGTGGGTTAGCATTTATTGACTAGATAAGAGAGCTCAGCAGAACGTGGTAACAAGTGGTGATCTCTAGTTGGTGGGTCCCAGTGTCAGGTACTTGTATGTTCAGATAACCTCAGACAGTGCCAGACTCATTTATTCTCTTGATATCTCGCTTTGCTTCGCCAATCAAAAAACCAAATCGGGACTTGTGCAATACTGATTTTTCAAGGTTTTATCTGATACCTATTTCTTTTTCTTCTATTTCCTCCTCTCCCCCAACATGGGTAGGAGCATATATTGGGAAAATCAAATGTACCCCTTCTTCAAATATACAGAGAGAACCTCACGATGGAGGAACTGAATGTATCAGCTTATTGGCATAAGGGATTGTTACAGGAATTCACTGAAACAAATGCCAGTAAAGTCAGCATGTGCAATACTTTTTAGCTGGTAAAAGCAGTTCAGTGGGTTATTTTCAAACCTATATTTCTGTCTTTTGTGGGGAACGCAAGAGACTCCACTGCACAGGGTACATGTGCAAGTGGCATATCCGGTCTCCATGCTTGATGGTTCCTAATTTTCAAGTGCATTCTGTAACCTGAAGGTGATCTTGCAGCTGTTCCTGATGCTACTCTGCTGCATTTTTTACTAGCTTTTCCAGTACAGTGTATCAGAGTAAACCTTTGGAGTTGTTTTTTTTTTCTATTAATTCATATCTTGTAGGTTTCAAAGTCCAGAACTGGCTAAGAAATCATTCTGAAATACAGTACTACCTTGTCTGCACTGAAGAGGAAGGGTCAAAGGCTTTGGGATGCTTAAAATTACATCTAATACATTAAACGCTGACATATTAAGTGTTTTACAGCCTTAGATCATTATATCTGAACTCTGTGCTGACACGTGTGCCACTAACTAATCATTATAGATGTAATAAATGCTGGATTGAAAGGGCAACTTTATTCCCGTCCCAATATGTTCTCAGCACTCAGACTTCAGAAATACTGACATTCTCCTTTTATCGTGTGGGAGAACACAAGAAGTCTCAACTGCTGCTTCATGTTAGGTGCTCAGTTACAGGGGAGGTAGAATAAATGTGAACTTGTAAAGGATTTATTACCACATCTATACTTCGTTTTGGTGGCCTAATAATACCAGGCCAACTTGAGACCAGCACTGAACATCTGCGAGATGCAAAGCGGAGAAAATGGTGCTTCACCTCTTCTATTCAGCTGAAACTTCTGCAAAAGCCCATTGTTATAAGTGGTAGCATCTAATTCTGGCACCAAAGCCTCGGTTTCTGTGCTTAGCCACACTTGTACTGCTGAAGAAAACCTGAAGATCTCCAGCTCCTTCTGAGAATAACCAATAGGGAAAGTTAATCTGAAATGGGTCACATTGAGATTTTGCTGCTAATCCACGTACTATTTTTGTGTAAATCCTCTGTCATGTGCGCACAGGCTGCAAAAGGATCTGGCCAACTGCTATCATGTTGATCTTCTAGGAGTCTGTATGTAGCAGTTACTAGTCCTAGATTAACTTATTATCTGTTCTTAAATTGCCTAAAATGTAAACCCATCAATCTTCTAATGAGGTAAAAGGTTAAGTAGAATATTAGAAGTTTTGAGTATCTAACAGGCTTATGTAAAGAGAAGTAACTGCCCAGAAGTGTGCTGGATGTTCCTACTTGAAGTTTATTTTTCAGTGAGTAGCACGTGGTAATAGAGAATATATTGCAAGAAATACATTGTATGTAAGAACAAAGTATTTCTGATTTAAAGGGTTAGGGTTTTTTGTTCGAGTCTGTCTGATCCGAACTCCTGTGTGGAGTTTCAGAATTGGATCAGCCCTATCCTGGGTGGGACAATATAAGACACTTGTATTAAGAGCCATAGGTGATTGTTAACTGCTCTTAGACTGAGAATTCCAAGCTTTCTGACATTATTCAAGAAACTTCACAGTCTGTGTTAATTGTAAAACTAAAGAGGATTAAAATGAAATACTTCATGTTGAGTTTTTTTGTCTTTTGTTTGTTTTTAAGGCAGGAGAGCTTTTGGGGGGGTTACAGTAACTGGAATAGCTCCGTGTGGGTAATTAAAGATTGAATTCAATAATTTGATTTTACCAACCAAATCCAGCCCCTCTGGGCAACAGGCTGGTTGATCAGCCTGGGCTGACCTCTGTGACGGGGTAAACCGAGCTACTGGTAGCGCCAGACAACCAGACATTTACCAAAGCAACCACTGGAATCTACGTTTCTGAAATTTAGCAGTTTCTCCATGAATGTGAATAAAAATGCAGAATAGTAGACCTGTCTTTGTGCTTCAAGTATAAACGAGTAACAGCAATACTGTCTTGCAGTACCTCACAAAGCAAGTGGAGCTCTTGCGTCAGATGAACGATCAGCACGCAAAAGTCTATGAACAGCTGGATGTGACAGCAAGAGAACTAGAAGACACTAACCAAAAACTAGTTGCAGAGAGTAGAGCTTCACAACAGAAGATATTAAGGTAAGGAACTTAGACTGGACTCCCTTTCCCAAACCCCAGTTGAGAATAAGAAAAAGAGCTGCCCAAGTGTATTTGTGTAGTTATTGGGTGGCTGTCTCTGTCTAGTGTTGTTCTACAATCCTGTTAAATTGAAAGGATAATTTTATTTAAAGGTCTTCTGGGGCCAAAGAGCAGTCTTCAGAGAATAAACTACAATATAAGAGGATGAGAAATTCCCATGTCGTTGACTAAACACTCAAATGTTTTAACAGCAGTCCTTCACCTTTTTAGCTTGACAGAGACTATTGAAAATCTGCAAACACACATAGATGACCTGCAGCGACAAGTAGAAGAACTGAAAAAGTCTGGACGAAGTCGGATGAGCCATGAGAGATCTGACCAGCCAAGATCAATGCACAGTTTCTCGTGTTTGAAGGAGCTGTATGACCTTCGCCAGTAAGACTTTTTACCTTGCATAGCGAACACAATATTGAAATTATTTTAAGCAAAGTTTAAAACATTAAGACACAAGCACAGACATCAAACAAGATAGCAGAAAAACTTCTAATATTCTAGCAAAATAGCTGCACTGTGTGGCGTTGCCAGTGCTTCTGCCACACTTTGAGACTGCACCCCCAAATGTGCTACAGAAATGGCAGGTTCCACTTTCTGTCTTAGAAAATTCTTTCCCAAAGTCTCCAACCATATCACATTGCAGCCTAGAAAGTGTACAGCAATTTCCACCCCCCTTTTTTTTCAGTCAGATAAAAGCATTCACACAGAATCTGAAAAACAAACCTACTAAATGCAAAATATTTTCTGTAACTTACTCTTTCCTTGGATGTCTGTGGATATTTTCTTGACAAGGAAGGTGGGATTCCTGCAATAGCTTTCCTGAACGTAATCTGGTAAAAATGATGCTTAAGGTGGTAAAATGGTGCCTGGAGCTGTGGGCTGCTTTTTAAATCTAGAGCAGTTTTACCCAGCTGAACTGCATTAGCATGCCCATCAGGACAATCACCTGGGGTAAAAGCTCAGACCAGCTTCAGTCCTAGAAAGTCACTTGATAAGTGAAGCACCTCCACAGACAGTATATCCAAAAAAAGTTATTTCTTGAAAACTCAAAAATAAGTGGATTCCATCAAACTGCCAGAGGCTTGTGGAAATACCAGCCTACAGAATTGCCTTGTCAATTTTGAAGCTTGTTTCCACAATCAATAGTGACACAAGTTACCAGATTGGAGTGCTGCAGAAAAAATCTGAGCATGAGAAAGCATTGCATGATACATGGAGGCAGTGTTTATTTAAACTTAAATTGTAGGTCTAGTTATTGAATAAGCTTGTCTCTAACTTGACACTGTTAATAAGCTGCTATTCTGCTTGAGCTGGGAGGCTTGATTTGATGGCATATAAGTACTTACAAACTCCGATTACTAAATGGACTGATAGGTTAGTAAAACGACCGCTATGTATACGTGGAGGTGTGTTAGCACACAGTTTAAATCTGTCATTAGTTACCCAGGACAAGAAGACTTTAGAAGGTGTGGTCAGCTGTACTTCCTACATTTGATAAAACTTATTTTTGTTTCTGCAGGTACTTTGTTTATGATCACGTGTTTGCAGAAAAGATCACTTCAATGGATAGTCAGCTAAGTCCTCTAGAAGAAGAAAATGAGAACCTCAAAAAGGCAGTTACAGTTCTGCAAGCCCAACTTAACCTAGAAAAAGAGAAGAGGATAACAATGGAAGAGGAATATAGTCTTATGGTAAAAGAAAACTGTGACCTCGAACAGAGGCTTGTTGATACAGACTTATATCGGGCTCGTGCAGAGGAGTTAGAAGTGGAAGTAGCTGAAATGCGACAAATACTTCAGTCTGAAAACACATTCCATCATGCAGAGAAATTGGTGCCAGAATCCTTTTTCATTTCATTCAAGGAATCTTTAGAAAGGGAGCTTGGTCAGAGCCCTACAGACGATGGACTTCTGACTGTATCGGAGCTCGAGAAGAAGGCGCTGAAACGGAGCAGCAGTGAAACGTTCCTAAGCAGCGCTGCAGGGGGAGACATTCTAAGGGGCCACGAAGAGACCTGCATTAGGAGAGCTGAAGCTGTGAAGCAGCGAGGAATCTCTGTGCTTAACGAAGTCGACGCTCAGTATAATGCTCTGAAAGTGAAGTATGAGGAGCTTTTGAAGAAATGTCAAATGGACGAAGATTCTTTGAAACACAAGGCTGTACAAACGCTGAAGCAGTATTCCAAAGACCTGGATGTGGGGAGTACCCAGTATGATCTTGCAGCTAGCACTCAAGAATGCACAAATGTGGAGCTAAGTGACTCTCCCACAAATGCTCTTCCTGAATATAAAGCACTCTTCAAGGAAATTTTTAGCTGTATCAGAAAAACAAAAGAAGAAATAGATGAACACAGGGCTAAGTACAAGTCCCTCTCCTCTCAGCCGTAACATTGGACACACTGATTATCCATTTTCTGCTGATGACTGTTAGTCAAGAAGGGGAAAAACTTTACACAAGTGTCAGAAGGCCCCAATATGGATGTATTTCTTGAGCACTCAGAACGAATGTTTTGAATTGGCTTGTAGACCTGTAGTTAACAAGCTACTTAGTTACCCACTAGTTTCCCTATACCTAGGTAGCAATAGATTTAATGTTGTTTAGCACTGTCACACAAACTAGTGGTTATAAAGCGAACAAATGTCAGAGCTGAATACTGGACTGCTACTTTATACCACACTTAATCTCCGGCCAGAGCAGTAACTGGCACTAGTTTCCTTAGTCCGCTTCAGAAATAACAGAGCTAAGAAATCTGTACTGTACTTCTCAAAGGAATCAGACTTAAAGCTTTCCTTTGGTTGGCAGGTGATGCTCTAGCCCTGTAATTTCGTCTGTGTAGAAAATTAACAAAAACAAAGCCCCTGAGCAGCTTCATGGGCAGCCTCTCCTTGATTCTCGAGAATGAAGGTAGCTGTCTAGCTGAGCTTGCTTTGGCAGGGAGCAGAGCTGGCACAGCAGCTTGCACTGTGCTTGGGTTAAGCTAAAACCACATTTTTGCGTACACTAAACTCTCCCACAGATTTATATAAATGTCGTCCTACTAAGAAAGGATTTGATGTCAAGTTTGTGTGGCTTTCTAGGTATGGTTTGTTACGTAGGGCACTTTGTCTTAAGGCAAGATACTGTGAATTGACTATGTATGTTATTTGGGACCTACTGTTCTTTGGTGGAATGTCTGCAAAGTACATTTGTATGTGTATTTGGTAAGATAGAAAGTTGCAGTGTAGCTATTTAACTTTAGCGGTAGCATTGATGTAGTGGAATAGCTTTTAGTCTTACATACCACAAAGTCCAAGTGCTTGAAGGAGGCAGGCCAGGTAAAACCTTATCATACTGGTTTGGCTCTTGATTCCAGTATCAGCCTAAGTGTCCATGCTGCCTGGGGGTGGGTGGATGGACACAACGCTGCCAGAATGGATCCTATTGAAAACAAGGCACCATGCTTGCGTTCTTCCTCTCCTTTTCCCCTCCCTAATCGTTATTCATATGTATTTAAATTCTGAGAAACAAAGAATGTGGAGAAAAATGTTCTTTAAAACTGCTTCGAAGTGTGAAGAACACAAAGGCTAAGAGGTGGTATGGGGGGAAGGCACGACGAGAGGTGATGTCCTTTTCCTCACAAAGGGTCTCGGAGCTTAAAACTGAAATGGTTCTTGGGAATCGGGTTACTGCCGGTTGGAGCTGCTGCGTTATACCAAACGCTTGACACAGAATGTCGACAATTTCTCAGCTTTAGCTCAGCTGCTGCTGTTGCAGGTCTGTCTGCCTTACGTTGTACCCTGCCAAGTTGGTGTATAGCTGTCCTTCAGTTGCGGTATAAGACTTAATATTGTGCGAGTTTCTCTAAAACGTGTTGCATTCTGAAAATTATTTAAGAATGGGAATCTGAATCTTGTGAATATTTTTTCTAAGCAAATAAATAATCCAGTCAAGCTACATATGTATCTAGTAGTTATGCCCATTTGTGCTAACCAGGAAACAGGCAACTCAACACAGATGGCACCTGCGTTATCTAGGCTTGCCATCTTTCCTGCAGAGCTTAGATGGAGTTCCAATTAAATTTGCATTTTAAAAAGGTTACACTAAATAAAAAGGATATGCCTGCCTGGGATAGAAATCCAGAGGGAACTCTTTTTTCCCTCGTGGTGTTTGTCAGTGCTGTTCAAAAAGGAGGGGGGGACACACAAACAAGGCAGAAAAGCTGCTGTTGTGCTATCAGGTCAAGTGTGTAGTCACTGTTTCCCCAACACCTTGAGCTCTGCCCCAATTCAGATACCAGAAAGCAGTAACCTTATGTGAGAAAAGCACAACACTTAGTCACAAATGATCTACTACTACTATTCTGCACCACTTCAGGGGAAGGGGGACCCACACTGCTGGTCCAGAAGACACGTAAAAGCACCTCAGAATCTTTGTTACATGGGTGATCTTTATGGTGTATTACTGTTGGCTAATTTAGAGCGCTTTCACATATACAATTTTTATGCTTTAGAAGTATGAAAAATGTTCTCAGATTTCCACAGAACTAATTGATTCTTCTGTAATGTCATGTCCCCTCGGCTACCTGTGCCCTTGCTCAGTGCTGGCTGTACTGTACTTTGAATTGTACATATTGTGCAATAAAATGCTCCATGGCTGGGTTCTTCTTTCCTAACTTCTCTCAGACTGTGGCTTTCCCAGGGAGAAGCTTCCTAGATGCAGCCGTAGGTGATGCTACAGCAGCAGGGCTGTGTCAGGGATGGGTGCACACAACGCACCACGACAAAGGCTGCAAAAGCTGCCTGAACTTAAAACACCTCCCAATTATACTCATGTAGTTAATAAACTGCACTAGATTATTAATTAAGGTAGAGTTTTAGCAGTTTAAAAATAGGTATTTTCCACAGAAATGTGAAATGCCCTAAGTATGGTAACAATATTCTTAGCCAGTCTTACCTGGATTAACTACCTTAATCTGCTTATTTTAGTCAACAACTCAACTCAGCCTTTTCTGAGCATAAGTAGATGAAATTAATAGAATTGCCCTGAGCTTCTCATGTGATGGAAATTATAGCAAAGAGCACAAACAGTAAAGTAACCGTGTTCTACAACACTTGCAGTGAGATATTCCTTATCTTAGTGCAGCTAGGCTTCCGTGAGAAACCTGCAACAAAGAGATCAGTTACTGTACCTTGTGCCACAGGCCCTGTGCCAGCTACTTCTGGTACCCTGAAGAACACGATGTGAGCAGGATGGAAAGCAGTTTAGGAGGCAGTTTACTATCTATCTCGGAGCCCTACTAAAACATTCCTGACGTTTCCTTCCTCTGTAAGCCCTCAGGCTATAAAAGGAGTGGGTGCAGCTTCCACTTCTTCTTGGACAAATACAAGGCGGCGTAGAATTGACCTTCAAGATAAAATTTTATTAAAAACATTACACAAAATAGAGGTTTTACACTGTTGCCATGTGATAACTACAGCTGGACGCTTTCCAGAGGTTTGCACTCAGTTACTTACCTTGCTGTATTTGCATACAGTAATGCAAAAAAATCCCTCAAACAAAACCCACACCAATAAAAGAAATCCCATAGTTGTTCCACATCTGTTTCAAAGGTAGGTATGTTCCAAATAACTCATTTCACAGACAAGAGGTGAGAACAGTTGCTATGGAGTACAGAGATTTTGTTCTATACTCCCTGGCCTGACCTTTCCATGAATATGACGATCAAGGGCTGCAAGGGCTACTACACTGCTCAGACCAGAGTGTGAGCATCTAGATATTTAACAAAAACTGGGATGTTTGTAAACAAATTAATTTATTGGCATTACTTACAAAATAAAGTATTAGACCATGATTTTCCATCATGTCTGTGTCAGTATATCGTTTTATTTTCTTATAACGAAACAGAACGAGAATTGAAATACACTAGAAATCCCAGATTCATCAGGCTGCAGACAGGGTCCCTCATCTTCCTCGCTGCCCCTGCACCCAGGCGCCCGTGCAAACAGGCACGTGAGCCAGCCGGGGTGTCGATGACCGTCCGTCTGCAATGCCCGCGTGCCCCAGAGCAGGTCAGATCCTGCCCCTCGCTCCCCAGGCCACGGCGTTACTCTATCTGTGCTGCCCACTTCAGGTTTCCTCTTTTGTCCTGGAGATCCCTTGAAGTAAAGAAACCGCTACCACCGCTGTCAGGACTGCACCGTCCCCTTAAGATACCACATTCCACCGTAGCTCACACAGCAGTCCTGGGGAGAACGGGAAAGTCTGTCAGGTCTCAGGAACCGCTGTCTGGCTTTGGGACAATAAATGTGATCGATAACAAGAGTCTCCTCTCCAGTGCACAAGAGTGCACGAATGCACCCTAAAGACCAGACAGCTTAAATGAAGATGACACAAGAGAGGGAAGGTTGAGAGACCATAAGGAGGACAAGGAATGAAGCAGAGGAAAGGTTGTGGGGAGGGGTGAGGGCAAGGGAACTGAGGGGTGAACACCGGCTGAAGCTCAGAGTGAAGCAGCCACAGCTGACACCGTTTAAGAACCAACGTTCTGTGACAATGAACTGTCAAACTTCAGGACTGTGCTCTGGCATTCTGACCACACGTCTGCTAAGCTTACAATGGGTAAGCACACAGCAAAGGACTTCAGTAAATGGGTTTTCTTGTGGCTCATTTCTATTAGATGAGCACCAAGTCTCTTGAGCTCTAAGCTAGTGGCTTCTCTCTCTCTTCTCTTTCTGTTGCTCCCACCCTCCCATCAGGTAATTCAAACCAAGCTCAAGTACTGCTACACAACTGATGCTGTGGAGACTAAAGGGAAAAAAGTATCTTTTTCTCCTGAAGCCTTGGGACTTCCACATCACAAAAGCAAATAAGAAATTAAGCATGGAAGCTAGAAAGATGGTTTGCAGACTTGATCTGCAGATGCAAAAATATGAACTCTGTCAGTCTGCTCCTCTGTGTATAAAAAAGGAGCACACGCAGATGGGGAAACAGCAGTCAAAAAATCCAATTTCACTCAAAGAGGAATACAATCTCTCATGGTTTAAAGCTGCCAGAGAATCTTCCTGTTTCATTAAATCATACTTCTAACATTTATTTCAGAAAAAGAGATAATGTCACATACTTTGGTGACAAATGCATTCAAGGCAAAGAAGCCTGACACAACACGAGGCTGGTCACACCATGACTTAGTGATGTACATGAAACAGTACCCAGTTTTTTAGGGGAAGGTATTTTTTTCTAGAAATAGGTTATCCATGAAATAGCAACAGCATCATGAAAAACTAACGCCAGTAAATTGTCTGGATGTTCCAGGAGAGCTGATATTTGAGCTAATCTAGTCATTTAACAAACCTTCCAGCACAGGCAAGCCATGTGAAATACTGTCTAGCAGGTAAAATGTCTGAGCTTATTTTAGTGCTAAGAAGACCAGGTTCTTTCAAGCAAGACCAGTTTGCTTATTATCACAGCAACAGATCTGTAATTTTTCAAATAATGCTATTATTCCCTTTTCAGATCCCAATGTAATAAAGTACTTAAACACTTGTCTTACTCAAGTGGGTGACAGTGAGCAGAGGCCCAGCAACAACTATTAAAAGTATTACATTAGTTGGCAACTTTCTACTCAGCCATCCTGCATGACTTTCAAACCCTGCTGATCAAGGCCTGTGTGGTCTGTACCCTAAACTTCTTTAGCAAGTAAATGGTGCACCTTCAAAGACAGAGATGAAAGGATTCAACTAAACTTTCACAAGGAAATGTGTTAACTACTACTTTGCCTGCTTGTTTTGGCTACGGTTTTGCTCCATACACTGCTGCACGTCCTACTACATAATGAAATGCGTTTCCTTCTGAACACGTGGCACTTGTGCTCTTCAGCATTAACCAACAGCAATGAGCCCGTACGCTCAGCACACGGTGGAGAACCCTCCCATCTCATTTATGTCTAACTCCACGTTATTTAAAAATAACTCTGAAGCATCACTTCTATGACACTCTATTCTCTGCTGGTCCAAGATGACAAATAAAGATTTGTTGCAATAATACAAAATAAACACGCATCAAAACCGCTAGTCCTTGGAGAGAAAAAAGGTTGCATGAGACAAGTGTATTTTTAAGAAAACAAACTAAAAAACAAGCTCTGTCCACATTCCAATAACAATTGTTCTACCATACTTATAATTCGTCAGTTCAAGCTAAAATATGATCCTTTGCTCAAATCAAGCACTAAAAATTCATGTATTCATTGGATCAAACCCACAACAGAATAGAAACTTACCTTTAACACTCTATCCACCTCCTGCTTGTTTAGATCTTCCCCACATTCTTGACTCAACTGATTCTGGATGACATTCCTGCGCACCCGATAATTTTTCGAAAAGATTTCAAGCAAAACTTGGCGATGCTTTAAAACAAAATGCATCATAAGCACAAAAAGAACAACAATTATTCCTGTCTTTCTATATATCAAAACTGCACGTGCCTTAGTCTGTACAAAACCTTCACTGAACTACATGAGAGGATTCTTGCTTCGTAACCCTGAAACTGTCCCCTACCCATCCGCTCTCCAGCAGCGCCCCAGGCTGTGCAGGGGCCTCTCCATCCCCCCGTGGCCAAACCTGCACCTCTCTGTGACCTGCAGCACCTCCAAAGGCACAAGAACATGCTGAAGAAAGGGCTGCAACACATTCCTCTCAAATCCTTCCACAGGAGTTCATGTGGGCCGCTCCAGCCAGGAGGCTGGATATGGTTTTCTCTAGAGCAACGCATGAGTCTTTCCTATAAAAATTTATTTAGATGACGGACACAGGAGTTACATTGTCCATTCACATTTTGTTAGGTGACTTCCCTTTTGTTTCATCTACTGTGATAGCAATGAAAACTCAGGAGATGTTCGCATATGCTGTAATCATTTTCTGTTCTAAGTGTAAACAGATACATGAGGTAACAACATCATTTCAACTCTGGTGCATGTTGCATTATCATCAAAAGATGGGCTGGATCCTGCAGTGAGGTCTGCGTTGGAGAACTCCTCACAGGTTCAAAATTATTTATATTCCACTGAGCTAGTTACTGACATGCATCACCAACACATTGTGTTGTTTCTGCCCACACCGCCTTGTCTTGACAAGGAATGACCACGCTGTGAGCTCAGAGCTCCCTCTCAGCTGGAAAAACGTTGGTATTGAAAACTGGACACTTCAACGGGGAAAGAGGAAAACTGCCTGTTGTACCAGTTCCAGAAACAAAAAAATCCAAACAATGCCAATAAACATATATTTAGGAATGTAACTTATTTTCATGTCTACCTGATCATAAGTGTCACCAGCTTCCCAAAGTGCATAGACCTTTAGTTCATCTGGTGAAGCAGCAGTCTGTGGAGGAAACTGAGAACAAGAGGCTGTTAAAAATAACCATCTATTTAATGAGTTCTATGATACAGTATCCCTGGGCACCTATTACTGAATTAAAAATGTCACTGCCGTGTAATGAGAACTGCTGGAACAACATAAGCTGCAGTCCCACTCACCACTCGAAGCGGTGACTTTGTGCTTAGGCACGGCCCGTCCTGCTGACACCTTCTCCCAGGCCCGATGGCTTCAACAGACACAGGATCCGTATCAAACCCGTCCTGCTGGCTGATCCTGTGGCACAGACCCCAAATTAACGAGGGGCTAACTACGGGTGTGTGCACTGATAAACCCGGGCCGTGGTTGACTGGTGCTTCTGGTGACAGGGGGTCACCCCCCCTGCACCATGGGCCCTGTCTGGCGCACCAGCAACCAGTTCAGAGCTTTGAAACGAACTGCTGGGCATACTGGGACCCTGTGAATTTAGCATGGGGACAGTCCCCTTGGACAGTGGACAACCACCACATAGCAGAAGAACAATCCCAGGGCTTGGACCTTTGCCAGTATTTCATGGCAAGATGTCTAGATTTATCCTGTCAGCAGCATCTGCTTCCACACCCCCAGAGCAGCACTCAGCTGAGAGCACCATGAAGACTCCAGAAGACTGACAGACAACGAACAAGACACTTGCTCATTTCAGGCTCCAAAAATGAAGTGGTTTTGTTTGATTTATTTTTCCCCTCATGTGCCAAGCTCAAAAAATACATTTGTTTTTTTTTTTTTTGTGAGACACAGGCCTCAAACCCCGGCACACATGAAGGAACACAACTGTTTCCTTTCTATACCCCAAACTCCTAAAAAAATAAAATACCATCCATTTGCCTTAACATTTCCTATTGGAGCAGCGACTAATGAGCGATGCTGGAACGCGCCTTCACTCCTGACACGTCTCTTCCTGCCTGTCACTAACAATTTATTCCTTGCTAACCGCCCAGATGACCTAAATCAATCATCTATGAAAAGCTAACAAGCCAGCCCTGATTGTTCCAGCATCCCTCGATCCCGGCTGCTGGTACAACCCAAACCTTTCTTCCCAGCCTCCCTTACAACAACGTCAAAAGACTTGTGCACCGCAGAGTGAAAGATCAGCCTTTCCTTTCACGCTTTGCCTCTGATCTTATTGCAAAGGGGAAGAGTTTTGTCCAGTGGGAGCTGCCTGGTGGAATCAGCAGCTTTAGCTCTCACTCCAAACGGCTGGACTATAACAAGGTTTTCACACTTGGTTTAGAGCCAGGATTCAGGTTTATTAGGCTTGTAACACCTGGCATGGTTCTGTTCTCCTAAGGACACTTGCTTTTGAGGAATACTATCTCTTGTATGCTTTCAGGACAGATAATATCAAATTCTTCGGCTTCCCTCCAAGAAAAAGCAGCGGCAGGAAAGGCAAACGCAGGGCACGGGAGCGCCCAGCCAGCAGCCACCCCGCTCAACACAGACCCAGAGCGCAAACTCCTCCTGCTCCGCCACACGGCTGAAACACAGCTGTGCTCATCCAGCTGTTCTGCGAGGAAACGGCTTCCAAACCAACACAATACTTATTTGGGAAGAAAACCCCACAGAATCTCCTCCTCTTGTCCAGCCTTCCTCTGCAAACTGTCGCAAACAGCACTGCCCACAGCACCCTGCTCGCCTGCTGTCACACAGCCCGGCCACCAGAGCGGGAAATGCCGTCAGCAGCTCTTCAGAGACACGCTGCTCTGTCCCAACAGCTTCACTGTCCTGCCATCCCCTGTCCCTTTGCCATTTTATGTTCATTATCTTCATCTCTCCAGCCTCACCTTGAAGCAGCTCTCTACTGCCTTAAAACCCTGCTTTAAAATGTTTCTCCTGTGCCTCTTGCTGCTCTAAGGCCTCAGAGCTAACGCAGGGCTTGCAGATGAACTGCTGCCCCAGGTCCTCGGGGCTGCCACGTTAAAACAGAAGCTGGCGGGGAGGAGCCCTTGGCTTTGGGCTGTGTTTCACTCAAGCGCTGAGCACACCCTAAAAACAGCCCCTGCCAGGCAGCCTCGCATTATAGCTGAACCAGACCGAAAGGGGCTGAATCTGCCAGAAAAAAACCCCACTTTTCAACTGGAATAGTCCTCCAGGTGAACTGCTGAGCGTACCTCCCCAGGAGCCCGGCACCGGCACTGCCCCAAAAGGCTCACAGAAAGCACGGGGCTGCGTTCCTCTCCCGTCACCCTCACCAGGCAGGACACCGGCAGCGGTTACATCATTTCCTGATGCCTCGAAAATATCCTCCAGATGCGGGCAGAACCTTGCTGCTCCACAGCCCACGGGGAGGGAGCCGGCAGGAGCCACCCCGCGTACCCCACCACTCGTGGGGAATGGGTGCAGAGACTCAGAAACCAGATTCCTGCGCAAACGTTTCCCGTGGGGCTGGACACGGGCTGGGTTCACGCGAGCTCCGGACACGCGCAGTGCCGGCGTTGGCCGAGGTGCCTCTGCTCGCCCAGGAGCAGCACAACACGCTTGGATTCCTTGTTTCTTTACATGTGCTTTTCCCTCCCACCCAAGGACAAAACAAAGCGCCACAAGCACAGCACCCTGCGGGCACCCCCACAGCCTCGTCTGCAGATGGAGCGGCGTCTCCTCTGGCTCCCCACAAACACGGGTTATCTCATACCCTGGGTGCAGTCTGTCAGCTTTATCATAAATCCTACATTATTACCCTGGTATGCTTTCAATTGCCATTTTCAGCAACACATTCTCTATAATACGGCAGCGTGCAAGCCAAGAGTGTCTTTGCCCCCCACAGAACATCATTTTAATTACCTCAGATCATTGATTTTTATCACCAAAGCACTTTCAATTACAGAAAACTAACAAGCGACTATGAAATCCCACACTAAACAACCCTCCAGGTTTTCCCTGAGCTCTGGCACCCCGGTTGGGTTCTGACAAAATTGTCCAGGGGAACAATCAAGAAATACCAAAGTGTATGAGCCCATGCAAAGAGTAAAACCAGCCCTGGCAGCTTTGCCATCTGCACAGAGCATCAGGGGGAGGCTTGAGTCCAATGATTTACATGGCTGGTAACAGCACAGGCCTACACAGGCTCCTCTACAAGATCTCAGGTTTTGCAGCAAATTCTGGCTCAGACGACCTCCAGCAAGAGACATTCTAGTGACCACTTCTATACCTCTGCGGGTCTCCTGTGACAGGGTTTTCCAGACAGAAGGAAGCTCCCAACAACCTCTCTTCAGGAGGATTTTGGTTTGTTTTCCCAAAAAAGAAACTATCCTACTTTCACTCCTCACAGCCTTAAATCAAAGAGTGGACGGAATAATTTCCAAAATCCCAGAACTTCCAAAGCAAAGAAGTCCCAGTCCCAAGTAATAGAGCAGCAATGACCTCAGCTATTTACCATCAGCATGTCAAGTGCACACGCTACACTGTCTAAAAAGGAGAGCCTCGCCAGCCCTAAGAGGCAGTTCCAGGCAAACATTACCCCAGGACTTGGAAGCTGTCAAGAGAGAAAGCAGCAAGTACTGGAATTGGTGGTCTCCCTAGTGGTATTTCCAGTCTGTTACTCAGCTCCCAGGTGCCACAACACGTACTTTGCACACGACTGAACACGTTCTTTCTGCCCCCTCATACAACCCTTGTTCCCCAGCTGGGTTTCAGCTCCCATGCTGCAGGCTCTCTCTCTCTCGTCAGCCCGCCTGTTTCCTCCTCTTCCCAGCTTGCCTGCTCTTCCGAGCAGTTTGCACGTCTCTTTTCCTCTCCCCAAAGGCAGCTGACTCCCAAGCTCTCTCTGGTTGCAGCCCAATCAGCACTGCCAGATGTCTTGTAAAATTAATTTCCTTTTAGGCTCTTTCCCATGATGCCAAATTCTTTTTCCTTTCCTGAGCAATCTACTGTCACACAAACCTGGCTGTGTCTCACGCAATCACACGTCATTTCCATAAAGACAAACAAACAAAGACACCCTGCACAGTCCAGGAGGAAAAGGACTGACCCAAGAAAGCTGCCGCAGACATGGTTTGTCGCATCCCAGAGGGCTCTGCTGGGTGTGCCTTACGGCTCCCAGGCAGCCAATGCCACCTTTCCTCCCCCAGCTGTGTCCCTGTCCTTGAAACAAGGAGCTTGTGCAACCAGGAGAGCAGGTGGGAAGCTGGGACTGCCTTAGACCACGTTAACAGGAGCAAGTTGGGACAGTGAGTCACTGAAGCCCAACAGCCTGGACATGCAAACAGAGCCCCAAACACAAGGAAGCTACGCAGCGCACTGCAGAGCCTGCCAGAAACAGGGGCCAGACAAACCTCCAGCAGCTTCACCGTGTCCAATACTGGAGAGCTACCCAGAGCACATCTGTTCTTCCCGTCCAGCAGCACAGGACACAAACATCTCACTGCTCAGATGTTTAAACACGTCTCCTCCCCAAAGCGCACCAAGGAAAAAACATACTTACAGGCACCAAAATCTGTTTGCAGCCAGTGTCCAACACCATGTCCTGTAACATTTTGTCCGAAATGCCACTGAACAACGTATGTCCCGGAGGCAGACTGGCCAAGTGAAGATTAAATAACCGTTTAAGCTCACTCAGGGTGAGTACAAACTGTTTCCTAAACGTTGACGACACAAACGCCTTCAGTTCTTGGGCTACCCGGTCAATGCAGCCTCCAGGCAAGTGGCCGTTTAAAGAGTCCGTGGAGTCCTCTGCGTGGAGGCCGTTGACAATGCCGTTGTTCATACCCTCATAAGCCGAAGTATCCATTGGCTCCTCATCACTCACAGGCTCTTCTTTAATGTGGATATTGGAAACATCCATCTTGGCTGAGGTGTCATTTGATTTCATATCTGCCTTTTGCTTCTGGAAGTCCTTCTCCAGCTGCCCATAGTTCTGCTTTACTTTTGCTTTAGCCATGTTGACCCTTTGCTCCCCAGAAACCACCAAGGCATGAGCTAGTATGAAAAAAAAAGATACCATAAATCTCACTGCAAGCAGGGCTCCAGTCTTGCAGAATGCTTCTTGATGGGCTCATAGTGAAATAAAACCAGCAAACATTATCTACTTGCGAAATCCAAGGCATAAACCCAGTTTGTTGATTAGATTTTACTTATGGTTTTTTTTACTGACGTTTTGTGTGTCTTTTTTTTAACATGCTGACTGTTGTAAGCCAGATGCTTGGGGAAGGGTGTTCCAGTCAAGGAACCTGAAGCAAAGACAAAGTGCACCCGTTCAATCAATAGGGCCTTTTCTGCAAATCAGGAAACCAAAATACAGACTGCTTATACCTCTCTACTTGTGATCCAAATGCTTCTTTGCCCAACAACTTTATTAAGAGTATCTAGTGGCTGCTGGGGACTGCTGCAGAAACTGCCAGAGCCATCACAAGGATGTCCTATAGGCAGAGTGAGGACAGTGAATGGGCTAACAGTGAACATGAACACCCTTTTAGCATGATGTGCACAGTACGAAAATCTGAGACCCTCTTCTTACTATTATTATCCAGTAATTAGGAGCAAGGGACAGGAGGGAGTCTTTTCCCAGGGAAACCTGCACCTCTTCCGCTGTTTCTGTTCCACACCAGCTATCCAAAGGTGAAACGAAATGGCATGTTGGCAGCAGAGGAACCCAGTCGCAATGCCAAACGACGGAGTGCTGTGTTTAAGGCAAAAGCACGCACAGCACAGGCTGTTATCTTCTCTGCTGTCGGGTTTGCTAATCCTCTCCAAATAACTAAACACCTAATCCTTCCAAGCAGATCAGACACATGGTATTGAAATGGATTCATATCCTCGTTTGTCAGTTCTGCTTATACTCTTCATTGGCTCCCGTGTCTGGCGATGAGCCAAATGCCTAGTTAAAAATCTCTGGAATCTCAAGTTTTCACAATTGTTTAGGATTATAGAGCAGCTACTTCAATATTCTCATTAGCATTCATGGTGGAGAAGGATGTCAAAAAGAGACAGCTTCACACCTCCTTACAGGCCCCTGCCAAACACATTCTTCATTAATTGCTCAGACCTCAACCACACCACAGAGAGCACAGTGCAAATGAGGGGAAACAAAAAAATCACCTCATCCACATTAGCTTGCAAACCGAGAGGTCAGAATTACTTGTGCACTGGCCCTGTCCTTTCTTCAGGAGCTGCCTACACCGTTACACCATACAAGATGGCTTAAGTGAAGTAGTGGATTAACAGAACCATCTGATTTTACACTATCAACTAACGAGTCCGCAGTGCCACGGAATCCTCTCTGCTCTGCTACAAGGGTGCTACAATAAGCTTGTGTCACCCCAACATCAGTGATGTTAGTACAGACCAAGATCTGTCTCAAACAATCCAGTGGAAATCGCAAGAAAGGAAAAATATTAAACAAGATCAGTCCCCAACACATTCAAAACTAGAGAGGAACTCCAAACCACCCAGGAATACAGAAAGATGTGCATGCGCTTCAAGATGACCCAAGCACAATTCCATTTACCTGATTGTGCCTCTTGTTTCTTTGGTGTCAAATGTTCCTTTACGAAATTATAGACCTTTTCTAATCTGAAAGACAAAGATAAAATATACCAGGACAGTTTCAGTTGTTACGCCTGTGCGCAGCCATGCCAGCTTTAGCCACTAGCTAAAAAACTCAGTTTCTCCAGGGAGGCAAGGAATGGGAACGGCCTGAACACCTGTGACCCCCCCCACACCACACCACTGCCCAGTGACTGTGAGGGGGAAACCTCTGAGGCAATACAGATCAAATTATCTATCAATGTCTACAGAAATTTTGTACTAGATAGTTCTCTGGTTTTAGCTTATTCCCCAAAATAAAGTAAGTCATTTACTTGGCCTGAATGCCCATCCACAGCATATGTTGCCTCTGAACTATATCTGGATGCTTCTTAACAAAGTCTTCATCATAAGGGAGCATGAACTCCCAACCTTTGTTTATTCTTGCCACAGACATGTGCTCTAGGAAGTCTTTCACATCTTCTGGGCAAAGCTAAAAGAAAAAGAAAAAACATAAATAAAAAGGAAGTCAATTTACATAGGACATACGCAGCCACGAGCAATGGGCATCGTTCCATGAGACAGGACGAGCTGGACTGATTTGGTGTATATGGGGCACGTCCATGAAGGCACACCCAGCTAAGTCAGAGACACTCACCCTTCTCTGCAGCACCACCACTTTCACACAATGTTAAAAGAAAAAGACTTCAGAGAGCAGTGGTGATTAATCATCTCAAAGTCAAATAGCTCACAGCGTGTTTTATGAAGAAAAGGGAGTTTCCAAACTGAGATGAAAAGACTATTGTGAAGAGAAGCATATCCTACAATGTTAATCTCATTTTAGAGCTGCAGGTCAGACATGCTGCACCTACAGACCCACAGCTTTTAAGCAGTACTGGATCTTACATTCCAAAAATAGACGGTCTGTGCATAAATTGACTTGCGTTTTATCATTTTACTGCATTTTAAAGAAGGATTGTCCTCTTTACTTAATGTTTCTCATTAATTTGCCAGTTTTAGCAGAATACTCAGGTGCCCAACTTGCTTTAAGGCTTTTACTCACTATCAACAACTGGCAAATACCGACAGAAGAGTTGCTCTTTCGTAACACACCCAAAGCAGACTAGCTAGCGTGGACTGCACAAGCACTTATTTGTTTGGTGCACGGCTGGCCAGCTTAATTCAGATTGTGTCTGGCTTTCTACTGAAAGAGATGAGAGGCCAAGATGCATTCCGGTGGCTCACCTACAAGCACAGTCACATCCTGTGGAGCTGTGGGAGATGCTTGAAATGTTTCTAAAAAGGGTACGTATCTACAGCTGCTTCACAGGGAAGGCATACCTGGTGAGCAACACTGCAAGTCAGCAATAATGCAGATGCTGTGAACCTGAGAAAAGGCTTGAAGCAGCATCCACTACTGACCTACAATGTCCAACACTTACCACCAACTGCTGATTTAGGGAGGAAAAAAAAAAATTAATTCACTCACTTTCGTAACTGCTGCCACTTCCTTTCTCACAACCCAGCGGTCCTGTGTGAACTTCCACATCTAGGAATGGAACAAAGGAAAAAACCTAGTAACTGTATTAGGCAGTTGCTTTACTGAAGTTGTAGTACTGACCCTGTTCAATGATGTTACCAAAAAAATGGAAACCCCATTCCTTTCAAGTAGGTGATTCTCAGCCAGGTAGCAAGAAAACACTTTCTGGCCTCTTCTGTCCTCAAACGGCCATGAACACAGTATCAAAAGCTTGGAGAGTCCCTGGTTTGCCTTCATGAACCTCTGACTACAAAAGCTATGAAGAACCTCTTGAACTCAAACTCCATTTAGCTTCCAAAAAAAAAAAAAAAAGATGGACTGCAGTGATGCTGGGACTCCAGAACTCATGCCTGAGGCTCAGCTTCTCATGCAGCTACTCATCATCTTAAAGAAACTCCTCATCCACTTCTGCTAATGCAGAGGCCTGTAAAGGCTGCTGACTGCTGCTCTTCTGCAGGACACAACCCCCTAAGAAGTGCCCATCCCCTTCTTCAAGGCACATCACGGTCACCGACGGTTATGCTGAGACGGCCGCTCACTCACACACTTGTCCCCAGGTAAAGGAAAAGCTGGGGGCTCTGCGGAGCAGCTCTGCCACCCCGAGAGGCCACTGCTGAGGATGGGCTGACAGGGACACACGAGGACTTGAGCAGAACACTGAACATGACCGCTGATTTCTTCCTAAATAGACTACAACCTCTTTTAGTATTTGTGTGAATAATGTTGTGAAGAACACAAAATCTCATTACTGCCAATTTCTTCCTGCCCTACATCATCATCTATGCATCCATCTCTGCCCACAAACACACAAAACCACCACACTCGCTTTAGGGTACAGGGCATTTCTGTTTTAAAGCACAAGAAGCTGCTGTCCAGAGGAGGCAGACGTGTCAGCTCACCCTGCACACCGTTCTGAGGCAGCTGTTTCTCACTAGGCCCTTTGCCCTCTAATTAGAGCCACTGGTACTCATGTCCTCTGAGTTCATTATGTCAGAATTCAGGGAAAAACCAGAAGCTTTCAGAAAAGACACAAAGTATGTTTCCTCCTCCCCATAGTACAGTATGGAACAGGTGGACACTAAAAGTCACTACTGACCATAAATATTTTTTTTTTTAACCTTATTAATTACTTTACACAAATATATACAGGGAAATAAAGTTCACTTTTAAAGCTAGAACACATTTTCTCCACATATGCAATACAGCATTACATACTATTTCTGAGCCTTATAACCAGACATTTCACTTTGTCTAAAAGCCAGAAACAGTGATGCTTTCTATTCTCTTAACATTTTAACTTTTTCCCTGTTGTAGAGCTAATCAGCAAATTACTTGCCTTTGAGATGAACACAGATCCATTTCTCATGCAAGGTATATCTGACAGAGTTCAAATGAAAATAATTTCTCTTTACATCTTAATCGCTAAAACACTACCGCTTACTTCACTGAGCATAACTTCTGGTCCCTAGGACTTTATGCATGATGTGTCACCTAATCTGCTGTGTCCTGAAGACTTATGTCACTGGGTCACACCTGAATCCAGGTCTCCATATGGCAGTGTCTTGGGCAGACATCAAGACACAATAAAAAGTCAGTTTCAATCACCATCAGTTTTATCTTACACTAGTACTGTAATAACCTTAAAGTCTCTTGCACACCATGCTCCTATTCAGACCTAAATACCACAAACTCTGCAAACAAGGGGAACAGTCAGGTCTGACTGAAAAAAAAGAAAGCAATGTACCCATCAGCTTCTCTTTGATGAGGTAGAAGCCATAAACTGAATATGAACTTAGGAACCACTTAGGAACTAAATTCCTTCCATGGTTAGCGAAAATAAACACAATGCAGAGGTTGTTCCTTTTTTGCTGTGGCTACGTCTGTGTTTACAAGACCTGTATTCATTTCAACTTCCATGTGCAGCTACTGCTCACAAAAGGTGCCTGAGAACAAAGTCCTTTCACTGATTAGCAGCTCTGGGGAATAAAGTCCTTTTCAAATATCAACAGTGCATGCTCAGGGAGCACAAGGTTTACCCACACTGCCCTCATGGTCCTGAGCCCACAGAAATATATCTGGAGAAACAAGCACTTTGTTATCCAGTCCTGGCTTTTCTGTAAGCCCCACATTGTAGCGGCAACATGATAGTGGCTCTACAGCATGTCTTAGAAATGGATGAATACTGTTAATGACAGATGATCTGAACCTGCCAGCCAGCCACGATGTCAGTCGACACCAACCCTCCCATGACACACTTGAAACAACACCCTCAGGATTAAAGGACAAATAATTTCTTTGGGGGAAACACCTTATTGCAGGAGAGCAGCAGAGTTTTGCAATGCCATGGCCTCTCAGGCAAACTTCACCTGCGTTTTCCTTTAAAAACAACACACACTTTTATACTCACAACAAAGTCTCTTCCTCTACAGAGCACTTCTGCAGGGACTCCACTATGTGGACTAGAAGTATCTTTTGGGTAGAGGACATCACTGTTAATTAAAAAGGAAAACGGATTAGTTACTAGGTACTCCAGAAAACCGGCACTGGTGAAGATTAACATAACAAACACGTCCTCCCTGTTCTGCAGTTAAATTATACCTTTATCCAAAGTACAGTTTTCATTAAAGGAATTAATATCAGCGTAATTACACCACTGCAATTACACTAGGGCAGAAAGGCTTACACCTGCAAAGCACAGCCTTGTGGCTAGCAGATGCGTGCAACATAGGTACAAGCTTTGCTAACAAAGCAAGAACAACTTGCAAAGCTTATCCTCCCTTGGACTGGTGTAAACAAGACCAGAGTGATGCTAAGAAATGCTTAGGCCAACCTGGTACACAGTCTTGAAGGCAGCATTTAGCCAAAATGCTGATGTATGGGCATAAGGGCTTTTTATTTCCTTCCCAGCAATCAAAGGCCTAACAGAACAATACTACAGAATGTCAAGCTCGAACCAAACAGCCTTGAGACCAACTCTGCCCTGTGTCCTTGTCCGCTTGCAAGACCAACTGGTTGACATTTGTTAGCATGCTCTCCAAAGCCTCAAGGCAACCCAGGTTCAAGATCTTGAATCTACCCAGGCCAAATAAATAGGTCGCTCCTCCATTTAAAGCTCTGATGTGTGCACGTGCTGCACTGTTCCCAACCTTCCCAAACACACCACACCTACCAGAGATACACACATCCCCCTCAGACTTGTAGCAGAGAATCAGCTACAACATAAAAATCAATCTGAACGCTAATACACTGTCTTTCAACTTGCTTCCAGCTTCCTTCTGGAATGGCTGGAGGGACAGCATGAAACTGCTGTAAAAACTGTTCACATTATTAATCCGGGCCTGTATCACAACAGCTGAAATACATCCCGGTAACAGACCTGCACTGGTAGCTGGTGCCACTCAGCTTAACACAGAGAGATATCCCAGAGAATGTAACTCTCCACATGCAGTGCTCCACCCAGGAAAACCAAACCAAACCAAAACATACTGTACTTTAGACTGCAATTCCTGGTGGTATCCTTTATCCTAATAAACAGGAGTATGATACAGAATCCATTTCATGTGGTACACTCAGTACACCACACTTGACCTACTAAGCGGGCAATGCCTTCTAGAGGGTAGCTTGCAGCTGGCAAGAGCAGCATCCACTGTTGAAGAGCAAGGTGACTGCACAAAGATCTTTCTTTGACTGAATTCAGCTAAGAAATACTATAGCTGACATTGTTTTCATTTTCTGTGTTTATATTTGACACTGATCTCTGAAAGAATTTGGGACAGTCCTCTTACAAAAGAACATGAGTGAAGACAACATCAAAAACCTGACACAACTCAAATGCAAATACAGATTACATCACTGCTTAGCTGTAAGTCTAGCTGGCGTAGGTACTAAGGTATTATCTCTTAACATCAGCCCTTTGAATTTTGAATATCTGACTGCACTAAAAAGCAGCAAACATTAAATCAAGATTTTACAGTGCTGTGAGCTAAGAACATGGCCACTTTGGGATACAAGGAAGATTAGTATATAAAATCCATTGTTCTGATCCTCCCCTTAAAGCAGAAAACCATATCCCAGTAACAAAGAGGAGCCATACCTCTTCACCACCCAGTTTCCCTGGACCAGCATTGCCACCTGCTGTATACAGCGGAGAACTGCCGTAGAGTCAGTCCCAGAGCCCAGCAAACTCATCAGATTTGCAAATGGCATGACCTTCACTGAAAGGCAAAATACACACCAAATTAAGGGTTTCTTCAGAGCACATGATAGAGAGATTGATTTATAAGGAAGTTCATGGTCAAACACATATCTTAGAAAAAAACCAAAACCTAAGCTCTAAGTCCTTCATTGCACTACAGTCCAGCACCTGTTCTAAAAATATCTGCTAGTGCTGCATCCAAGTTGATTATCTTAACTGGTCCCATATTAATGCATTAAAAAAATTTAAAAACAAATCTATGCCTTTGGCAATATTTGGAAACAGAGACACCTGACAAGACAGGAAGCTCCTCAGGCAAAGTCCTCAGGATTTGCTCTTATCAGATAGTAACTCTGAAGAGACAAAATAAAAACCCCAGACGACACTCGTAAAGTGGGTATCACTGAAAACTTCCCGGGAAACGCCAAAGTGCAGCTTGCTGCATTAACCTTCAACTTATAATTCACACTCAGACTCCACATTCTAGGAGATACCTGCTGCAACACACGTATCCAGAAAGCTACCATCAGATTAGAAATCATTTTAAGAGTAAATTGACCGCAAACATTCAGAGCAGCAGTCACATCTGCTGTTACTGCTCTAGCCTGCACAGCAGGTCTTCTTAAGGCAAGGCTCAAGATTTGGATCCTTCACAGAACCAGAGAGCCAGACAGACTCCGCCTGGTGGGGTGACAGGACTGGTACTCCTAGGAAAGGTCCCTTATCTGAAGCAATTAGAAGTCACGGAGTAAAGTGTATTACAAAAACTACAAACCGTTCTTCATCAGGATCTTAATCTGATCAGCGAGGGGTAAAGTTCTCAGCTGGGCCATGGAAAGCACGTTGCTTGGAGCCATTGGTTTGTCACTGCAGATAAACAAGCAGAATTGCAGCCCATGAGAAAGAGCATCCAGCCTATTTGGACTTCGAACATTCTGTACAAACACTTACTTCTCTTCCTCTACGCTTGGAGGCATCAGCATCATTAAATATTCACTAGAAGAAAAGAAAACACATCCTTAATGCTTGTCTTGGGACTGCCCAGGTTTAAGTACAGTTATTTCTTGCTTAGAGCAATCCTACTTGTGTGAGTCGACAAAACAAACATAAGCCTGAAAAGAGAGCTCTCCCCTTTCCTCTGTAAACTCAGCACTAGAAAATGCTACTGACGTTCATCTGCCTGAAGAGAAGGTGTGAAATAAATGTGAGCCAGAATCCCAGCTCTTCTCTACATTAGAGGTGTCCAGGGGAATTGCAAAAGTAAATACATTAAACACAGGTGCTCTGCCACAGCAGTAAGAGGAGCTATGTGAAGTCTTGTAGACACAGAAGCAGGCCAGCAACAAGCAAAAATCTTTTCCACCCATGTAATTACCAGTGTCTATGAGGAAAGAATCCAAAAGACTTCTAGCACACCTACCACTCTTCCACTGAGATGTTAAATGTTAAGAAAAAACACACCCACACAATTAAACAGAGAGAGTTGCTACTTTCCTATTACTTGGGCCATGGTTCTATCAGATTACGGCAAAGCACCAGCACTGACTGCACCATGGGAAGATTCCTGTACAGCTGCAGTCACCAAGAAACAAAGCCAAACAAGTTTCAAGTGGTTTCAGGTGTCTCTCACAAATCACAAAATAAAGTTTTATAAGATCTGCTAACCACAGAAGTTATTGGCTTCAGAGTGTGAATTTATTTTAACCAGAAGGAGCTTTTGTTTTAGTTTTCCTTTACAGTATTCGCAGTCCAAATAATGCAGGGTTGTGATAACGTACGAAAGGCTACAAGCCCAAGTGAGAACAACTAGTTTTAATCTCACAGTATGAGGAAACAAAGAAAGAAATCTGAATAAGTTGAAGGCTAGCTTGTTTCTGTATTTTTTTAAACAATTCAATCATGTATAGAATTATCAAAGATCAGACTTTTAAACAATACACTTACTCATTACTCTGAAAACAATCCCAACAAATGACTACAATTTCTGTAGGAAACCACCAATCATTACCTGGGAGATTTAATTAATTCCGTGTTTTCAGCAAGGCCGTGACCTTGACTAAATAAATACTGGCGCTCGTGTTCAGAACGGCTATCCTGGAGATACAGAGAAAACCAAGAGTCACTACCACATACTGAAAACATACTAAATGCCACAGAGCTGGATTCTTCATTCCAGTTTGTGACCACCCTGTCATTACTGCACCATTCAAGCATTCCACATCACTAATTGATGTTCTACTTTCACTTTCTTGAATGATGCTCATGTGATGTGGAAACGTTTCTGTCGCTATGACTTCAAAATCTCCTGACGTGCATGCACGTGGGTCAGACAAACAGGATTTCTGACACCCAACAGACTGGGTTCACCAAGTCTTTCACAAAGTCCAGTTCATATTCCAAAACCAGAGTGATTCTTCTGCTCAGACCTCCCTTTTTCTTTGTCCAGCTCTCAGTTTTAAACCTTTTCCAGCATGGAGATCCCACAGCATTATCCAGGAGAAGAGGTACAGAGCACTGCAGGCTCTGTTCAAGCCTGCAGACCTACTTTTGTTCATTATCTTTTTATGATTCCCTGATTCTCATGGGCTCAGATTTAAAAACAGTTCTAGACTTGGCTGAATCTTCAGGCCCAGGCAGCCTCCTCGGCATCCAGCACACACTTACCTTCAAGCCATAGTAATGTAGATGAACCCAGTGCTCTTCTGCTTGTCTCTTCTGCAGGAACTCATAGGACTGAACACGTCTTTGACGAGCTTGTTCGGTCTCAGGGCGGGAGAATCTTACCTAGAAGATTTGGGCATCATTAAATACAGCCCCTAAATCCCCAGAGCAAAACATCTGCATTATTTGTTTGGTACATAATCCAGGGGCCCCAGCTCAAACGAATCATTCCTTGCTGTCAGTGCCATTTTTATGCTTGTAGAACAAGTGCAAGTCCATCCTGCTCCCCCCGCCAAGCACAGGGTCATCAGAACTAGCTGAGGTTTCCTGTCCTTTCATTTGGGTGTGAACTGTTATGCTTTCTTGTGAACTGTTGCCTGAACTACTATAAAAAGGAAATCTGGACATACAGTAATTTGCTTCACATCATCTTCAGCTTCATCCTGGGATGAATCACCACCTGCAAAAAAAATACAACAGAATAAACACAGTACTGCAGTAAAAGAGCCAAAGCCCAAACTCTAACTGTCTGGGGGTCCATGCGAGAAGAAAACGGTACCAAGAACTAAAAAACCACGGGATCAGTTCCAGATTGCCAAACTATGCAATGTATGACAGCACCACGCTGGTCCTGTGACAGGAGATACTGCACCGGTAACCTTCGCAGTGCAACTCTGTGGTGGCGGGGTGACACGCTCCTTACTGCTGCTCTTCGGCACCACCCACCGCCTCCCACCCCGCTCCCAATCCCTCACGCTATGCACACAAAAGCATTTATACAGCAACACTGAAAATAAGGACACCAAAACAATCTGAGAAAGCCTTATAATCAGTATGTTGTTATAATAAACACCTTCAAAATAAAATGACTCTTATCAGTAGAATTATAGAGAACTTGCATCTCACCTCCTAAAAGAAAACACAATTCATGGAGCATTTACCTTCATTAGCAGCTTCTCTTTCTCTGTGTTTTGCATCAGCCTTGTCCAAGTATGTGAAGCTTGGCCTCAGCTGAAGAATTCCATGTAGTGGAGTCAGGTGAAGTTCACCTGAAAAAGAGAATTAACATTGGTTAAAATAATTTTTTCCACTGCGCTAGGACAGCACTTTTCATTAGCTATCTCTGTAAAGGCACAGCTTCAATTGAACATAAATATTTAATACAGTAAAACGGGATTGAAATGAAAAATTCATCCAGGGCTCAGGATTTCACAGGAGTATGAAAGACCAAGACCTATTTTTGTTACTGTCCTTTTTGTGTTGAAACCAGATCTTGTAGAGAGCCACATTCTGGCTCAGACCTGACATAGAGTTCAGGAGACTCTCAGTAAAATAGTTATTCCTGAAAACAACCTACATATTTTCATCTCAAATGATCCTCAGATAAAAACTCTGTGATGGCATTAGAAGGCAAGAGAGGCAACAGAGTTGAACACGAAAATGAGACAGACACAATTAGATGGAGATAGTAATATGAATTTATGCTACAAATGTGTATTATTTCAGGCCACCATGCACTGTTAAGATCCTGGAGGCACTTAAAAACCCACAGTGTTCAGATATAATATTTACAATTCTGCTAGACCTTGTCAAGCGCTTTGAGGGCATTGATAAGTAAAAATCTCCCTTTCTCTAAAGATGCATCAGTCAATTAAAATTGAGGCTAAAAAAAAAAGTAACTAGTCTTATTTTAACTTTGAAAAAGCATGTTTCACTAATGTGAAGGGTCTGCAAAAGAAACTTACCTTTTTTATAGACAGCAGCTGCATAGCGGGAAACATTACTCGCAGCTTGCGAAGAGCAGAAAGTTTGCTTGTCCATCAGCTTCCTGCAGACAGATGAATGCTGTGAGATTGTATTCTACAGGCCATGTGGCATACAGACATTAAAGGTCTGAAAGCACCAATTCTCAAAATGCAATATCAACAACTGCAGCAAATATATATACTCATCTTTCTGTTTGCAATTCAGAATTCAGGAAGGACACCAAAAAACATAGGTTCCCTCCAAGAATTCTTGCTATAAAAGCAACCCCTAAGACTGTACAGCCACTTGTTCTCACCGTTCCCTGGTGGACATACATCTATCTATGCTCATCACAAAAAGGAAATGAGGGCAAAAAGGACACCTACGAGGAATAGGTGCTTGTTTCATCTGTACACGTGCCATCTACGTTGAGAGCAATCTGTTCTCCTTTGCTGCGACAGTAGTTAGGATTCAAAGTATCAATGGCCATTTCAAGTTCAACCTAAATAATATGAAAGACAGCAAATTACCACGGCAGAACTCCAAACATATAAATCAAAATCCAGTCCCACACTTGCTAACATTTCCATAGGTTTACAGCAAATTTACATCCACAAGCAGCATGATTCCAACCCACAGGACAAATCTCAAGCATAAAGTTGAGCATGTATACGGAGTTTTTGTAGGATGGGGACCTTTTCACAATAGGCTGGAGATATACAAACTCCCACATAAAGGAGTAAGAACAGAGAAACGAGAGTCCTTTAGGCAGCCCCGAAAAACACCTTCACTTTGCTGGATACCTTCCACTACACTATGAGTCTAGTTTACTTATCAGTGCAGATCAAGTGCACAAGCAATATCCTTCCAGCCTCCCCGTCACTGAGGATCCATTCAGGACCTCTCAAACTTACGGTACATTTCTTTCTAGTTCAAGTACCAAGCAGTATAACGTAACTATGTCCTCTCTAGAGGCAAAGGCCTTGATGCTGGTAAGGTTGAGACTGCAGCACTTACCACTGACTTTCTGGTTATTCCTGATTTACACTGGTCAAAGTAGAGAAACAAGCTCCAAGCTTTTACTTACAAGGAGAACTATTCCCCACCTCAAATTTTTTACTTCAGATTAATGTTCAAAAATAAGTGTTTTCCTGCACAACATATCGCTTTATGTACTATAACAATACAGTATATATTCTTCCTCAGGGTGTGCTAAAGCCTTTATAAATTTGTGTATCACAGCTGTTGCCTCATTTTTTTCTTCCCCTTTATGTTACTCATAAACTGAACTAGTTACAAGTCCCTGGATGAGACAGCAGATTTAGAAGTCTGCACAGGGCTTACAACGCAAATATTTGCTAATTTTAACAGAAGACTTCCTGAACACAACATGAATCCTAACTCCAAAGTTTACACAAGTGTTCTCCTAACCACTTCCCGTAACAAAACACTAATATCACAGACATCTATTTCTGCGGTTTTTACATAAGGCATTTTAAAATCATAGCCATGGTTTTTGGGTACATTTGTAAGCAAGTGTAATCATTCTGGCTCTGGCTGCACTTTCACTACCTGTACAAACTCACTGATTTCAAAAGGACTGCAGATGATTCACAGCCGGGCAAGAGAGAAATCAAGATCTGCACAGACACCGACAGACAGAGCACGCCCCCAAAGCTCAGCTTTTCTGAATGCTGTGAAGACCTTTTAAATCAAGCTGTATTAGCACAAGCACCTACAGACTGAATTAGTACCAGTAACTACGTTTCCCTGAGTAACTCTATTTTATATTAAAAGAATGACTTTTCTATCATGACTTTAACGCCTCTCCTTTATAAACTACTCTTATTCTATAAACTCTACAGACACAATGAAAGACTCCCCCATACCTCCAAGCACAGAGATCTGCTCCTGCAAGTAGTTGCACAGTTTTAACAACTTAATAGCACAATACGCTTTTCGTAAGTACATTCTACACAACATTAAAATACTCTTACAGACTGGACTCAAATGATGACCAACCTTTTGCTGCTTTGGTTTTATCTTCGCTGATAAATGTGTAACATCATCATATGTCATGGAAGCTGGACGAATAGGATACTGGAAAACAAATCCATTTAATAAAATCCTCCTCATTTAAAGATCAAAGAATTTCACAGAAATTAACTCAATCCTCCCTCTCCCCACACATGTAGATCCACTTGCCAGAGGGATACAAGACATCAAGAAAAGAAATAACTTGACTGATTTGTGAGCCATCAGGGGATTTGGGAGTATGACCTAGAAAGCCTGTTTCTTTTCCCCCAAGTCCTCTGCCTTTGTCACTACACAACCCTCTTCATAGCAGAAATCAGTGATGACAGAAGATGACCAAGAGACTGCAGATTTGTCCAAACCATGGTAAAAAGACACCATCTACTAAAAGCACTCCCTTAGGTTGGTTAAAGGCAGTGATTTAATGACAAGTCTGTGCCATAAATGATCACTTCTCTCTCAGCAATGATTTAATACTAAATGTTTGAAGTGACTGTGACCCAAACAGACTTGCCCATATCCCAGATCTTGGCATGCTGAAGCAGTAAGGAAAGTTACTGCTCTGAATTCGTTTTAAACAAACTATCGTTGCATAAAAGTTAACTGAAATACCTGAAACAGATACAGCTTCTCCAGTAGACTTCTGGCCAGGAACACGTCAATCTAGAAAGCAAAACAAACAACTTTCATCAGACACCAACTGTAATTGATGGAGCCTCAGACAAAAGTACAAACCCTAGAGCTCAAATACAGAAAATTTTAACTTTTCATTACAAACTCTAACATAAAAACACATTCGTGACTCTCTTGTCAAAGGTCTCCTCTCTGCTGATTTTGACATGAAAATCTGTAGTTGGCCTTTTAAAACAAACAAACAAACCCCCCCACTATGATAAGGCAGCAGGCAGTGGCTCTAGCTGTGTTTTTCCTTTCTGAGGAAACTTGACAAACAAACCTGAAATGAAAGATGAAAAATTTTTGAGGGGCTGAAGTGAATCTGTTATCACAATTAAAGAAATGGGAGGAAGTTCTCTCTTTGATAGTATGACTGAAAGTAACTTCATTACGAGTATTTTGTCATAAAATCTTTCTAAATTAGACATGAAACACACACATCCAAAATCTGATTCAACAGCATTTTGCAACCAGCACAAAAAATCCACAGATGTTTTATGAATATCACACAGAGAAGCTGCCATTCTGCATACATTTAAATACACTCCTGACAGTTCCCACCCCTTTTCTCATGGCTTTTCTCCTTCTTATAAGCTTGCGCTTCCTTGTACTTCGGGTGTGTAAATTCAGACATAAAGAAAACAGGACACTGTGGCTACTCTTTGGGACACAGCAGTTCTTTAAAGAAGACCGGAATCAGAGCACAACTGCTTGTTTTAGCAGAAGACACGAAAAAATTTAGCTTCACATTTAACAGATAATAACCCATCAAGGTCATTCCAATTTTTACAGGTCTCAGAGACATGCAATGGAGTCACTGGAAACACACAGTCACAGAAGCAAGTTATCACCTGTATTTCTTTTCTGACATGGAAAGATTACAAAGGGTGAAAAACCTAAGCCAAATCTGCCAACACGGACACCGTTATTTTGGCAAAAGATACCATGAGCCATATACTTGGCCCACACAACATATTTCCTTGCACAGAGCCAGATGTCAGTTATAAAACAACCACAGATGTTGACCACACATTGTTTCAGCAACCTAAGAACACTGGGAACTAGAATAACAATACAAAAAACCACTCATGTACAATCACTGCTGCCACAACGCACTTTTACCTCTTGTATAATTGGATCATCTTCTTCATTTGCCATGCTAGGATACAAAAAGCTTTTTCTTGGCTTATTCCTTGGCACAACCTGAAAGAAAACAGAAATGCCATATGAGTCATTACATCTGTGCCATGCACCACGTGTAGCCTAGAGTATTTGTTCAAGTTAACTCCGTTCCTTTCAGCGGTAATCTGTTCAGTATGTTTTTCCAAGGAGTGTATGTGTTTGCATGATCAGGTCCCTAATACTCCACAATCTTGAACAACTGCCACCAAATTTAAGAGACATGCAAATGTCTCAAAAATAGGTTAAGTTCTTGTAACTTTCCTGAAAGCCGGCAGTTCCGTAAGAATGAGGGCACCGAATCAGTGCTCTACAGAGGGAAAGGCAGGCCTTTTGTATTGCATGAAGTATATATCTTGTATACTGCATAGCTATAATACGTGAGTAGCAGCCAGTTTGCCAGCCAGTACATTTACAGTGCACTGGCTGGCCCGTCAGCACGTGTGAGCTCTGGAACTGCCCCTGCAGTTGTCACTGTCACTAAGGTCAATGCCATGCGGTCCACTAGCTTCCCTCCTCAGAAAAATTCCTTGAAAGCAGAAAATGGAGAAAGCTTGCAGCTAAAAAGCTGGGAGAAGGAAAAAGCCTGCATGAACTCTGTGCTGGGACCAGTCAATATTCCCACCTCTGAATGTGCTGATCTTGATTTCATCTACCTGAAATATTGCAGCCTTGTCTCCTAACCCATCACTCTTCAGCCTGTATTGCTACATGAGAGCTCCAAAATATGCTTCTCTGTCTTTCTTGGGGTCCTTTGAAATCATCAGAACAACAGATTTTACTTAATAACTACACCAAAGAAAATAAGATATTAACTGGAGATTGGGTGCTCTAGAATCATCATGTTCAATCTAGTGCTGGAGTCAACAAAAAACGATCCCTCAGCTAAAGCAACAATAGTTTTTCCCTGCCGGAATCAAACAAAAGGATTTACAAATTACTGGGATGCCACTGCAACTGCGTTAACGAATCCAGATCATTTAAGACACCACTAATAAGCCAGTACTGGTCAAGACAGGTATAAAAAATAAGACCTCTTACAAACTGACCAACACAGGTTTTAACACCAAAGATAATCAGGCAAAGAAATAAGATCTGTGTTCGGGAACACTCCCTCCCTGTCTTCTCCTCAAAACATTGCAATAATATACACACAGTTGCTGAAGAAACCTTTCAGAGAGACTGGATAGGCATTCTGGATATGAATGTTACTAACATCACTACACAGGCAAATTTCCATTCAGGTGACACCTCTGGTTTATTTACACTGCTTCTGCCATTCCACCTAGAAATGAGAGTTCATATTTTTCACTTACAGGTTCTTCACAACCAAAAATGTGCCCCTCCCAGTAATGGAACTGGAACTTTCAATTTCTTTATGCACCAGCATATCTCGGGCTCTTCCCACCATACATCTGCATTTGAAAATTTACCATTCAATAATATTTCAAATTAATATTTGCACTCAATATTATTTCCAATTATAATCTGAAATAATGTTGTAGAAATGCAAAACCTTCAAAGCAAAAAGTCAGTATGTTCCACTAACCACGGGCTGGGGCTGTCACTGCACAACTGTATGTGATATTGGATTGATATCTGAGTATTTTCTGTGATCAGGCACTCAGTTCTCCCCCCAAAATACACGCATGAATATGTTGTTTGAAAGAAATTAGATTTGCCAGTTCCAATTTTGCTTTCCCCACGCACATCCCCTGGATGGCCTGACACTGCAGGCTCAGGTAAAGCCGGCCTGATAGCTCTGCATGAAACGGACCGATCGCAGTTCTCATTCAGAACAGAGCTGATGACAGGAGGATGCCCCAGATGTGCAAGAACACGTGATAACACCCTGAAGATGGGAGACTTGAGTCCAAACCTTTCGTCCTCACCCTGCTGAGAGGACTGAGAACCACCTTTCTCTTCTTAGCCTGTGTGCCAAGTACGTGCTACCTGTTCTTTCTCTCTTGAGAAAGTGATCCGCTTTCCAGAGGAGAAATTAAGATTTCTTGGGCTAAGGAGAGAAAGAGAGAGCCTGAAAGATCTGGTCTCTGGTCCCTCTTCTAACGCTGCTTACGCAATTACACACAAAATCTCTTTGTGAATCCAGCTGTCAATATTCAAGGAAAATGTTGTATTACAGTGATTACATTTTTTCTTATTCATTTAAGGATAAAGAATAACTACAGTTCCTTTTATTGGAGTATAAGAATGACAGGCCTATAAATAGGAAGCAGTGTGTCCCAGCACAATTTATAATACTCATGCAACTTGAAGGAATCTTGTGAATCAGAAGCTTTCATGGAAGGCACGCAGACACAATTCTATGTGAACACTATATATATATATACGGTGATGTTCATTGCTGCATTTGTCATATGTATTTGCATATATGACACCACAAGAGTTACAGAACAGAATTAAATACGAGGAGATAGCAAACATGGTCAGCACAATTTCAAATCTCCTTTAGGCAAAATTGTCTTCTTTTAAAAGGGGCTTTTCTTTAAGGTACAAATGAACATTAATGCAAGTTACTAGTATGAATCATTAAACTTTAGAATAGCTTGCACAAGAGCAAGAGATTTACATCTTCTCATTTCTCCCGCAACATGACCAACGCCTGGACCAATGAAACCACTCATTAGCTGCCCATAACATCACCAATTTAGAACCAATGAAGAAAAATATTGTGCTTAAAGAACTTTAAAAATCAGCGATGAAGCAGCTGAATCCTACCTCCAAGTTTGAGGTCAGAAGGCCATGTGGGTACTAGAGCTATTTTTTCTTAATACCAAAGACTTGAATATAACTGTAAGCAGGAAAATTGCAAATCTGCATGTCATTGACACACTTTTAGCAAGACCTGCAAGAAACTCTCCAGCATTTCACTGGTACCTAAATTTGTCAATAATAACGGATCCCCAAAACGCCAGCACTGAAACTTGAAGTATTCTTCATATATAATTATGCACTGCAGAAAAGGCTGGGAACTCCTGCCACAACGATGCCATGAAAGAGCAAAGTGGGAAAAGTGCCATCTTCTGAGTCACTACCGTAATTTCATCCGGCACCCGGACTTTCTTGTGCAGGGGGTCTCTCAGCCCAGCCCCAGCAGCAATCCTCTAGCTTGGGGTGGCGCATGGCACACAGTAAATGGAAGCTGCAAAAGAAGCTGAAGCACCTTCCAAACATTTATGATAATTACAATTTTGACCAAATTATTTGCCTAACTCTCTTGCTTTGCTCATCGGCAAGCAGCTTTGCACCGTCATCTTCTGGTAGTGAACACAGAGAGCCCTTCCACACCAGGACCTCTCTTTGGAGGTGATGTCACTGAAGCACATCTTCAGCTTTTAAGAGATTATGCATTAATCATGAATCTTTAACACCATGACGTTTACGTAGCAAAGTGCCAGGCCTGTTCTGCCAGGCACAGTGATTAAGCTGCTCGCTGCTGTGTGTGACTCTTACAGACTCTCACACCTCCAGGCCACGGCAGCTCGTGGTCCCAAGCCCCATCCCCAGCCCCGTGCTCCAGGCGGGCAAGTCCCACCCGCAGGGGCTCAGCGCCCAGCGCTGACAGCGGCTTCGCCAGTGCTGCCAACTTGTGAGGCCGCTTTCCCCTGACACAGCAGCCCGGGGCAGAGCGGGACGCAGGGAAGCGGGACGCGAGCGGCGAGGCCGCAGCCAACCGCACACCCCGCGGGGTGACGCGAACGCCGCCCGGGGCTGGGGCAGCGGGCGCCTGGTGCCCCGGCGGGCATGGCTGCCGCAGCCCCCCAGAGCCCATACCCAGGCAGGGCCAGCCGGCTGCAGTTTTTAGCGTGTGAGCTGCGCCCTTGCAGGGCGGGCGGAGCAGAGCTGCCCGCCCCGGGGGAAGGGCCCCGGCCCGGCCGGTGCCGCCGCTTTACAGCCCCGGGAGGAGCGGCCGGCACCCCCGGGAAGGGAGGGGAGCCGAGGGGTCGCGGCCTACGAGCGGACCCCCGCCCGCTCCCTTTGAAGACCCGACCACGGCGGCAACCACCCGCGCCGGTTCCTGTCAGGGCCCCGCACGGAGGGCGCGGCCCCGGTACCTACCGCGGTATCGAGTCCTCAGAGAGTCTCGTCTTCACTGCCCTACCGGACAGGCAAAGCCACCTCACCCCAGCCCAGGCCACGCTCCACCCCCTCCACCACCCGCAGAGCCTCCGCCGCCCGCGCGGCCCCGGCAGGAGCAAAAGCGGCGCCACCCCCGCGTACCTTGCGGCGGGCCGGCGCGGGCAGCGGGGCCGCCGGCTCCCCGGTGGCGGTG